>CAJQUW010005872.1:0-83236 GCA_907163375.1 Prostheceraeus crozeri | reverse complement strand
ATTGGTATGAAACATAGTAAATGAAACCATCTGAATGTTCAACGTGGCGATCAGACATACATAAACAGAGTATGTTACCATCTGACTTGCAACATACGTATATAACACATACTATGAACATAGTAATGTTGCCTCTGAACTTGTTCATACGCGTATGATAAGACATACAATGGAACATAGTATTTGCCATCTGACTTGTTTCATGCGTAGATAAGACATACTATGGAATATAGTGTATGTTGCCATCTGACTTGTTCATGCAATGTTAAGACATACTATGGAATAAAGTATGTTTGCCATCAGACTTGTTCATGCGTAAGATAAGACATACTATGGAACATTCAGTTATGTTCCATCGGACTTGTCATGCGTATATAAGACATAAACTGTGAAACATAATCTGTAGCCATCTTTTCATTCATATGATATGGAGTACATCATGTTTTTTGTAATACGCATGTACAAAGATAGATAATTGTCAAATATTCATGTATACACCCCATGTCGCTCTGGTCATATTTCAGGTTTATTATTATCATTAGAATTTTATCCATGTGATCTGCTATAGCTTGCAGTTTGTATTATTACGAACATTATTTCCTAACCTGTTTTATAAAAAAAGCATATCAGATTTACCATTATGATGCGCTCAACTCTTTCCCATGAATCCAAATGATGCTAGGTGATACAATCAGTTATTCTAGACTTCGAGGGTATAGCATTAATTTAACTTGGTGTTTGTTTAAATCGTCACTTTGGCCCTAGTTAATGTTGTTCGTTTTAAAACGTTCTTAACGATTGACGTAAACCCCATGTGTAATTTCTTTCGTGTGAATGACAATTTATTATTCATGTTTTTGATTTTTTAAAAACATCCATTCTTGTCTGACGTGCATTGTTTTCACATTGCTCACTCAGACCAACCTTTCGGATTCCCACCTTTTTTTGTGAATATTCTATTATGAATCAATTTTCTGATCGATTGTCCAATTCATTATTTGCCTCTACCATTACAGGAAGGGGGAAGCCAGAATGAAATCCCCAGTTTGCTAATTGCTTTTATCTTTTTCAGAATTTTCCTCTGGAACAGTACTTTGATTGAGACTATGCTAGTTCAACGGATGGCGATGTCAACAAAGACATGTGGATGCTATAAAATGATGTCTTATGATGAATTCAGAATTATATAATACATTAGTAAACATGGTTACAATTTCATTTTTTCTTCAATTCGATGTTATTAATCAGTAAATGTAAATTAACGTATGATTATTATGAAATTGCCCACCATTATTATAATTATTGCACACAACAGAATCTCGGAGACATCAACTGTATTGAATCATTTGTATTTTTATTGTAAAATCATTATTACGATTAAAATTGATCTGATACAGTTGTCAAAATTGTTCTGTATCATCGACTCTCACACCTCGCTTTTCACTTTCCCCTGAATATTATATAAGAAATCTGAAGAAAATTTGAAAATTCCTCGAGCACTACTCTAGTATGCGAGTGATAATGCCAGTCTATTTTAGCATTTAACAGATATCGACAGCATTATACATGGAAAAAAAAGTACGTCAACGTTATTGGTTAGAGGATGAGTAAGACGACACCGAGAAAGACAAAGATGGGCGGAGTATGGTTTCTAAAAAGTACTTAACGATGGTATAGGAGATACAGGGTTCTGGAGAGGAATGTTGGCAGGAAGGAATTTGGAAGTAGGTCATGAAGTTGAACCGAGGGCATGATGGAGGAAACGTCAAGCAACGGGACAGTTGAGGTTGAGACGAGGTCATGGTTGGGTCTGGGGGTATGAAGAAAACGATGATATTGCATAGCAACGGATGGAATGGGGGAGGGTTGAGCCGGGTTCTTGTTGGGTCTGGGTATGAAGGAAAACGAATGATATGCAAGCAACGGATGGATGAGGTTGGACTGAGGTCATGTTGGGTCTGGGGTATGAAGAAAAACGATTGATTATGCAAGCAACGGATAGATTGAGGTTGGGACGAGGTCATGTTGGGTCTGGGGTTATGAAGAAAACGTTGATCATGCAAGCAAACGGGATATGATGAAGGTTGGACGAGGTCTGTGGGGTTGTGGGGGGGGGTGTGTATGAAGAAAACGATGATATGCAAGCAACGGATGATGAGGTATGGAACTGAGGTCATGTTGGGTCTGGGTAATGAAGGGGAGAAACGATGAAATATGCAAGCAACGGATGATGAGGTTGGACGAGGGTCATGTTGGGATCTGGGTATGAAGGGAAAACGATGATATGCAAAGCAACGGATGATTGAGGGGTTGGACGAGGTCATGTTGGGTCTGGGTTATGAAGAAAACGATGGATAATGCAAGCAACGGATGATGAGGTTGGAACGAGGTCCCTTGTGGGGTTGGGTTATTGAAGAAAAACGATGATAATTGCAAGCAACGGATGATGAGGAATTGGACGAGGTCATGTGGGGTCTGGGTATGAAGATGTCGCTACAACGGATGAACTGGTCGATATTCGAGGTGGCTGTCAATTCTTCTACCTAGAAGTGGTAGGGCCACCCTTAAACATCAGCTCCTCTGTGACTTGCCTTTATATGAGGGAAGTAGTAATTTCAGGAAAATGGAGAGTGCATGTTCTCATATTATTATTATATAATGGAATCTGAAACAAAGAAAAAAAAGAAAGCGTTTGATTCACTTCTAAATTTGATTAGATTACTCTGTCCTAGATGGTAGCTGTGTTATTAGTTCAACAGTACAATTTGTTTTGTCAAACTAACTAAGACAGCCAGGACTTCGTCACATATCATAGATTCTGCCCCTCAGGCTTCAAATTATATTGGCAAATCTGGAGGAGTGTGTTAGGCATGATTCGGTCGTGTGATGAATGCAATCAGAACCTCCAAGCATGCTGAACAAAATCTCGATGGTACTTTTGTTGAATTTAACATAGCCAGTCAACTTGAAGATCTGGCTCAACCGATTCCCGTCACTTGACAGAATGAACAGTTGCGGGTCGACAAGACTTAGAGATGATGCAGTGATACGAAGCTTGCTCGAGGAGAGCGTCACAAAGTGTTTATTTTGAATCATGATTGGGGATGAGGCTATTCATTTAGTCCGTATATACATGGGGTATGGATGCTTTAACAGTTTTTCAGGACTTCTAAGTACCATGCTACCCCCGTTTATCTGAAGATTCAACGAATTCCCTAACAAAGGAAAAAAAAATGAAATCTTTGTGTATTGGCATTTGGTACGGAAACAGGAAAGGGGAAAAGACTTGTTTCTAAGTGCTTTTTTGCAACCGCTGATAAATAGTTTGAATTGGACTAGTGGAATCCAAGGGGATATTAGGTGGAAAGATCATTCGGTATGTTTTCACCCAATACTGGGTTGCTTTTGATGCAGTGCAAAAAAAAAGCCGATTTGCAATGCATTCACCAATTAAACGGTATCAGTCGGGGTGGTGGAGCATGCCACCATCCTGGCATACGTATTAGGAAAGGACGGGATTTCACTAACGTCTAATCCGTTTACCGAAGACCCTCATCCATTACGAACGATGGCAGAAACTCATTGTTTAATTCGCCAATCACGTGCGAAATTGGCGATAGGTACCTCTATCGATGGTGAGTGCTCGGTATAAAAATGTGTCTCATTTCTTATCTGGATTTGATTTACATCGCTGCCGCTCCACCTGACCCATTGCATCAGCTTACATCTTGGAGTTATAGAAAACGTATGTTGAGTTTGTGGCTTTTAGACCGCGGAAACTATTGGGCAACCTTGGTATATTGGTGATAGGATCAATGAAATAGATGATAAAATAGCCCACCATCAGTGTGCCCATCATCCATCAACACGATCTCCAAGAAACCTTAGCTGAAAGATAACATTTTCCGGAGGGACACGAATTTGAAAAATTTTTCTTCTGTATTATGGTCCGGTAGAGCTTAGAAAATATTCTTTTTTATAGATTCTATATTCATTTTCTTTTTATTCATCAGTGCCAGTTTCGTGCCTGAGTGAAAAAAATGATATTTGGCCATCTGATTTGCTGAAAGCTGGAAAAAATGTGAGAGTTTTCGGAAAGATTATATGAGGAACTCTTTGGTGGTCTCCTATTTGACTTACAATTTGTCACCAAATTACTGAACATTAGCTGCTGCAGGTGAAGCGGTTCGGTCCACTTGCTGCATTTTTCCACATCAGATTTGAAGCACAACATTTTCTAAATCAAGGAAAAAAGCGTTAATATAAGGAACCCAGAAAGTCCACATGCAATTGGCAATTAACACAAGAGAGCATTTGGGGTTAAGGATACTTGCAATCCAAGATTTCAGAGGGGACTGCTTGCGAAAATAAGGAAACAAACAAGAAGTGGGGGGATTTTACTTGTCTCGAGTTGAAGCAAATAATATTGGGTTCCAGTTAAGGTTTTTGCGGAATTACTGAGCTGCATGGGTTAAAGGGGAAACTGTCAAGTTGCATTGCGAATGAAACCCCGGAGGTGTGTTTGTGTCATACTGCAGACTACAAGTTCAAGGGTGCGTCACGCAATGATAGTGCTCATTGATGCCTTCATTCCCAGTGACAGTGGATTCCGGTCGCATAGCCTATGAGGTACAAAATATTATCGTGAAAACTGGATTGTGCATGCGGGATTTAATGTCCTGTTCTTCCCATAGTACTGTTTTCTCTCTTCTGTAATGAGTTGATACTAGCAAGGAATTCTCGAATCTCCAGCATTCTCGCCTTAGGGATTCCTCATCCTGAAACATTACCCTCGCAGCTGATCATATCCGAACAGTTTAGTTAGAAAAAGACAATACCATTGTCAGTGGTTAGTCCTTTACGAATATTCGTAAGAGGTCTCGTCAAAGTCAGCACAATTTTATCAATCAGTTATCCAAATTTTTTATGTAATTCCAGGTAATCAGCAAATTGATATAATCACACCAAGATCAAAATTCTCCTCGAGTTGCAGAGATTGTCTTTCTATGTGGTCAAGATATAAGGGTACTGGGCAATTGGCAGTAGTTAAAGAAAAGCCAGGAAGGTGTCGGTTGAAAAGACAGGGACGGATGGATGGTGAAACCAAGCAAATGCGGGGGAGGAAAACATACATTGGGCGAAGAGCAATGCGGTCCATTCGCCGTTTGCGACCCCACAAAGCCGCGACGGAAGTTCACTGAAAGGGAAATGGTCTTTCAGGGTAATAGAGCCGAAGCAAGCGATTGAAAGTGAGTACAGACTAACCGATTAATAACAAAGGGTAAATACATTATTTTATTAAACGTCAAAATTATCAAGAATATTGTTTATAATGATCAGTCATCATTTTTTCTTTCACCTCATTTTCTTTATTTCTTTTTTTTTTTTTTTTTTTTATTTTCTTATTATATTATTTTTTAGTTTTTTTTTTTCCCCCGTAACTCATTAATTCGCAATGAACAATTTCGAAAAATTCATCATTATGATTTGTAAAGCGCGTTTTCCAGCGAATTCTTTATTTATCCTGTAGTTATAGAAAATACATTTTTGTGGTTTTATGCTTCATTAAACTTGGTAAATAGTTAATTGGATCTCATGCTTGTAAAAATGTATCTGACATATATTTGCTCTGACGTTTTATTGCGGATTATTACTACATTCAGCATATATTGACTTTCTTCTACACTCTGACTTTTCCAGGCCAAATGGTTTGATATTCCTCTACCTTGCTTGGATTGCTAATCATGGCAAGATAAATTTACGAGCAGAAAGAAAACATGAAGGAGTTACGTGCAAGCAGAAATTATTAGAAGAGAAGTCGCTTGTCAGAATAAAGGCTGGGTGGTGGTAAGAAATATTTATATTCCAAATAATCAATTTGACCGATTTCTATTTGTGATTTTGTTTTTAAGATATGGATTCTTTGATCAATCGTTTGGTGGGATGGTACCGAGGATTTAGAGCGGGCGTCGGTCTCCAGACGATGGGAGAGTTCTTGCTTTACCATTCAAGAACGGGGGTGGGGGGGGGGGGGGGGGGGCGGGCGGGGGGGGAGGGAGGGGGGGGGGTGGGGGGGGGGGGGGGCGAGGGGGGGGGGGGGGGGGGGGGGAGGGTGGGGGAGGGGGGGGGGGGGGGGGGGGGGGGGGGGTGTGGGGGGGGGGGGGGGGGGGGGGGGGGAGGGGGAGGGGGGGGTGGCGAGGGTGGGGGGGGAGGGGGGGCGGCGGGAGGCGGGGGGGGGGGGGGGGCGGGGGGGGAGGGGGGGGGGGGAGGGGGGGGAGGGGGGGGGGGGTGGGTGGGGGGGGGGGGGTGGGGGGGGGGGGGGGGGGGGGGGGTGGGGGGGGGGGGGGGGGGGGGGGGGGGGGGTGGGGGTGCGGGGGGGGGGGGGGGGGGGGGGGGGGGGGGGGGGGGGCGGGGGGGGGGGGGGGGGGGGGGGGGGGGGGGGGGGGGGGGGGGGGGGGGGGGGGGGGGGGGGGGGGGGGGGGGGGGGGGGGGGGGGGGGGGGGGGGGGGGGGGGGGGGGGCGGGGGGGGGGGGGGGGGGGGGGGGGGGGGGGGGGGGGGCGGGGGGGGGGGGAGGGGGGGGGGGGGTGGGGTGGGGGGGGAGGAGGGGGGGGAGGGGGGGGGGGGGGGGAGGGGGGGGGCGGGGGGGGGGGGGGGGTGGGGGGGGGGGGGTGGAGGGGGGGGTGGGGGGGGGGGGGGGGGGGGGGGGAGGGGGGGGGGGGGGGGGGGGGGGGAGGGGGGGGGGGGGGGGGGGGGGGGGGGGGGGGGGGGGGGGGGGGGGGCGGGGGGGGGGCCGTCTCAGACACTATCTGAGGGCAACAATAAGGACCAACCCATCAAAGATTCTCACAACATGGAACAACGATTGGGGAGCATACGTTTCTCTGGCAAATGTGTTGCCAACAATGAAAAGGGAATCAAGGATGCAAAAAAAGCCATTCGCACAGCCATGCATGAGATTTTCTTGCCGAGGAATTGGCCCACGGTTACGCCCGCCGGGAGGTGGTGGCAAACCACCTCTTAACTTCGATAAATTGGACTCAGTGAGAGGTAATTGTGTTTTTGCTTATTGACATCTTACGCAGTACTATTGTCATGGAAAACAAGAATTCTTTTGCTGGTTTTGAAATATAAGGGTTACCGTAATAGCATATTAATTGTCTACCACTTCGTTGTCAAAATCAATGTGAGGAAAACATCTTCCCCTTATTGTTTTAATTCGTATAAATTCAGAATGTATCCTCGGACATTTTATAAGAGGACTTGTCACCAGTGGCGCGTACCGAAGGGTGGGGGAAGTAGGGGGGATGCATCCCCCCCCCCCCCGAAATTCTAGGTAGTATGATAAAGGGAGAACCTTAGGCTATTTCATGACATTAGTGACTGGTGAAGCATGTGTAAATATTGGCTTTCGTTAAAAGTTCAACTTTGTTCAGTTGACTGTTCAGTCCAATGTGTTTGTCGGAATTATCATTACAATTTTGAACTACTATTTTGGTCACCCCAGTGACGACCTGCACCGCAGAGAGATCTTTCAACCTGCTTCGATTGCTAAAAAAACCCATCATCGAGCAATGATGATGGCCAAAGTCGACTAAATGGATTTGCGCATTTGGCCGTTCACAAAAGACGTAAAAACTGTCGTATAATTCCGTGTTGTGCATGAATATGCGAGGAGATTCGATTCTCGATTACGATAAATAGATTGAATTTGTTTAATATTCTTTTTCCGCCTTATTCATTCCATTTAATAACGATAACTATTGAATTGAGGGCTAATATGGATGAAAAGATATACATGTACACTTATGTATTTCTCGTATTACATTTTTATAAAACAGTTTTACAAAATTTCATTGTTATTTTGAGCACAAGTGTCCTTGATCAATATAGGCAAATCACATTCAGCTAAATCTGAGTCTGTTCATGCAAGTTCCAAAAATGTTGAGGTTCAATATCCAAAACGGCAACCACATCCCCCGAACAGAAATCCTAAGGTACGCGCCTGCTTAGTCACCATAAATGATGAAAATAATCAACTTTTCCTCCATGATGTTTTCTTTGGAGAGGCTTTTACTTTATGTCTACTAAAACAATTGTTTACTTTTCATTTTCAGAAATGGCGAAGCTAGCGTTGAACCTCGACACTGAGGTTGAAAAATCAGAAATAAATGGGCATCGCACGACAGCTATGTATTGAAGCACGGCGGCAAAAAGAGAAAAGAAGGGAATGAAGAAGACAACGTGTGTTGTCAAGGAGAAGCTTCATCCCAAATGGAAGTAGAACAAAAGGATTGTGATATGGATGGGACAAACTTGAGACAGTGATTCCTTAACCAGACTTGTAGAACCTTGCTTCCATAAAGACTAAACGAAGAGTGTTTAATGTTGGCTCAAGAGTAATTTTTAAACGCCTGTTGTCGGAGATTTCAGTTTGATACTTCCATCGTCATATATTCAGTCCCGTTCTCAATTCTCTATATCAATATTGTATTTCATTTTTTCGATTTTTTTTCATGCAATTTTTGATATTTTATTGTTAGTAATACTAAGCTGGTTTAATCATAATGAATTGTTTTACAGTTTTCGATGAGCATTTTCTTGACCTTTAAACGCATTCAAGATAGATCTTTTGATATTTGTTAGTAATCCTAGTTGGTTTAATCATCATGAATTGTTTTACAGTTTTCGATGAGTATATTCTTGCATATTATTGTTATACATCGGTAAGACACGCAATTTTGAACATTTTATTTATAGTCCCTTGATTATATTTTTTGATCTTTGTGTCACAGGAAATTTAATGTCTCAATTTGAAGATAGACTTTTGTACTTTTGCTAGTACACTAATTTTTAGAGGACTGCATGCCAATAGAATGTAAGCACAATTAATGCTTTTTATTGTAACTTCATGTACACAGCAAACCCCTTAACTTCGTTCAGTACAATACTTTATACAGCTATAAGATAGCTCAAGAGTTTAATGTTGCTTTTTATAGGACGGCTAGGACGTGATTATTTAAACGAGCCGAAGGCGAGTTGTCTATACAAAAGAATATAATACCATTAGACCTACTTGCGACGATTATTATCAACCGACTAAAAATCGAAAGCAGTTTTTTAGCAAGTTAGTGTAGCCTGTTTATCTTGATAAGTCATACATTTTGAATGACGTTTTTGAGATTTAATTTTACATTATGTGATACTCCTTTCAACAGCCATCCATTATTTTCTGCTTTATATTTCGTTTTAGATAGATTTGAGATTTACATAAGAGGTTGCATTTTGAGAGGTTTGATTATATCTATAAGAAATTTTCGAATTTCTGTCGTGCGGTATTAGATTAAGAATCCTAAATTAGTTCGTTAAATCAAGTTTCGACTTTTTCTTGAGTGTTTTTTGACATAGTCCAAAAAGAGTCCTTACTGCTTATTGCACCTTTTTGTCATAATCAAGTCGCAAATCGCATTATCTTGATGTTCAAAATTGAAATGTACCTATCATTCCTGATTCAAGTAAAGTTTTGGGAAAGAGACAAAACGATTGGTGATATTGATCAAACAATAATCATAACTTCATGAAAACACACTTAAAAATTAACTGTTAATGCACTCTGCTATTTTTTCCATGCGGCACAAGTTTGCGTGATTTTGGATGGGTTATGATAGATATTAAAAAATAGAGCAGATGTAGGAATATGGTTATATATTAGGATAGAAGAATCGATGGCAAAGTAAGATTTTCTGAAATTACTAAAAACTTCTTTGACACTTATCGTTTTGGCTCTTTCCGAAACTTTTTTGAGAGGACTTTATCTATAAATGAAGCCCGACACAATATTGTAATATTACTGAATGTTGACCCGATAAAAGTACCATTTTTCGTGAACTACCCTTAATTAAATAATCATTTGTGAAGCCTACTGAATTATGCATTGAAGCTTAGGTACTTGTATACATTATGTTTTTAAAAAAAAAACAAATTGACATGTCCTTTTTTTCAACATCACATATATTGTCGGAAACTCGAATATATTTTGAGAAAGAACGGACTAACACTGACAATGACATTTAGCAGAATCTAAAAGTAAACTGTATTATTATCAATTTTTGACCTGAGATATTGTCTTTCACTTAGTACTACAATACATACGAAATTTTATAAAACGTTCTCTGTTTTATTTCTTTGTTGTTAATTTCATATCAAACTGTGAAACAAATTTTGGTTGCAATAATATCAATATGGTGGCAATTTCTTAGGATTTCACTTGGTTCAAAAACATATCCTCTATAAAAGTGACATGCCAATTTCATTAAACATCTCATGCTGAATTGAATGTCTGCATTGTTTATTTTCAGATAATTTTTTGTTCCTACGGTTCATTGTATAAGCTAAAGCAATTTTTTTACGAGTGGGTACGTCTGATGTGTTATGACAAAAAGTAATTACACGTATCTCATTTTCTTATCTCAGCAGACTATATTCTCACTTTTGTAGAGACTTTTTCCTTCAAGTTAGGATATTTCATGTTATCAAAGTATTGGTATAGATCGTTACATTTTCATACCTTTTCATGCGAACATGGTGTGAATGATAATCCGGTATACTATGATTCATACCATGCTTTATACTATGAAGAGCCTGAGCCGTGTACATGAGCAGAACCTACATGCCTGGTACTAATTCATACAATGTCTCATAGTCTATTTGCACGTACCACTGCTTCATGGTATGCATGGCTATGGTATGATTCATACATATGAAGGGGTATGTATGTACATACAGCGTTACATTTTCATACCCTTTCATACTATGAATCATGCATATGATTCATACACGGTTTCATAGTATGCTTCATAGACTGTTAATACATACCCTGATGGTTCATACCCTGTTTCATAGTATGGATAGCTAGGGTATGATTCATACGTATGAAGGGGTATGTATGTACATACAGCGTTACATTTTCATACCCTTTCATACTATGCTTCATGCTATGACTCATACCAGTTTTTTCTGTACGGGTTTCCAAGACAAGTCTTTCGTAACCGCCAATTCAAGGAAGGAAATGGAATCCTGTTCTCTGATCATATTATCTGATATCTCAATGCTCTTATCATCATCTACTTTAAGTCGTGAGTGCAGAACTGGCGCCCCATAAATAGCAATCGGGGGGATCAACACGGTCCGCAACTATGATTCTACCACATCAATTGTCTCACTTAAAATAAATGTTTGTACTGTTTACTTTACATGAAATCGAAACGAGAAACTGCAAGGTAACCATTCTACAAAATTGAAGTCATTCCAGGGATCAAAATTCATTCTGAACGCTTACCTGAAGTAAACTAGCACCAAGATAAATCGCTAATGTGAAGTAAGTGATAGAAACACGTGATATAAAAGTCACGAGAGACGATAAGGAAACGTGGCCGATTCCAGCCATTATCATAAGAAGCCAGAATATCCTTCCATCGTTGTCCAATACTGAAAGTGAAAAATCGGGAACATTTATGCAAAACTTGATACAGCGATAGAATGAAAAGACAGACAGATTAAATGCGATTGCAAAACAAGTAAGCGATTGTAAACTTGATGATCAATTCACAATACGAAAGACTAAGAAATCGGATATTCGTCTTTCGACAATTATCATGAGAACGCGACATGAAAGCAAGTGAAGAAGCGTCAACGTCAAGCTGACCGTGAAATTTGACGTTTTTCGAGGGTGTTTTGCATCATTTTTAAATTCTTATGGACAGGTGAATGTTTTACTAGATTGGAGCAAGCGGGATTAATCAGAAGTCCAAAAGCATATGGGGAAAATTCTTGGAAGCTCATGCTTCAATGTGAAACAGATCGAACAGTGAAGTCATTCATTTGAGATGACTAGGAAGCTATCAAATCTGATATAGGTATTTCAATACATCGGAATTGAGCAATAACGACCATCAGGGAGCTCTAACGATATAATGGTCGTTCGCGAGGAGGTCGTCTGACCGAAGTAGTCGTTAAGCGAGGCTCCACTGTGATTAGGAAATTATAGAATGTGTCAGGGAGCACCACATGAATGTACAAACAGAGCCGTCGAAGGCGAATGACTTACTTTGAGCTGAATCAAGACATAACCGATGACTTTGGTGAAGGGATGTAGACAATCGACTGGCGTAGATGGAGGCCAAATTTCCGCCCAAACCTGCAATAAAGCATTTATATTCAACATTGTCGGGTGTAGAAGGCATTGGAATAAAAATTAATTCCAACATTTCTAATCAAATGAATGACGAAATGTTTGAACTTTTTTGCATTACTTAAATTGGTGTATTTATAAGGACAGTGTCACACAATCTGGCATGTTAGACGATTGACTGGTTTCGAATGGAAATCAAAAATTGAGCTCTCACTCTTCCTCAGGAACTTTTACAAAATGATTGACCATACAAAGGCCTATTGCAAAAACGGCTTGGGAAAATTCAAATGAGCAATATAATCATAAAAATGGAAGTTTACCTGAGCAATTTAGAGATTTAAACAGAATAACTAAATATTCAGTTGCATCCTCAGTTGAAAAATGGAAACATACCTGAATAGCTGCCATTTCATCCAATATCAGGAATCTCACATCTCTCAACATCGACACAACTCCCTATTTAAAGTCGCAGCCATGCCCGGTGATATTTAATGAATGACCGTCGAAATTTCACTAACTTGCTAATTGCAAATCTCAATTTAGAGATCTTCATATACAGCTAGGGGATCGTTAGAGCACATGCTGCATATTAAGTCCGAAGGACAAGTCGGTCATTAGCTGGCTGATAAATATCAGTCCTTCCTTCTTTCTCTCCATTCATTGCCGCTTAACTTCTTCAACACTGTCAAAAAGTTGAAGAATTCAACCGCAGATTGCCGAAGTTTGTAGACGCAAAACAAGATCATCGTAAGTATCTTCATATAGCGGCCCAGAAAAGTGAAACATCCTATATAACATGCCATCTCGATCATCAATCGTAAACTGTCTTAGTAAGACGACTCTCATTGTTTCATGAGTTATCCGCAGAACAGCGTTAGTGAATTTGCCGGAAAGAGTTCATTCAGGAGGTCAACTTACCATTTATCAGTGGTTGAAACATCGCCAACTGAGGTAGCCTTTGAACACTGTATCTGAGAACTACTCCACCGCAACTGAAAGAAAAATGACAAATGAAAATATCAACGTGATAGATTCGCGCGTCAAACTATCAACAGATCACTCAGCTCAATCGTTGGGTAATTTCTATACGATACTTTAGTCTGTATTTTGAATTGCCTGGACACACAATGCATCGACTGAAAAGTTTTAAGAATACAAAATCTTATGTAGCATGCAGCGTGATCTGTTCCTATGCTTTGAACATTGTCAAGAATCTTCTTGGCTGCTATGACGTAGGCAAGTATGAAATACAGGAGAGCGCACTGCGTATTCAATACTGAATTGCACCTTCAATTGAATAGTGGAAACAGACCTGAATTATGACAATATATTTTGTCCAAACTCCCAGGAAAAAGAAAGAAAGGTTTAGGCATCGAAGTGTTAAGTTTATTATTTAAAGAATTCGAAAGAATTCGAAAGAATTAACCTTACACATAATGCGAAATGTAAATTATCCTAGTGGGTGGTCAATTGCGTGACACTGACAGAACTTAGTAGCTACCATTTCATCCAATATCTCGAAGTGTACTATTGAGGTACTGTAATAGAACAACGCACAATGTACATCGGGTGATATTTAGGCTAAAGCAGAAATACCGGCGACTTTATGACAAGACTCAGAGAGCAAAGTAGTATGATGTAATTGCGGAAATGTTTCGAATGCAAAACAACAGGAATCCTGTTGAAAATTTTCCTGATTTTCACTTTATTCCTGATTGACTTTTTCACCCTCAAAAGTCAACTCTCATTTGCAATAATCCCGCCGTGTGCTCTGTGACTGAAATACTGAAAATATGTTACGCGTTTAAGTCAGGTCAACACTGATGAAATGGTGACTACTTCAGTACTGATTATAGATTCGCTTAAATTTTTGATTTTAGTTATCGCATTCGTAAACTATTGGACATCTTTTCGTGTAGGGATTTCTTTACGTAGTTCAGCGTTGCCACCGGGACTCGAGACCACATCCGCGCAGGCAGTGTGCCGTTATTTCTAATACATTCAAGAAATTAATACAGGAAAGATAAATAAAACAAGTGCAATGACAAAATTTCCAATTTACTGATTAAAAAGTTGATATTTCGATAATATTACCCAAAAATCGATTAGAAATTTTTGATGGATTAAAATATGTGCAAATAGGATATTTTGAGATGCTGATCACAAATCTGATCGTGAAAGTTGTTCATCACATCTACTTTATTTCTATAAATGCATGTTTTTTAACGTGGTGATATCATTCTTTGGCTTATATACAACACATGGAAGTGTAATACATATCTTAGATTACTATCTTGAATTATTTCAATTCTAATGCTAATTGCCTATTTTCACGGTTATCTGTTGGTTTCGGAGCAGACTCGCAAATTTTTCGTGTCCGAATTTGATGTGATCATCTCTCTGGATATCCCTCTAATCCACTGTCTCCATGTTAGAGTTTTTTTTTTGGTATTAAAAGAACCTCAAATCTGGGTGAGTTTTCTTCTTTGTATTGCACCTACAAACTGGACGAAACTGAGGCATGACTCACTCATGATAATGAACAAGCAGCTTGCTAACAAACGAGAACGTGGAATTTCACTTTCATGCAGAGCGAGAAAAGCAGGCGATACTTGTACGTATATACTGATACTCCATACAGCGTTGTTGCTACCACAGAATTAGTATTTATCTGCGCGCGCTTCGGTTTCCTAGAAAGGAAGGGTTATTATAAGTAACCTTAATATCGTAATGGCACATCACAGAATTAGACAACTTGCTCCTTCTCGAATGGATAATTCGTGTATCGCTTGCTATTGGAAATGGCGAACAATAAGCTGTCAGCAGAGGACAGTAGAGCCAGTGAGAGATGCGTGCGTGCTGTGGTATTCACTTCGCACACACCAAAACACACATCGATGCGTGGCTTCGATTCAATGTATGCACTATACAGTGAGCAATGCCGAGGCGAGGATGCGAAAACATCAAGTGAACTAATTTTCGTACGCCTGCTACTTTCGTTAATAATGATCAGAAGGGCCAACATTATGGAGAAAACTTGTGGGCAATGATCTGAATTCTTCGAATCTGAAGGAACTGTGGCAATCGAAGCACTTTGCTGGAACTCACATTAATCCGCAAGCGACGCACGACTTTTTTCCTATCTCTGTAAGGTATTAGGAATTCCTTTTTGCCCACTTAATAGGTTCCTCGATGTGCCGGCGATTTCGTATTAATCACACTTCTAGCAAACGGAAGCAGATAAACAAAATATTTAATTCTGTGGTTGTTACTGTACAGACTTGCACTGCAGCCGTCGAGTGATTCCACTAGTGACGTCATCACTCGGGAAAAAACAGCGATTGTGAGCTGATCTACGGCGCAATTATTTGGCAGAAAGTGTAGACAGATACACCACATAGAGAATTAATATGATTGCGTGAAAAGACGTTAGGTGAATCTGGGCGGACTGGGTCTTTAAATATCACGGCAACTAGCAGCAGATTGAAAAGGAGGTGAAGACAACACTCTCGCCGTATCATACATCTTACTGTTAATAGCATAAGACGGTCAATGTAAACGTCGAAAAGATCTAAAAATTCAACTATCGATTTCATTTATTCAAGTTATATTGAATTGAGTCGCATGTCATTCACATTTAACCTTCTGCGGCAGCAGCCATGCGTGAATTTAATAGATTGAATCAGTCTCAAGATTATCAAACTCTCAAGAGTCTCAATATTATGCCTATTTTATTTGAACCCTCCTTTCTTGCACCTTGAAACAGATTGAACACTGAACAGTCGAAGCATTGGTTATCTCCAAGCAATAAACTTGACATTTTCTGATAATATTTTACATTGTATTTGCCATCATACTCCGACTCAGTCCAATATATGAACTACTGCACATTTCTAGCTGCTAGAAGTCGATAGTAACATTGAATTACCTGCTGATGCACATGGCAATGATGACTGGGATCCAACCTTGTCTCAACACAATGGCAGTGGATGGAGTGTTGAGTGAGATCATCACCAGCAGAGGCAACATCATAATAAATGCAAATAGGAGGAGGAAATAAACCATGAGAGTCGCTGTTGAAGAGAAAATCATCTTAGTGAAGGGACAGATAATTCAGACGGACAGAATGACTCACATCTCATATCCAGCAAATACATAATACGAGAGAGAATCCATAGAGTACAGAAGTCGCCGAGGCTAGCTGCGATTGGAGTTGCAACATTGTCAGGATTAATTCCATGATGATTTGAGACCACGATGATGAAACTGATTAATAATCCTGGAAATGAAGAACGCTCTGATGCATATTCTGGCACCGAAAAGTCGTACAAAACTCATCCATGCATAAACATGTGACACGAATTGCAATCTGAGTCATTAATCTGGAGACTAACAACAGAGGGCTGTCTGCGAATACCTCACACATAGATATAACAAGTTATCAACGCATTCCCTGCCCCGTCAGAAGTAGAAAGGCTCGCACAGACGCATACTCGCTCACCTCCACATCATGTCGCAAAAATCTACTGAATAAGGCACAAAATACACCTTTCTGTTCACTATTTCTCTGCTCCCTTTGCTAATCTTACTCAAACACAACCCATAGGACATGCGGGTTGTCCCTGTCAGGTGTGCGGAGCTCAATCTGGGTGCAGTAAGTTCTGACCACAGAATTAAATATTTTGTTTATCTGCTTCCGTTTGCTAGAAGTGTGATTAATACGAAATCGCCGGCACATCGAGGAACCTATTAAGTGGGCAAAAAGGAATTCCTAATGCCTTACAGAGATAGGAAAAAAGTCGCGAGTCGCTTGCGGATTAATGTGAGTTCCAGCAAAGTGATTCGATTGCCAAAATTCCTTCAGATTCGAAGAATTCAGATCATTGCCCACAAGTTTTCTCCATAATGTTGGCCCTTCCGATCATTATTAAAGAAAGTAGCAGGCGTACGAAAATTAGTTCACTTGATGTTTTCACATCCTCGCCTCGGCATTGCTCACTGTATAGTGCATACATTGAATCGAAGCCACGCATCGACGTGTGTTTTGGTGTGTGCGAAGTGAATACCACAGCACGCACGCATCTCTCACTGGCTCTACTGTCCTCTGCTGACAGCTTGTTGTTTGCCATTTCCAATAGCAAGCGATACACGAATTATCCATTCGAGAAGGAGCAAGTTGTCTAATTCTGTGATGTGCCATTTCGATATTAAGGTTACATATAACCCTTCCTTTCTAGGAAACCGAAGCGCGCGCAGATGAATCTAATTCTGTGGTTCTGACTATCTCGATTACGGCGGGAATATTGTTTGTTCGGATGCCTCTCAATATGGACTGAACATCAAGTTCCCGACTCGATATCCTCTGTTTTAGGCCACCTTGAGGTTCAATAGCATTGCAATTTCATTTAGTCGGTCACCTGGTAACGATGTAGGAAACTGCTGACGGCCCTGCTGTCGTTGACGAAGAAACGTCTAGTCTTCACAACAAACATGAAAAGTACGAAACCTGATGTTCAAATCAACACATTTTCGACGTTTCAATTGGAACATACTGACAGTGTATTCTTGCATCTCATGTGTTCGTCAATACCATCGAATTGTGATGGAAGTGAAAGTGATATGACCTCCTGTACAAAAATGAATCAAAATCTTTGCATGTTTCACCCACTTTTCGTAGATAATTCATTAATTGTCATACTAACAGACACTTTTGTACCTAACTCAGCTATGAATATTGTACGAATCTTTGTGAAATCTTTGTAGTGACAATATTATATGAAATACAATTGATTTCATATCACTTAATGAAAACTTGTATTATTAAAAAACCTAATATATTAAACTAACATTTCTTGATATGAAATTGGAAATATTATTCATAAGGGCTGTCAAATGAAATGCACACGACACAGGTTCGCTGATATCCATGAAAACATCAAGACTGTCGATGACTTAACTATGTAGGGGAGAACGGGGCACGTTCGTTTATTGCAGTTTACACGAAAATGGTTGACTGAATTTACTTCTCACGAAGATATATTAATATCAACCATCATCCCCTACCATGCCTTAAAAATTATCAGTTCTCATGCTATATGCACTCCGTTAGGTCAGAAAGTAACTTTTTGGATACAATCTGATTTTTCAAATTTGAAAATTTTTCATTTTTGTGTGTTTTGTGCTCCTGACTCATTACGTGGGCCAATCTTCAAACTTTTCACGTTGCGAATTTCAGTTGATGTTCTAGAATGATTCATATTTGAACTTTTGAACATTTGTCCTTAGAGTGCGAGAAATTTCGACTTGAGTTATTTCGAACGACATGGGGCACATTCGTTCACTCATCGGTGGGGCACATTCGTGAAATGCCTTTTTAATAAGATACATATTATTTGAAATGTCACGTCAATAAAATATTGGTTTTTGACATAGCGCGTATAGTCAGAGAAGAAGAAACACCGCAAAACTCTAAAATGTACCAGAGAGATGGACATCCCTCTCGAATCGGATGACGATGACATTCCAAAAACCTTAATCGAAGGGCCCCAAGAATGTTTCTCTCAGTGTAGCTCCAAATGAGATCTGTGCATGAAAATGTTACCTTGTTTCTATTCGCGGCGGTAACAGAAGTAAAAAAATACAACCTCCGCTACGTTGCCCGCGCCATCACCAATATCGATGACGACGGGGATACTCGGATGAACGGATATTGAAGCGTCGACGGCTGTAAAATGCTATTCATCATCTCCGAGGATGACAGCTTCGCAGTAACAAGTGATGACATAATAAGCCAATTGCTCGAACCAGTTGACGAAGTTCGTGACAATGGGCGAATGGTTCACAAGCGCTTTAGTCAGAGTGTTGAGATCAAAGAGAATTGAAACATATTTTTCAGTTACTTTTTCTTATAAGCTAGTTTCTGGTGTTGTTTGCTACATTTTATGGAATTTTTATCATAATTAGCCAAAGAATGGAATTCATATTTTTGCTTAGTATTTATATACCTTTGAAGTTTTGATAAGTCATATTTATTGATTATTGGAGTAATAAGAACAATTTTATCACAATAGAAAAATGCACAAAAGTAACCCACTACCTGCACGAACCTACCGCATCCATGGGCAGGTTCGTGCAGGTTGCCACACTTTACAAAACTAGGTTTCATGAAATTACCAAAGACCCAGCCTGAAGTCATTATTAAGAAAAATATCCTCAATATCCACTATTACTAAATCAGCAATCGAATTTCTAATCTCGTAAACGGGGGCATAGAAATGTGCCCGTTTTCCCCTACATACCAATCTTTAATGATAATGAACTAAGCGATCATTCTCATCTTTTCAGTGATCGACAAGAACTCAAGTTATGAAGTCAAACAAAATAAGGAGACTTACCCAGCAGTAAACTTGTAATGGAAGCAGTCATGACACTACATGTCATCATGATGAGAATCTTCTCCAAATAAATATCCTTGAAATTAGTCATCAATGCTATTATTGAAGCGAAGAAGCCGACTACAATTGCCTGCATCTGAAAATCATATACTGTTTCATAAAGTATCAAAATTAGGTTTCCTATGCTACTGATTAACTCTACATTATACAGGGTTATTCAAAAAGAATGACCCTATTTCAAACCGCTATATCCTCGCAACGAAAAGGAGTATTGCATTCAAACAAAAATTCGATTGTTCCGCAAATCATGAACTTTTATTTGTTGCATTACAAGTTTTCAATATGGCCACCATGGGTGGCACGGACAAGATCTAAACGAAAAGACAGTTCATCCCATACGCTATTCAATATTACTGCTGTCACTGAGTCGATCGCTGTCCTTATCCGTTGCTTGAGATCTTGCAAATTGGTTGGCAATGGTGGAACGTACACTCGATCCTTGATGCAACCCCATAAAAAGAAGTCGCATACAGAAAGATCTGGGGATCTGGCAGGCCAAGAGTTCAGTGCGTAGTCCCGGTCACTAATTCTCCCAATCCATCTATCCCGCAAGTTTTCATTCAGGAAAGCGCGGACTTGCAGATGCCAGTGAGGGGGGCGCTCCATCCTGTTGGAAAATGTACTCATCCGAATCTGCATTCAATAATGGAAATAGCCATGTCTGCAGCATTTCCAGATAGCTTTTCCCAGTTACGGTTTTACCTTCAAAGAAAAAGGGACCGTAAACTTTGTCCTGGGACACAGCGCAGAAGAACATTCACTTTTGGGGAATCTCTGATGTGTTCCAACGTTCATGAGGAGGCTCTGTTCCCCATATACGGGCATAGTGGCGGTTGACATGACCACTGAGATGAAAAGTGGCTTCATCACTGAAAATAACGCTCGAAAGGAATGACTCGTCTTCCTCTACCATTTCCATTATCCACTCACAAAATTGTTCCTTGTACCTCTTGTCATCGTCGCTTAATGCTTGGACCAATCTCAGCTTGTATGGCTTGAAATTCAAGCGTCTTCTAAGCACTCTCCAGACCGTAGGTTGTGGAATTTCAAGTTCACGACTGCTTTGATTTGTTGATTGTCGCGGGTTTCTCAAATAAGCAGCATGGATTCCAGCTACTTGCTCGTCTGACACTGTTAGTCTCCCCGGACTCTTCCCTTTGCAGAGACAGCCGGTGTCTTTGAATTTCTTACACCACCGACGCACGGTCTTCGAAGATGGGGGTTTTGTCTTGAATTCCTTTTTTTACTGAATTTTCACCCCTAGCACAGCTATGAGCCATGAACGAAGCTAGGGGTTACTCAATGAAAAGTAACAAATTGTATTATTTTAAATAAATAAATAAAAAAAACATCTTCTAATCTGATTAAGCTGTCCCCATCAGAAACCTATTCGCACGCCTCTTGAAAGTATCAAGATTGTATTGGTCAGGGAAAGTGGTCTGGGGAAGCTGATTCCAAAGCTGTGCCGTGCGAACAAAAAAGCTTTTCGAGCGACTCACAGTACGTGCGCGTTCTAAGCTCACATTATAGCATGTGAGTGCATTAGCTCTGCGTATGCTTCTGGAGAAGATCTTAGGTTTGGGTACGCACTCATTTACTGCAGAGCTGCTTCTACCGAAATAGTACCTGTAGAAGAGACTGAGTGAAGCAACATCCCGTCTGACGGAGAGCGGCTGCAACTTGCTAGCAAGTTTTTCACCCATGAGATTCTTGACACGTTTCTCAACCCGTTCAAGGAGGTTAAGATGCGTTTGTGGGGCGCCTGCCCACAGATGACAACAATACTCCATCAGAGGACGAATAGTGGACTTGTAAAGATAGCAGACAGTCTGTGGTGGAAGATAGCTCCTGGCACGATAGAGACTACCAATGCGTTGAGCTGCCTGCTTGCTAATAGATTGGATGTATGGTTTCCATGACAAGTCTTTCGTAACCGCCAATCCAAGGAAGGAGATGGTATCTTGTTCTCTGACCCTATTATCTGACATCTTAATGCTATGATCATCATCTCCTTTAAGTCGTGAGTGCAGAATACTCTGAGTTTTTGAAGGATTGAAGGAAACAAGCCAATTGGCGCCCCATTCTGAGACCCTGCGTAAGTCTTCATTAAGAACGTCGCATAACTGCTGACGTTGCTGAGTGTTTTTAGCGAGTCGCTCATTGGAATTGAAGAGTGTTGTGTCATCTGCATACATCACCAATTTACTCACAAGGCAGTCTGGGAGGTCGTTGATGTACAACAGAAAAAGAGTTGGTCCCAAAATTGACCCTTGAGGAACTCCTGCATTGACAAACTTGGTGGAAGACTTTTGGCCATCTAAGACGACAGATATCTGCCGGTCACTAAGGAAAGAAGCAAGAAGTTTGTGGAGTTGATTAGCAACTCCATAGGACTTTAGCTTCATAAGGAGTCCCTGATGCCAGACTTTATCGAATGCCTTGGAAATATCCAAGGCAACTAATCTCGTCTCACCTTGTCTGTCAAGGACACGACTCACATGTTCAGTGACATATGAAAGAAGATCTGCAGTTGATCGACAGTGCCTGAGGCCATACTGTTCTTCTGATAGAAGGTTCTGAGTTTCAAGGAAGTTAACAATGTGTTGGTTAATCACTGCTTCAAAAATCTGCCTTACGAAAGGCACGTTGGACCATAATCACTGAGTTCGATTTCGCGAACTCGATAACACAGAAGGCCTTTTGCTGTGGAGTCACCATTTCATAACAAAACAAAAGTCTGCAATTTGTCGTGTCTCTCACCGCTATTTAACATTTGCATGTTGATGACCACTCAGATCACAGTGCGACTGAGCGAAAACGTACACAATTGTACACCAATTCACGCACCTCGATGCATCAACATGAACAATTGTGACATCGCATATAAAACTTCATGATATGCGGAACAATCGAGTCTTTGTTGGAATGCAATACTCCTTTTCGTTGCAAAGATATAGTGGTTTGAAATAGGGTCATTCTTTTTGAATAACCCTGTATAATTAATTAGCATTGAAATTAAGATAAGCTGTTGGCACATGATACGTTATGCAGCATCTTCAGCAAGAGAAAACATACCTGAGAAATAGCTATGTTTGATATGATGGTATCTTTGAGAGCTTTCTTATCGGTGAATAATCCAACATTAGCCTGAAAATGAAATTCACCGATGTCACCAATGAATGATAAGGTCCATGTCAATAATGTGACTACAGTACAGGATTCTCTAGGACCTAAAGAGGAAACTTGACTGTTAATTCTGACATGATCTAGGCAGAGGAAACTGCAATTGCTTTGGGGAAATCGTCGTACAGCAACCGCCGGTCCTTTCTGCAAACCATCACATCAATAAAACACTCCTTACCTAAGTGACATCACCAACTTTATGGAATAAATCCCTTTATGCTTTAAATGATAGCTTCGCTTTTTCCTGAGCAAAATTTTGTGTCATCTTTGTATCAGTGCGAAAATAATGCTTCAGTATAGTGGCAGTGGATTTTTCGCTAACATAAATTGCACTGTGATGAAGATTTTATAATCACCGTGTACATCCGCAATTAAAAAGGCTTATTGCTAAGAAGTTCGATGATGGAGTTCATCGAATAAGGAATTTTGAATACCATCGGACACTTTTGGAATTCTTGGATTTCATCTTTCAGCATTTATTGTATTAATGTGATCTGAACTTTTAATAAACTAATTTCTTCTCGGAATTTCCATTAGGGCATTTGCTTAACTTTGTATTTCTTCCGTTCACGGATCTTCGAATTTTTTAGTTTTGTCGCGTTTCATTAATTTCTACAGCAATGTAATCATCTGGCGTCGCGCATAACAAAACAGTGCATTATACAACTATAGATAGTATATTGAGTTTTTTTGACTGGTTGTGGTCTTCATACGTATAAACCGAGCCGCATGCGAGTGCCTGAAATACATATGCAAAGGTGTTTCTCGCGATTTGATTTTTTTGAAGTATCAATGTCGACAACAAAGGTCTGTCACATTACATTGATTATCTGAAGAGAATGACAACTATTAAGTCATTACAAGACACCAACACCCTTGATTCCCCGACTGCACTCGCCCAAACTAGGAATCGAACCGAAGTCCGCGGTGGAGACGAGCTCGCACCTTCTTCACTAGGCCACGCTGACAGTTCCAAAGGAATGCGAGTGAAGGCAGAAGTCATCTCCAAGTGATATTGACAGCTTATTGTCCTATTGCATTTGACAGAATTCTACCAGCATGGTCTGTCAATAATAATAAGACAACAAGCTGTCAATATCACTTGGAGATGACTTCTGCCTTCACTCTCATTCCTTTTGCACCGTCCGCGTGGCCTAGTGAAGAAGGTGCGAGCTCGTCTCCACCGCGGACTTCGGTTCGATTCCTAGTTTGGGCGAGTGCGCTCGGGGAATCAAGGGTGTTGGTGTCTTGTATTGACTTAATAGTTGTCACTCTCTTTTAATATTCAGTATCAATGTCTTAAAGAAAATGTGTTGAAGCAGCTGCAATGATTGCCATATTCATTTTGATACACTTCAAGAAACCCTCAAAAGCTGCCTGCTTGAAATTGATACACGTACATCATAATTCTATTGGAATAAGATGCCGTTTTGGATCAGTCAATAAAATTAAATTGCTAGCACCGGTGAGAGGAATACTTCTCGAGATAATTAAAATATTGAGCTTCATTTCTTCACTAAATTCGAGTAGATTCAGAAGCATTCATTTTCTGATAACTTACGCTTGTTGACAGTCGGGATGCCAATGTCATTTCTATATTACCCTTGAGTCCAAGTAAAGCCGGAACCATTACTAATACTTCGGGATATCGCATGAACAAATCCCATCGCTGAAATGGTTAAAACTTCATCAATTGCACTGTAAAAAAAATAAAAAAACATAAAACATAAAATTGCCGTAAATTCCAATTCGAATATAATTTGTATGTAAATTAGACTAGCTCTACGGCGATTCTATAAAACAACCTACTTTACAATTCTTAGAAAATTTGTCAAAAAGTCAGCCTTATTCCATCGATCGTAAATCTGAAGTCTCATATCACCCCAAAACTGTCAAACAAATCCTTGATTGCCGCAAATTCTACCTACAGTCTATCAAGCATGTTTAAACTTTATAAAGAAACAAAGTGATCATGTTCCAAGTTATTTGTCACTGCTCTCAAATGTGATGGTTAGTAGCCCAAAGCCTGATTGATGGAATTTTGAATCCTTAGACACAAATAAGTAAATAAATAATGCAGAGTTCTGAAATGAAAATAAATATGATTTATTAACAGTTGCAAGAATTAGATTTCAAGAGATCATAAATGATGATGATCTCTAATTTCTGTTTAGAATTCAGATGAAGATGAGAATTTTGCAACAAGTTATCATCTGGCTTCATTCAACTTAATTAGTGTGAGCACATCTTAATGTAATGGAATGATTTCTCCAGAACATGATTGCTATCCTATCATTACCATTCTTGCAAGCAATACAGTCATGTA
This sequence comes from Prostheceraeus crozeri, assembly GCA_907163375.1. Classification (NCBI taxonomy): domain Eukaryota; kingdom Metazoa; phylum Platyhelminthes; order Polycladida; family Euryleptidae; genus Prostheceraeus; species Prostheceraeus crozeri. Next base: position 58,085 of record CAJQUW010005872.1, on the reverse strand, counting down.
AGTAAATGAATTTGCAACTCTTTACAATTTGTCTCTTTTTGAAGAATATAAGTTTCCGTTGAAATTTCCGTGATACACGTACCATGGATACTAACAACTTGTGATTAAGAACGCAACGCACTTTCCTATGGGCATCAGAAGTCACGAAACGTGCGCGTAGTGAGTACCGTTCCGGCCACTAGACTTCATGCATGAGTCAATGCTATTATAATAAGAGGCCTTACACGAAGGCATTGCAATGTAGTGACTTTTATGAAAGAATTAGCTTGAATGGATCATATTATCGCTAACCATCAAATAAAAGTTGAAGTACAACAGTCATCAAGTTGAATAATAAGGTAGACAATGATCAAAAACATCTGTAAATTGTCAAGATTTTGTACACTTGAAAAAATTGTTGTTGCTGCTTGAAGATAGCACATACGTCAACCTCTCACGAACAGACCTTATTATATAAGAGAATGAACACAGAAGCCATTCTGCATGGGTTAAAAACGGATAGTCCTTTAGCTCACAACTTTGAAGGTTACGAACAAATCATGATTTGGATTTTATTTTCTGAGATTGGAAGGAGCCAAGTAAATTGATAGAATTTATCAATAATTGCTAATTAGTGCAATATATTTCTGCTGCCATCAGTAGATATCATCAGGCACTAAGTGAATGATTTACAAAATAAAATTTGAAATTCACATCATGAGATATATAAAAAAGATGGCAAGAGAAGATAATTCATTTTGTTCAGCATTTTATTGAAATTTTATTCTATAAATCATTCACTTACTGCTTGATGATAGCTACGGACAGTAGCAGAAATATATTGCACTAATTAGCAATTATTGATAAATTCTACCAATTTACTTTGCTCTTTCCAATCTCTAAAAATAAAATGACTAGCCAAGGAATATTCCCAATTGATTTGGATTTGGATTACCAAGCATATAGTGGTGTCCGTGGCACAGTGGTTGCGTACTTGGACTAGCGATCTCATGGTCCAGAGGTCGAACCCGGAAAGTGTCATTGGAAGTCGGCAGGAAGGGCATCCGGAATACAAAGCACCACAACGCTCCAAACAAAGTCTGACTTAAGTCAGCACCGTCCAAGGCCCCAGTAGGGGTAAAAAGTGACGTAAAATCCGCAAAAAAATAGTGTTGAATGAGACGCTCAATTATAAGACGTCAAACGACAAGCACTCGATCTGCATTGAATTGAGTCGTTATTTCAGAATATAGAGGTTCTTATTATAAAAAATCCGAAAAAGTGGATTCGAAGATCAGTTTCCTGTTTTGTTATTCAGCAGATACAAAATCAGCATTGATGGTCCTATAGAAGGTGACCAAGATAATTTCAACCAAAACCGGGACACCTCATAAATGATCGTTATTTAGCAGCGAATTTTAGAACACTTTGTTAGGAATACAATTTGGTAAAACAATACAACAAATACAAAAAACAAAATGAGCATAATTAACAGTAATTACAGAAGGGTTCGACGGGAAGAAGAAGGATTTACTACGACCAACGGCGTTAAACCTATTTTGCCACAATCATGGAATATTTGGCTTTAGTATCCATGCCCTTTTGCTGAATTGTTTGAAATTTCCAGCATTTTATTCTTTTCTTACACTTGCATTGTTTCATCAATTATTTGCCTCCACGTTACTTTCACGTGTGCATAATAACATATTCTTGCTGCCTATTCATCCATTCAAAGATGATTTTTATGTGTAGGAACTGGAGCTGGAACGATAAGCCAAAATTCAAAAAAATTTATTGTGATCAAAATGTCCAAATATTTGATTATGATTGATTTATGTGTTAAAGAATGTGATTATGATGAAGGCGGCCATCGGCTTGATTATGATTGTGATTGATTAAGGTGTTCGAAATTGGGACTGTGATTAATGTGGTCAGACGCTTTATCATGAAGGCTGGGTAGGTTGAAAATGATACTGATTACGGCTTTCAGACGCATTGTCGGATCACTGATGATTATAGGTCGTAGTGCGTTTAAGTAACAATTTGAGTCGTGATAAAAATGTGTAATACTGTGCAGTGATAGCAGTTTTTATTAAAACTCATCTCCTTGTCAATTAACAAGCTTGCTGAATTAGTATTGCTGTAATTATTCGATTTCGTTCAGTACCATCATGGCGTACAAATTGACAAAAACATTTAACTCAGTAGTCTGTTGATAATCTAAGGTACACATCAGACATAACATCAGAGGGATGATATTGTATAGGGAACATATTCTATGTCGAGATGTGAACTCATGTTCATGACCGCGCATCAAGGATTGGTGCTCTCTGCGATATTGCGTACTTTCAGTCCTTACGTAGTCTAGCTCTCGATCTGCCACTGATGATCGGATGACCAAAATCAAATTCAATCAAATTTGCTGATCAATAAGCGTGATTTTGATTATGATTAACCTCAAAAAGTGAATTGATCATTATTTTGATTGATCAAATGATTGATTAATAGTAGGGGATATATCTACAATTTCTTCAATTAACTTGTCTAATCAACAATTCTTTACGATTTTGTTGTCGCATTATTGTTATTACCTTAGCTATATGACAACTGGCTTTCGGATGACATATCATGTATTTCTATTTTTTGAATGCTTACTTTACTCGACTAAGAGAAACCGATCGCATTTTTTGATGCAAGCAAATACGTGTTTCTGTGATCATGCACTTTTATCAAATTAAATAGCCTTTCCGACTACAGCAGTGTCCCTAAGGACAGAACATATTCAAACAATTATGTTTAACTAAATCAGGGGTCTCACTCCAAAATTTTGGATATTTTGCCCCTAATTTTTCTTCTAAAATGGAGAAAACTAAATGACTTCAGTGAATAGTGCACCATGAAGTATTGACCACGATACAATCGACTTTTTTCTTTTCAGGATGCAGTCCTTATATGATACTTACACGATTTTTTCGAGTACCTATCGTCAACTGAAAACATTCGTCTTAGGTTGAGTAGTCCTTAATTGCAAGTTATTTTCCCAGTAACGTTTTAGCATTGACCTAGCTACGGAAGTCAAATGCAAGACGAGTTAAATTGTTCAACCTAAGTATAAATCCTATTTAAGTCATTCTACATCAAAATCCTCTGATCACATGTGATATTAAAAATCTGTATTATTAGATGCAAAATCAACAAAATATCAACGAACAAATGTAACAATATAAAATTTTAAACAACTTCCTGTCCTTCAGAGTCCAAACAATCCCAAAATCTAAAAAACAAAATCATAAAAACTAGTGGCAGATTGTTATGAATCCTTATCGAGATTTGATGACGACAGAATCCGAAAATATCGAATTAATCAGTGACTGAAATGAAAGCATGCAGCAAAATTACGTGCTGAATTTTGGATTGCTAGAAATTTCCACTACACCATTTAAGAATTAGACCACAGAGATATCATTAAGAAAATAACTACTACTGATACTAGTAAAAATCACAGATTTTTTGCCATTTTTTACCATTCTTTACTTTTTTGCTACATTCTTTTTTGCTATTTTTTGATTTTTTTGCCGAGTGAGACCCTTGCTAAATGAAGCTGAAAAAAATAAACGAAAAACAAATTTTGGCACTGAGAAACAGCAAAGCCGCTAGAAATGCATCGAACCCGTCAAGTAAATCCGGGACAGCTAGTCACATTGATTTTACCTGAATGTTGTCCAACACTGCTCCAGCAAATACCATTCCGACACCCGCAAGCATAAAGGGCAGAAAGATTTGCCGTCCCTGACTTATCAACGACTCAGACATGGTGACTGAAAAACAAATGGATAATTGAAGTGAGACTTGCTCATATTAGGCACTTTATTGGAGAGTCCCTTCCTTACGTGACCCTCTTTCTTTTCTGAAATGTCTTTTTGCTTGACGAGAGTGCTGAGTACTTATTTTCTCTTGAAGAAACCCAGAATGGAAAAATGTCTTCCTCTCGGGGGGTTCGGCGAAATTTTACATTAACTCTTTTCCGGCCAATCATGTCAGCTGCCGGATTTCTATGCGCATTACACATGCACCTGTTTGGTATTAATGGTCTGTTCTTAGAACACAAACAAGAATCAGGATTTCATCATTCGTGTTGACAAGTTGAAATTTTGAACCCTAGTCTTGAGACCGAGATTTGAGTTATTTCATTGATTGTAGAGTATTATAATCTCTACATCTGAGTTGCTGACTGTTTACAATAGGGTATGTTACACTGATGACGGCAAAATAACACCAGAAACGCTTGTAGTTCCCATAATGATTTATATCAAATTATATTCTCCTCTCATGGTTATTCTGTAACTTACAGGTCTGACATGTTTAAATTCAGTAAAATAGTAAAAGTTCTGCTAATCCAATGATGAAATTAGGTTTGCTTGGATTGTTTGATCGGAATAAAAGAACAGATGCTGCTCTGTATTTGAATTTGAGGATTGGATCACATAACTGTTGTTGTCATCTTCAAGAATTTGAAATTTGTGGCTCGATCATCTGCTGGATCGCATTTACAAGCAGTGTAAAGGTTGTATGCACAGCATGTAATGTCTACTGCAAATGTTTGAGTTCAATTTGCGACAGCGATAATTTCCGACTGAAACTGCTGCGTGTAAAGCTGAAAGTACTCGCATGACGCAGAAAACAGCACTCGACACTTCTGCGAAAATCAACGAACTTGAAAAGTGAACTCTTCCTCATCACAAGAAAAATGGATTAGTCAGGCAAGCGCATCAGATGCTGTGAGATCTACCTTTTAGGACATCAACCGTCACCTAAATGTTACAAAGATGCACGCTAGGAAAGAGCTTCAATTTAGCAGTTAAAAAATTGTAGATGAAATGATTTTCCATCAATTCCAGTGATTGTACAAGATTACGTGCGATCACCGATCAGTAAACGTTTTTTCTAGTTTCATGTTCATACATATCTATTCCCCAAGCTCACATCTCGTACATGCAGACCTAGATATCTTTAGATTTCAAATGCCCAAGGTTCAGGTGATAGGCTTCACCACTGAAAATTGCAGTCAAAACAAAACATCAACCGCCAATCTTAAATAAATGGTTGAATTTAAGGATTTTAAGCTCGATTCCGTCGACGGCTTCTCAGTGAATCACAATGTGATATTGATGTGAATTCACTCCTTTTAGGTGCTTGCAAGTCATTATTACTGGATAGCAGTTCGCCTGGGTATAGATTAAAATGATGCCAACAGACTTGCACGAAATTCTTAGGCTGTCAATGTTGAGATTCGTCCGACAAGGACTCGGAAAGCCCAAACTATGGCTAAACAAGCTGATCTGATCTATTTCCATTTCTATTGAGTGCATGATGTTTGAGTGGTGCTCAAAATGCAAGGAAACTTAGTAGGGAACCATGAAAACATAGCTCAATGGAATGCACCATTTTAAGGAGTTTCAGCGGTTGAAAATCTCCATAACTTTTTACCGAATATCAACAGTCAGTCAACGGGTTATCAATATATCGAGATCCTCTTGGATCGTCTTCTAAAACTGTCAAATCAAGAACTTCGATTTCAAATGATAATCCGCTAGATGTGTTCGTTGATAATCGACATAATAATTACATCGACATATACTGTGGAGTATTCAAACAAGCATCCAACACACAACACAGACAGTGCAAGAAAAATACCGACAAAAAGATGAAACCCAAGATCCGAGATAAAACGATGAATTATTTCATCAGCTGTATTTTCTATCTTTATGATATGCGTTCGTCCACTTCCATAGCATTATTGGAGTCTGTTACTGTTGATGTGGATTCAGTCGATGGGTCAACTAACACTGGCACTTCATCATCGTCTTTTTCACTGACTTCCTCTTCACCCTCCGATTCTTCTTCTTCCTCTGAACTGAAGTCCTCTTCGTCATCATCCTCAGATTCCTCTCCCTCCACTTCTTCAGGCTCTGCTAAATTCACATGACTGTCGTTGAGATTCGTCAGCGGAATGGACTCTTCTTTCTTCAACAGCTCTTGAAGAACTTCCACGCGTCCTTTCTTGGCATGAGCGTATGCATTGACCATCTTGCTTGCCATTGCATCGAGGTCGGAGTCCGGCATTTGAAGGTCTAATTCAACGCTCATGTAGTCCGAGAGAAAGTCCGATACATCTTCGATGTCCAATCGGCGTCCTTTCGTCCATAAATGATGTCCCGCCTGCTCCACGAAGAACTGCACGCGCTCCGCTGTGTCTGAGCCCTTTGACTGGAATTGAGAGGCTAGACGAAGGCCAGTGCATCGATTGAGGACACAGCTGACAAAGGAGCAAAATAACTGTCCAGGATCTGTCATTGATGAGTCTGTAACGAAGAAAGTTAGGCTACAATGAAGATTTAAATGATGTGAGTGGTGTTTCTCAATTCATGCATTTTGTACAGATAAAACGGAATCAAATGGTGGTCTCCTTGGTATAGTGGTTAAGTGCTTGGTCTAGCGATCTTTCGGTACAGAGGTCGATCCCCGAAAGTGTCACTGGAAGTCGTTAGGATGGGTATCCAGGCTAGAAGATCACAATACTCCAGATTAAAAGTCTGACTGTGTCAGCACCGTCCAAGCGCTCAGTATGGGAAAGTAGTGACGTCAACCCCTGAAAGCCCACCTGAAAGAGATTAATTTCAAGAGAACAAATCTCCGCCAAAGACAATAGAGTTTTGGAGTTTTTTTGCACCTGACCCTTAATAGCGATCTGATAGTCAACAAAATATCAGAAAATATTGAATGAACTTTCGATTCATTTCATTTAAATCCCGACGAAAAATGTGTGCAATTTTGGTTCGCTTTCCGGTGTGTCTTTGAGAAAAGATAATTATTTTATGCTATATGTCATTTCGCAAAACTAGACTTGGCATGTAGACAGACAATGTTCTGAAGTATGCATATACCAAAGGAGAAGTTTCCACACCGAATCCCTACTTCAGGAGAGGTTCCTAAACATTGATGGGTCACTTGTGACCCATTGGGTCACGGTGGTGGAAAAAATGATTGTTATCGTAACAGACAAAATTGCTTCGAATCACAAAAATGCAATTTTCTTGTATCTGTAACTTTTTGATGCAAGAGCAACTTAGCACATGCTATTTATAAAAAAAGGTCAGATTGACACTCACAGTGCAAGTTGGCCTACTGCATCACAGCCTTTGAATTCAAGCAGGACAAGGTTTTGTGCCGAAGTGATGAATTGAATGATAATTTGGTGTGTATCATGACACAATCAATTGCTTCATGAAAGGACGTGAATGTTTCTTAATCTTTCACCACTGCTAAACTACACGTAGATCTTTGAGTAGTCTATGAGTAGTACATGTATTTTCGAAATACTAAATCAACCGCAAGTGGTGCAAGCCCTGTAGAACAGCAATTCTTTTGTCATTTTATTCACGAAATATCATTTTATTGAAGTTGTGATGCATAAACAAGCAATTTCGAAGATGATCAATGAATTTTCCTTTAATCGAAATTTCAGGGTTTCACTACCACGAAAGCCTAGTGACCCATGCCCAAATTGGCACTTAGATATTTTCAAATTTAAAAATATCGTTTCAATGAAGTCAGAGTGATTAAATAAGCAATTTTTGAAAGTATCAATGATTTTCTGCCATCATTTCTTATACCGGGTTTTCCGGGGTTAAACCATCACAAAACAATCAAATACAGGAAGTCATAGAAATTAAATCATACGAATAGAAAAGTTGAGAAAGAAGTATGTATCTTCCGAAATCTACGCTTACTGAATTGAAGAAATAGAGGCCTATTCACAAGCTTGCGGATGCATTGAATGATTTGAAGATGAAGTATTGAACACGAGAGCGCACGTTCAAAGACGTCATCAGAGAAAATAAATTGATTAAAGTTTACTACACACGTCATAGCAAGTGACCACAGCTGAAAGTAATCGAAAAAATAGGTCGGACTTGAAACTTCACATACAGTTGGGTAGGCCTTGCCCAGTGAAATTTCTCTAAAATCCTACCATATAGTATGTTAGGTGGAGTGGCAACTCCGCATTTATTAAATCCCCAATGTGTACACACTTTCAATTTTATTAAATGAACTCGAGGTGAATACAACTGGGTATTGTTACCAAATGTGAGATATGCAAATTTTTGCAGTTTTGAAGAAATTACCGCGGATTTGAATGATCATGATAGTAATGCAGAAGGAATGATGGTATTTTACAGATTCTGTGTCATGACAGCCTTGGAGAAGTTATGTTTGTTAAATTAGCAATTCGATAGGTTCGCTAACTATAGATACTTTCATGCTCACCTCATGACTATTTTCTTAAGCGTGATCATATCACAGACAGCCAGCCACTGGGAGACCAAAATCACTTAATCAAAGACAATGATTTAAATTACCTTTGAAAGATGTAAATGGGTCCACATCACTATTCAGATTCAAGAAATGAAACATGAATTTAGTGAATCATAAAATCATGACGGTGAAAATTGAATTAGAAACTTGAAATTTCAGCCAAGAGAGCACGAATAATATCGCGACTTTTTCATGAAGACTTCCATTATAATGCGGCTCATGAAATTCCCTTGCAAATTAGCCTAATTTCCGCTTAGTTACGATGCTTGTTAGAAACATTCAATCTTTTTGATATCCAACTTGTTTCATACTGCTTATAAGTGGGCGTCATCTCGGTAGTATATAAATTTGCAAAATTTTGACTTTTTTGAAAACTTCTCAAATAATTTTTTGGACCACGGGAACGTAATCTCCACAAGAAACTGAATCTTTTCATACAAAAATTTTTACTGTATACAGATACTTTTTTGAGTAGACAGTCGACACTCTACCCATATATACCTACTCTATGAATCCTACGAAAAGTTTTGGAGAAAAATGCGAAAATTGTGCCAAGAATCCAACTTGTACGAATATTTTCTAAGGACTTTTTTTGGGCGATATTTCACATTTCACAGGGTTGGAGAACTGACCATTCCTAATCAGCGAGCTTCATGTCTGGTACATTTTGGCGATCTGTGACATGAACGGATCTAGATATGCCGATGAAGTAGCTGCGAGCACAACTGACCTATGTATTGATAGTGAGCAGCTTCAGCATGTTGCGAAAGCTTCTAGAGAAAGACCGACATTATCTTCCGGAAAACACTCGCACTTATATTCTCCACTACAATTCAGCAATTAACTGTTTTCGCTTTTTTTGCTGAAGTCAGATTGCTGCTGCTATAATAAAGGCCTTATCCAGTTTTGCACACGAAATATTATAAAGTAACTTTGCGTCATGTGAAATGCTCCTCACCTTATCCATACTCCACAACGTAATTTCATCATGAAAGTTTTGTCCTAGTGATCGTATTTTCTTGAATTGATCACTCATTCACTTACTCACTCATCCTTTTAACGCCCGCCTTCTAGACTCCACGTGGTTGTATGGTCTTCTCCTCATGGGAATCTTCTACCTTGAGGTGGAGTTTGCACATGTTACCCTCCACGGTCTCTTCCCTTCCACCGTTATCTGAAACACTTTCATGACCACCTCAGTACGCGTCAATACCATCATGCAGACGTCCCCGAACGACTCATTGTTTGTCTAAGTTCTTCATTAGACCAGCTTTGCACCTTGCATCTACCACGTCCTTCTTATCTCGGTTCTCTAGTGCTAAGTATTGTGGTCTGACCACAAGGCCCACTCTTAAGATTCGATCAGTTGATAAATGAATAGATATCACAACAAATAGACTGAGAAATCCTTTTATGAAAGCAATTCCCATCAGAGCGAGTGAATACGAGGAAAACATCACATTTTAAGCCAAATGAAGGTAAAGTCAGGTCATTTACAAGGAAATATCTCACGGTTTTTAGGAAACATCTAGGGGTGCCATGTTCATATTGTGTTTCATTATCTCACTTAATGAAAGAAACTGGTCACCATTGCATAATCCAGTGATCAAGAATCAATAATCCCCGCTAACAAAAATGAGTCCTCCGATAAACACGTTATAGGGACAATGTCCAAAGCTTTACTAAGGCACTGTAGTGGCGGAAATGGAGAGTGATCGTAAAAATGTGTTTTTAACTTTTATTTATCTACTGTATCTATTCAACAGCTCTATCTAAAGGAGTTTCTGAAAATATACCACTTGCACAATCGCCGAAATATTAAACGACGATATATTTCTATTCAAATTCCGTGGCATTCATCATCAGTGGCGATACGACAGCAATCGGGTAGTGTGACTTAAATCAATGACGCAAATAGAAAGATGTGTAATTTAATCGATAAGGCAATAAATCGTACACATTCTATATATATACGTGTGTGTACCAGACTTGTGTCAATTACTCATGAAATGTAATTGATTACAATATACTCCGTTTTTCTTCAATTACATATCAGTTACTTTATATAATTGTCAGCATTACACTATGCGCTTCCCTACTTCTTTTTCAAGGTTAATTACAATTGCCATCCCCCCCCCGGGAAAGCAGACGACGCTTGTAGCATTGATATTAAATTACCACCTTTTTATTCTCCCCAAGCGTTTTGGCCATACATCTCTACTACGATTCAAACTGAAGATGCATGATTGGGATATCGAGACTTTTGGCTTCTAGGAGACTTTACTATGCTTGCAATTACATCTCTTCGAAGATTCAAATTGATTTTAAGATTTCAGCTTTGGCTTGTAGAAGAATTTATTCATTTATCTCTTTTTACGAAGGGAAAATAAAGCAATAGCAGTTTTCTGATTTACATTTTCAGTTCACAAACTAACATAAAGGGGGAAAGAATATCAAAACAACGGTATTTGATATAGATTTTGGAAACATGCTTTGTCAAAAATTCATTTTTTTGAAAAATACCGGTAATTGTACATCCGGTACACATCTAAGTATGGCAACGCATTATCGACAAGGAGCTGCGTGCGGAGTAAGTATTAAGCTGTGCGACTGCTTAGTAACTGCAATTACTTCACAATTACATGACTAAAAATGTAATTGAATACAATAATTAATTACAGCAATCGTAATTCCAACTACAATTGCAACACAAGTCTGACACATACATACACCTACTTAAGTAATTCAAATATCATAACGAATATGTTATCTAATATCGGACCACTTGAAGTGGTTGCATATCATTCAAGAAGATAAATTGAACCAAACAAACCCCATGGAAATGGTACATGGATGAAGAAAGCAATAAGTCGTGTATGAAGACTGTATTATAAAATTCTCTTTATACAAAACAGCTCTTTATACAACAGAAAATGACTCAAAAACGTACTGAATGGACAGATATTCAAATGACAGAAAGTTAAACCAGATTTATAATTTACAAGTTCAGTTCTCGTGACAGTTCTCTGACATTGATAATATCACAGCCTACGGTTCCTCATCTTAGTCCGTTTGATGGGCATGTTTCATTTCATTCAACAAGGAATACATGAGATAGTTGAAATGCGAATCTCACGACAACACTATTGCTTAATCTGATAGCTTGAACTCTTTAAGGAATCATTACATCTCATAAGAAGAAACAATTTGATGCATTTTAGTGACTTGAAAACAATTAGATACAAAAAGCGAATAATCAACAAAATGTCATTTTTCCTGCATTTCAAACCGAATAAGAAGCACGGAAATTGATAAATACATCGGCTGCCAATCTACAGAATAGCACAAAGTCATGGGCATCTTTTGCGGAGCAATTTTCTGACACTCTGAAGCCTGCGAAATTTACATAATTATCTACCATTGTCTCAGAACCAAACTCCTCTGAGAAGCGTCTGTCGCTATCTAATAATAGAAGAATGAAATGTCACTCGCTGATGACGCTGCATTCACGTGACGTCAGCGGAGCAATAGAAACAAAATTGACATATTCGCAATGATGTCGATTTTCTGCTTATTCACGGCATTTAAGGAACTCGTTTTCATCACTGCATAAAACAGCTGAGCCTTGATGAACTCCATCATCTGATGAGATTCCGTGCAAACTCATTATATCTGTAATTCTAGCGCATCAATTCGAGTATCATGATATCTTCTCAAGAGGATCTAGGAAAGAAATTGTCTGAACTTAACGATTTATTTTGAAAAGGTCACGTCACATCTCCGACTGAGAAAGCAAGCTGGAATGAACTTAGGAAGACGCTATGGTGACTAGACTTCATTTCAAATCGCTGATCATTTTCCTTGAATACTGAAAGTTAAATGACGAATAAAGAAATAGAAATTAGAGTTAATGAATAGTTGCGAGCGTCAGTTAAGCAAATACTGATGAATGAAGAATATTTTACCCTTCCCATGGCCCTGTTATTGAAGTGGTCACATTGAAGTGGCATTGACAAAAGGAAGATTGTTGTCTTATCAATGGTGCAATTTTGCATAGGCCCATATGCCTCAATTCGACAAATGCCGAACTATTTTTGACTAATCGTCTAATGTGAGTTTGAAGACAAAGGTAGAAATGTGTTACCGCATATCATTTATGTGATTTTATGTCAAGCAGTAATTACGTATAAATGTATCTTCTTTTCGTGCTTGATTTAATTAGTTGTCTACAGTGCATCATTTTAGAACTGGAAGAAGGTTTTGTTTTGTCACGATCACTGCAATGTGGCAGCAATTACAGTCACACGGATGACATGTAAAAGTCAGATCTGAAAGTGCACACCACCACTCATTTCTCTATTTCCTAGAACATCAAATAAAATGCGTTGCATAGTTGGAGTCCCTCCATGTACTCGCGTTGATTATTAAATCAAGAAAAACATTTCGATCGTTAAGGTAATAGTAATAATTAATTACATGCAGTAATCGCGACGTTCCGATAAGTTGCAATAATCAAACAAATTACCACCAGTGAAATGGTAGAGAATTTTTAAACTTCTTCTTTCAGCAGTTTGCGTGATTTATACAGCCCACCGTTACGTCGCGACAATTGAATATACTGTAATTTATTACAGATGCGAGTACTATCTGAAGCTTTTGTTCATGATTCCAGCATACTTAGCTCTCGTCTGTCTTCCTTGATGGCAACAAGCTCCGTCGTGGTCAAGAGACTAAATCGACAATTCTAAGGACGAATTCCTTCCCTGGTGGTTGCAATCAACCCATAGATATCAGTTTTCAACGCAATTATCTACAAAGACGATTCATTGATTGCTCAAAGATGACACAAGTTGGCAGGCAAGATTCCTCTATCTCTTGAATGAGAGAAGCACTTACTTGGCGGACTTTTCGGGTGATGACCATTCATTGACGATTTTGATTTTCAAATTAATATTATGAGCTCGTCTAAGATGTCTGAGCCCTCTAAGTCCGACAGGTGGGTGTTTTCAGACAGACTTTAATAGAGGAGAAACTTCAAAGGTTTCAATCCACCGATTTCTTTCTGAATGCGCTCCAATTGATCTAATTCAGATATTGGTAACTTAATCAGAGAATTCCTCCGACAAAAGTGAACAATGCGTGAAGTAAATACAAAAATGACTACATCTGTGATGAAATGCACACAATTTCATATGTACCGGAATTCTTGTAGGAAGTTCAAATCATCTCAACAACACCTCACAATGATAGTTGGTAATGTGAATACTCATTTTTTCCTGGTATTGCTTCGTCGTTTCCTGCTGTTCCCAGTAGCACCAGGGGATGACGTCACTACCACCTGACTTTGTTCCAGCTCCTCCACAGAAACATCATGACAAGCAGCGAGTTTATCACGGCCCTCCACGAAGAACATCAAATCGCGGAGCTGCTCTCGAAGATCATTCAATTCCTGCAAGAGAATACAAACAGTCGAATGAAGGTGATGACTGTCTTAACAAAAGGCGCTGGTTTTCGATGGTGGGATACCTCAGTTGGTTAAGGATCGCACTTCAGCAGGATGCTGCAGAAGGTACAGGGTTCAAGTCTGCTCGCCTTACAATCTGTCGCTGCTCTCACTGGAGTTACTAACCCTAACTTAGCAAGCGCTGTCGGTGCGAGAAGGCCGACCAGCTGCTAGTGAGTACTTAGAGTGGGGCAGGTAAAAGTAGAAAATGCAAATGTCAAGTTACAACGTATCTATTAACTACGTCACGTCTATTACGTCTAAGTATAAGTCCCATCTGAGGTGTGAATAGTTGCTCACATGCATAATATGAAGAACCCTCCGCATCAATGCAATTTTGCATGATAAGCAAGATCCAAATGTATAGTTTGCAAGGACAATTGTGGAAATGAATGCTACACATTTACAAGATAGCTACAAGATTTGACAACTTTGTCAAATAGTGATGTAACCCGGCCAGACTGGTCAATAGTTAAGTCACCAGCCTCAAGTCATACATCTATTTATTGAATAGAGAATCGGACTGGAATCCATTTCCTCTGATTTGTTGGAAACCTAAAAATGAGATCAGTGCATGCGAATCTTGATGAACCATGTCAGTCGAAGGCCTCAGCTGAATAAAAGAATCGCTTGCACCGATCATGTTTTTGTGCTTCCTGCAATCCAGCGAAAAATACATGCACATCGATTTATTTAAGAAAGAAGTTTCTTTATTAATAATCTCTATTCAATGGTCTACTGAGAGTCGGTAGACGCAGCACATACGAAAATTACAGAAGGTGAATACATAAAAAAAAACATCAGTCACAACTATGTATAAAAAGTGGTTATGAAGCTATTTGCAAAATCGAATGAATGACTTCTGAAATCTTGAAGTCTTGGCACGCGGTGGGCAGAATTCACAGTTGCTTCTCAGCAGACGGTGAGAGTCGCTGGACATCAATTTCCCTACAAGAGTGGAGCAAGTCTTCTCAACAACGCTTTTGAGTGGTGGATCCATCTTCACCCCGATGATCTTTGAAGATCTTCTTTCCACGTTCTCCAATTTGCTCCAAAGACATTGTGGTGCATTTACGAAGACCGGAGAACAGTAAAGAAAAATCGAACGTACGTATGCAAAGTATGCCTTACGGAGAGTCTCTGTTGAGCACCCGGATCTTCGGAGGTTATACAGTACCTGTCATAAGTTTGGAAACCCCGTGTCCCAAGTCAGTGATTTTATGAAATTCATACTGCATTCACTCGTATCCTAATTTTTTTGTCAAAATTATCTCACTCCATAGTAATAACCATAGAAATAGATGTTTCCCTCCTCTGCTTGTCTAGAGGAAACATGATGAAATGCCAGTGGCACCATGGAAGACTAGCAAGGCGGGTCATGCTCCGAAGCAAAATTCATTGTTGAGATTGAAAAATGAGAGTAGATGTGGACTGGGGAAGCTGTAGATTCCGCTAGGACTGTCCGATTCCAATTATTCCAGGTGGGACATGAAAATTCAGATTTTCGTATACAATTCATCTCGGGTATTTAACCAAATTTGACCGTGATCGGTTACAATTAGGTGTGCGCTTGAAGCCTGCTATTGTCATAGGCTGTTGCATTTCCACTGATTGCAAAATATGTGCTTGGAATGTCCCCTAGATAACAGAGATTCTATGGTAATACCAGTTAATGATTTTAATGATTATCAGATATCTAGGCTGTCAATCCCATTCGAGCTTACTGCATTGTCGTCGTCATAGCGATATCATAGATAGCTTACTAATACGGGTGTATGTTCTAAGTATCAGTGACGAGTCATCTCATTTTCATTTCTGCATTGCAATGGGATCAGGAAAACAACTAACTGACGCACAGAGAGGCGCGATTGTGGAGCTGAAAAGAGCAGGACTCAGCCACAAAATGATTTGCATACAGCTGAAAGGTTCAAAATCAGCTGTATCAAAGATTTTGAAACGATACAACATGGAAGGAAATTTTTCAGTTCGTAGCCGTTGCGGTCGACCTTCCAAGGTATCCAAACATACAAAGAGACGAATGAAGAAGGTCATATCGGCAGATCCTTTCCTAACTTCTAATGATCTCATCCGAGACGTATCTCCTCTACGGTGTGTGTCTACGGAAACAGTTTCTCGTGTTTTGCAGAAAGACTTTAACTTATGAGCTCGCAAAGTTCAGCGGAAACCTCTAATGACGAAAGCCCATTTGCAGAAAAGGAAATAATTTTGTATGCGAACAAAAGATTGGACAGCTGACGATTGGGGTCACATCATAGTGGTCAACCCTGAGTCTAACTTTTATTTGTTTGATCAATCAAGGTGGCGTGACCGAAGACCAAAACAATCTGATCCGTCCGATCATCGGTTTACCCAACCAACGGTGAAGCATCCTCCGCACGTGATGGTATGGGCTTGTTTTTTTTCCGCCACTGGAAGAGGAGGTTTGGCTATCTTAACCTCAGAATGTCAATATGGATTCATCAAGATATTTAGAAACTCTAGAGTCTCATCTCCTTCCGTTCATGACGATCCGAGACGCAAGCATTTTCATGCAAGACGGCGCACCGTGCCATAGATCAAAGAAAGTCACAGAATGGCTTGAAAATCATGCTATCCAGAAGTGGCCACCGAATTCACCCAACCTAAATCCCATTGAAAATTTATGGTGCATAATGAAAAGAAAAATCAACAAATTGAAGATAACCTCCATCATGCAGTTGAAACAAGCAATAATTGATCTGTGGACCCAACAAACTGATCCAATGTTGTGCAACAGACTTGTGGCATCAATGCCTTCAAGAATTCAAGCAGTGATGAAGAATAAGTACTATCCATCAAAATACTGATGTAAGTAGCCTGCCACGATAATATAATATAATATAATAAAGACATTCATAGTCACTTCAGAAATACATGTAAATGTTGGATTACTTTGTATAGTTTTCATTTAACAAAATTATTGCTTTCGTGTATGAGGTTTCCAAACTTATGACAGGTACTGTAGAGGATATACAGCCTTTGAGAGGCAGCTGATGCAACTCTCTTGATGTGCAATGATACTACTACTTATACAATGATTCGAAGGGTGCGATATAAGGAAAACCATAATAAAGGCAGCTGATTCCACAGTTGAGTTGTTCTGAATTTTTTTTTAATTCATGAAAACATTTAAATCAGAAAAATATCTCCAGGTGCTCCAGAATGTGGAGAACAGATATTTATAGCACGATAGTGGGATATCTGACTTTTTGGAACAGATATTTGAGATTTATACTTTGAAATCTACAGAAAGTTTATATACTTGAAAGTTACAGAACATTTTACGCGAATAAAGCCAATTCGATATTTGCCATAATTATTTTAGCGTTCACTAATTTTATCAGTTGACGTCTTGCAATCACATAAATACACTTGACATTTCTGAATTTCAGATTATCGAAGCGAAAAGAAATAAACTCTACCAGAGAAGAATGGACTCCACCCAAGATTCATTTACTTTAAAGCATTTATGATATCATTATCCCTAGAAGATTGCGTTGCATCATTGTTTTGTCAAGCGTCGTGGTGGAAAACAAGTGTTTTGAGAGCAATGCAGTAATTAATGGAGGAGAATAATGCGAGTTACCTCCCTAACTCCCTCAATTCATCAAATTTGCCACACTAGTTTCCTGATGGAAATTACCGTGAAGACTAATCAACAAGGATAACAAAAGTTTGATGCCAAAGCTGTGGTGATTTGGGACAAAACAGAATAATAAACGTCAAAACTTTCAGTAAGTTCTGCGAAGATTCGACAAATACAGAACATTCCACATCTGACGAAGAAAACTGAATACCAATCCAACAATAAGGGTCTAAATTAAATGGTGGTAAACTCTTACATAGCTTCCGTCAGTTATCAGCGTATTTTAATTTATTATCTAATAATACCTTTTTTATTCTGCTAAACTACTGTTCCCAAAAAGAGACTTGAAATAGTCAGCCGCAAAAGGAAATGTATTGTCATCTAATCTAAATGGATTGAACATACTATCTAAGGCATGGTTAGATCTGAGAGGAGCAACAGACAGAAATGGAGAAATAACAGGAATGAGAATGCAAAAAAGAATCAAAGGAGTAACTCTAAAGGACAGAATGAGAAACGAAGTGATTAGGAAGGGGCTTGGAGCAACCCTTATTGTGGAAAGAGTGAGAGAGATCCGAATGAGATGGTACGGACCATAGAAGTAGATAATAGTACACTAGAATGGAAGTTTGATATCTTGCCTATGTACAATGATGGCACATGGAAAAATCTATGGTTTGTAGATCATATTCGATCTAAAACATTATATCATAGTCAAACTAATCGCCAAGTTGGCTGTGGGAGTTGCTGACAGCAAATCGCAGGATTTCCATGAAAAGAATTTTAACATAAAGTAAAAAATTCTTCAGTGGTGTAGTTCTCTTCGAAATTTCTTTATTGGCAAGCTTTCGGGTGATCCACCCTTCCTCAGGCACGACAAGTTGAGAGGAAGGGTGGATCACCCGAAAGCTTGCCAATAAAGAAATTTCGAAGAGAACTACACCACTGAAGAATTTTTTACTTTATGCTAACTTCGTTCTCGAGAAGAAGGAACAATGTATGAAAAGAATTTTAAGTGAGATAGTGGCATTGTTTTATGTGAAAGTCTACTATTCCATGGATTAATACACTGTGTCTATTTGTACCAGTCATTGACAACTAATGTCCAATTCTTCAACACTGGAATACGAATTGAAATTTGGTTCACAGAGTCATAATCGATAATAGTCGGTGTACTGGTTTGTAAGCAACATCTCTCAAGAATTCAAAGAATAGAAAACTCTAATTATTGGATTATTTCTCCTTCTAAGAGCGGTCAAAAAACCTGGCGCTTTCTGGAATAAACACTTCGAAAATTTCTTTGGCTACAGTCATTTATCAGCTAAGATAATGAAGTGTCGCTGGAACTCTTCAATTAATCACTAAATGACATATGTGATATAGTGTGATGATATTTTGGAAGCTCATATTCGAAAGCATGCAAAGGTTTTGAAAATTGTTCAAATATATTGAACAGGGGAACCTTTTTAAGTAAAATGAACACTCTGAGATTTCTTGGCCTCTGATTTCAAGCTGGAGCAATGAATGCTATGTAAATCGACATTACAAGTTGCATATGTGTCTGATTATACACTTTTATTGATTATAGGAGCGATATTTCAAAATGATGACCATACAGAACGTTTTACAGGATTTCCTTCTTTGTCATCCTGTCGCTGCAGTATTTTGTAAATTCACTATTGTTTTTGTGTGCACGATCTTTGGACAAGGGCCAACAATCCAGATCACAATTTGACTTGATAATTTAAAAAGTCAACCAGAAAACAAGAAAGTCAGGTCGCAAAATTTGCATTTTGCCCCAACTAAGTTCCCCCGGAGTGTGCCACAATTTTCATGCAATTTCCATTCTAGGACTTTCTATGGTATTGTTAATTTCTATGGTACGGACACGTCCAGCGGATGAAGAAGACTGACAAATTAAGGGTGACCATGGAACAAGTAGTGCAGACCATAGAAATTGGCAACAATAAAACCTCTAGAATGGAAATTAAGCTTCATGCAATGCACAATAACGGCACATAAATCGCACGCATTTTCACTAAGATGCACCTGCCAACGTCTGTATCATTGGGTTAGAATCAGTCACATGAGTAAATCGAAGCTTTTCATTGGTCATTCATGCCCCAACTTAGTTCCCCCGGATGTGCCGCGACCTTGAGTCAGTTTCCATTCTAGCGAGCTTCAGATAAACAGTTTATTTCTATGGTGCAGACAAAGATGGCCGACCGAGGAAGCGATGGATGAACTGCATATAGAAGGATTTGAAGACACTACAAGTGGAGCCGGTGGACGCGCTAGACAGCAGCCTCTGGCGCGCAAGGATTCGGGCCGCCGACCCCACCTACTGGGAATAATCAGGCGTGGACAAAGAAGATCTGAAAGGAGCAATACTCTCACTTCGCTTTGGTAACTTACTTGTTCTCTACTTTCATTCGAAAGTTTCCATTGGGCCTTTTCATCTGCGTACTTATTTTCCCATTCTTTTTGATTTTTCTGTAAACAAATGTTAAATTGCTTCTCCTCCACGAGTTCCTGAGTTAGTTTAGCCACTCTTGCATGCGCCTGAAAATGAAAATGCCAATTGAAAGCTTCAACAGCGAATAAGGCTATTTTGAGGAGTTATTCAGTGGGAAAATTAGTATTAATTCAACAATAATTTCACGAATTAGCAGAATACCACGCATTATTTGACACCACTAATTCCTTCTAAATTCTCCGCGATATAGCAGATGGGAACTCGCTATCTAGATTTTCAGTCATAAGGTCGTCTATCTTCGTGTAGGCATGTCGCTTTGTTATTATGTAAACGGACAGGAACAGCAAATAGCTTTGATGGCGAAGAATTAAAAGTTTAGGCTATAATTTTCATATGTTGTGGTAAAGTACTGTTTTATAATGTCTTTGCAAAACGGGTAGGCCGTTTAAATGAGATCTAGCAAAAAACCAAAGCCAGTAATAACTTTGCCGAACTATACCAAAGTTGGGAACCACCGGCCATAAGTAAAAAAACGCAAAGTTTTATCACTACTAAGGTGATCTATGATTAGCATCGATTTGTTTGTGTCTTTCTTGGAGTGTAAGTACAATTGTTCTATTAATTTGCACTGGTCTGGTCTGATGCAGTAAATGATGCTGATTCATATGTTGGGTGGTTCGAGCTAGTTCGGAGTAATCTAATCGTCTAAAATTGAGTGTCTGTGAATCATTGGATCGCCTTCTTAATTTTAGAAAGCTTCCTTTGTTTTCAGTTGAGTGCTAAGATCGAACACGCTGCATTGCAAGCTTTGTGACTGCTTCGATGCTACGGGTTAGTTCGACAAATTTATGGCTGGTTCTGAGTTTTTAATAGCTATCGTTCACCAAAAGAGAGTTTCAGGCCTCCTTGGTTGGATTCCAATCAAACGTCATCTGAATGGATTCAAGTATCTGAATTATAGCGACAGTTGATTATCCTTCTTTAGCTCATGCTTATACTAGACTGATAACTATTTAATTAATAGAAATAATATCACTTTATAAACACAAAATAGCTGCTGTCCACATTAGTCAGTCTCTGACTGTTCCTTTGAAAAATCACATCGTTGAGATCGCAGTGAAGAAACGTACTTACAATATTTTCATTTTTTTGAAATTTTCCACCACACAATAGACAACATCACATTTTGCTGTATCTCAGCAATGAGCGAATATTCGATCATTTCTCATGTGAACAACAAATTATTCGTCATTAAATGGAGAATATGGCATGCATGATTAACTCGTGTTACCAAAGGATTTCACTAATTAGCGATTTGAACATTATCTTCATATTGCATTTTATTCATGTCAGCGGACATGGAAAATTGCGCAAGTCATCATGTGGCATATTACAACCATGATATACCATACCAAACATATATGATTCATGAAATACATGAATGAATGAAAGGAAGCATGTTGATCCCTTCTGAACGTCTAAAATGTCTGACAAATGAATAACATTCTGATAAAATACAAGCATTTAGCAAGAATGATAAATATCTTTCGTCATCGGTCAATGTGATCATGCATTTTATCTCTTGCCAAATAAGTGATTCATCATTGACAGACAAAATGTAAAGAAAAGTGCGCAGTTTCTGGAAGTTATAGAACAGTGGTTCTCAACCTTGCATGGTCTGTGGCCCTCTTCCCAGCCATTCGACTTTCCGTGGCCTCTGTTTGGTGTCTGATAGCAATTCATCTCCCATTCAACTTCTTTGTTCCTACTTTCTCCAAGTTTCTTCAACCTTTGCGATTACATAAATTTACTTACCGATATTCTGAACAAACTGGAGTTGAAGCAAATAATCAAATACGAGTTTGATTTGCTTCTGGTTTCATTATTGATTCCAGCTTTTGACTTGTAGCGGATAAATAATAAAATGTTTTTAATGTACTTGTACGCAATCAAAAACAACCAACAATATGGTGAATTAAGCACAATATAAATCAAATACACAGTAAAAAAACATCGACCGGAGATTCAGTATGACATCTGTCCTTGCCTTATTAGGACGAATTTTTCGATATACTCGAAGCAGACAAATGCGTTGCAAAGCAAAAAGTTTCTAATTGCTTTTCTCACCCAATGATGCTCAATCAACATCTTTATTTTATTTATATTAGTGTCCCATCCGTTTCTCTGACGAGGAGTAGCCGAACCTGGCAATTATCCATGGATTAGCTGATACACACAACGACTTTGGTGTACTGTATGTGTTCTACTTGTGGCCCCCAGCCAATGGTTTCGTGGCTCCCTTAGGGCACTAAGGTTGAGAACCACTGTTCTAGAATATAGTTGATGCCAAAGTACTAAGAAATTCAATTCCTCATAAACCATCGAAAACGCCTCACCACAGGTGAACTATCACATCTATCAATGGTTCGGAGATCTCACTTACCGTGTTGTATTTCCTTTCCAGCGCTTGTCGGTCCTTCTCCAGAGCTTGAACTCGCGATTCCACTTCGGTAGCACGCTTGCATGCTTCCATTGATTGATCATTAGCAATTTCTAATTTCTCAATCAGTTCTTGTTCTCGAACCCTTTGCCGATCTTCAAAGAAGAGGCGTTGTGATTCAAGCTGTGACGTCAGCATGTACGTCATCTCCATGTGAAGAGCGTCCATCTTTTCCTCCTTATCAGCGTCTACCTGCAAAAGTTCAGTGACCGGTCAGCATTCTACCTGTCAGGTATATCCGTTTAAGCATTTGAGTCATTTCATGTTCCTAAGCATTAGAGCACTATCTAACAAATAGTCCGGCAGCCACAGCGAGTTTCTGCAGGGAACGAGACCGACAATGAGACTTTCACAGAATGATGTACACCTCATAGTCCGGCAGCCACAGCGAGTTTCTGCAGGGAACGAGGCCGACAATGACACTTTCACAGAATGATGTACACCTCATAGTCCGGCAGCCACAGCGAGTTTCTGCAGGGAACGAGGCCGAAAATGAGACTTTCACAGAATGATGTACACCTCATAGTCCGGCAGCCACAGCGAGTTTCTGCAGGGAACGAGGCCGACAATGACACTTTCACAGAATGATGTGCACCTCATAGTCCGGCAGCCACAGCGAGTTTCTGCAGGGAACGAGGCCGACAATGACACTTTCACAGAATGATGTGCACCTCATAGTCCGGCAGCCACAGCGAGTTTCTGCAGGGAACGAGGCCGACAATGACACTTTCACAGAATGATGTGCACCTCATAGTCCGGCAGCCACAGCGAGTTTCTGCAGGGAACGAGGCCGACAATGACACTTTCACAGAATGATGTACACTTCGTAGTCCTGCAGTCAGCACGAGTTTCTGCAGGGAACGAGGCCGACAATGACACTTTCACAGAATGATGTACACCTCATAGTCCGGCAGGCAGTACGAGTTTCTGCAGGGAACGAGGCCGACAATGACACTTTCACAGAATGATGTGCACCTCATAGTCCGGCAGCCAGCACGAGTTTCTGCAGGGAACGAGGCCGACAATGACACTTTCACAGAATGATGTAAACTTCGTAGTCTTGCAGCCAGCACGAATTTCTGCAGGGAACGAGGCCGACAATGACACTTTCACAGAATGATGTAAACTTCGTAGTCTTGCAGCCAGCACGTGTTTCTGCAGGGAACGAGGCCGAAAATGAGACTTTCACAGAATGATGTGCACTTCATAGTCCGGCAGCCAGCACGAGTTTCTGCAGGGAACGAGGCCGACAATGACACTTTCACAGAATGATGTGCACCCTGTGTCTACTACAAATCTACCCGTCTGCCGAGCTCTAGTTAGTTCTTCTTCTTGTCAGACACTAATCCAATGCGACGCAGATTACAGATATCTTGAAAAAATTTTCTGTTTTCTCCTATCGACTGAGAAGTATTAAGTATAGACTCTAGAACCATAATTCACGGCATGATAAGTGTTCAGATCATTTCGAATCAGGTCTATAGAAATAGAAAATAATTTATTCAGATCACAATGAGCGGTGAACCTGTAACAAGATGAAATCACAAAGACAAATTACACAGTAAGTCATAATATATAATGGAAATTATCTGCCAAAACGGTGACTTGCCGCTCGACGTGCCGTCAAACTACATTGGTTTCTACCACGCTGAAATCTGTCACGAAAAATGGGTACAAAGAAATGATCCGGGTTAGACTCTAGCTGTTGGAAAAGTTTTACGCAGACATTATTCAAAACAACAGGTAATGTATCAAAATCAAATACACTGAAGAATCTGGCAGCATGACTCTCAACACGAAGCAAGTCAGAAATCAGATAGTCACTGAGATTACTAAATCACGGATATGCATAATTGATAAGAGAACGGATATATACAACAGCATTTATGAATAACATGTTGAGGACTACCAGCTCTACGCAAATTACGCAAGATAAAAATTCTGTGACGACATTTAGTGATAGCGTTCTTGATATGAGAATTCCAACTAAAGTCTAATTTCATACAAAGTAGAAATACGCACACCAGTAGCCGATGGTCTCACACCGTGGTCTCCGTGGCACAGTGGTTAAGTGCTTGGCCTAGCCATCTTTTGGTCCAGAGGTCGAGCCCCGAAGGTGTCATTGGAAGTCGTCAGGAAGGGCATCCGGACTAAAAGTACTACAACGCTCCATAAGTCTGACTATGTCAGCACCGTCCAAGCCCCAAGTATGGGGAGTAGTGACGTAAAAAAGTAGCCGAAATGACATCATCAAATGTGTGACATCGTCTATGTGATTATCAAGCTTCTAATCGGCGATGTATGCAAGACTGTGGTTCAATGTGGATAAAGCGGGCCAACATGTTGATGTCTGCCGACAGGAGGAGGCTTACCAAATATGAATGTGTGTAGCTCCATAGATAAATGCTCATGAACATGATAAGAAATTACCAGAGGAAATTTTCAAATAGTAGGAGATAACATAGAAAATTTCACTTTTGCCAAGCACTTCAATCTGCGTCGCATTGGATTAACATCTGTTTTTCTTTGATCCTGTCTGACAAGAAAAGGAACTAACTAGAGCTTGGCAGACGCGCAGATTCGTAGTAGGCATAGGGTGTACATCATTCTGTGAAAGCCTCGTAAAATGAGAGCGAATGTACAACAAAACATTCAATCTTGCACAGTCCATCATGAAAGAAGACGTGGGAAGAACATGTCAGGACAGAACTTCTCACAGACAGCAGAAGTGTGTCAGCTTTCATGATAAGACCATTTCCTTCACCATTCTCACTGACAGCTGTTTCAAACAGTGTTGTCATGTGCAGACCCAGGTTACATCACTTCAAATGACGTGATTGAGGAATTGTCTCATCGCCGTAACATGCGAGGCTGGCACGTTTCTCCTCTTCTGTAGGAACTCATTTCAAGAAGACGTTCTGCTTGTTCCGCTCTTCAACAAGTATTTGACTGAATTATGGGATATCCCTCTTCTATCCTCTCTCCATACGTTCTTCGTTCTTCCACGGTGGACTTCACAAGATTAATGTTTTCCTCTGCTGTCGCAGTCATTGATCTTCCTGCTCGAACTTCAACAATTTCGAGTGGCATTTTTCCGGACGAAGACAGAATCTGTGATTATAACTCGCATCTTGAGAATGTAGCATCTCCGACTGCTTGAACCATGAATCCATGCTTCAGTTGTATTTCTGTCTTCGACACCTCTACTCTGTAGTCATATCGGTGATCTGCTATCAGAAGTATCCACTATCATTGTTGATGCAATTGACAAGATCATGCCAAACGTGCGATACAGCTGAGTTCATAGAACATGGAAACAGTCTGGTTTCAGAACCGCTAGAAGATGTGGAGTGGGACCCATAGTAGCAACAATGCAGCCCATTCCACCCAGTACCAAACTAACAGCAGCTTGCACCACCGTTGGGGCCCTGATATGTTACAAGGTATGCAGGCATACGGGGACACACCATAAAGCCGACAAGGGACATAGCTGCTCTCATGGGAAGGTCCCCATCAAACTCCTTAACCCCGGTTCGTTTGCACCAGTGTCATACTGACTCCCAACAAGAACAACCCTGTCAGCAATCCTCCACATCATCATGGACGTCTCACTAGCGCTGACTCTGGCGTCTCAGAGACACATTGCCAGTTACAGTCAGAGATGGAAAAAATTCCACTGAAATTTTTCAATTCCAATTCCAGTCGAAACAGTTCAATTCAATTCCAATTCCAATTCCATAATAAGATTCAATTCCGATAACTGCATGTCGCGTATAGTGTCTTATGTTAATGTATCTAACGTTTGTTCGTTTCAATCTAACCCATATGCCCATATATCCTCGTTGTTCGACTGTGTGCCGTTCCCTGCGTCGTTCCTATGTGCGTTCTCATGTTCATAGTTCATATTTCTTGTGTACATGTATGTAATCGGTCAGCCTACGCCATTTTCGTTTCGTAAACGAGATATTCAATATCTCGTGAAAAAAGATAAAAATTAACGGTCAGCGAAGAATCAAACGCTGAGATTCGAATAAATCTATTAATAAACTGACAGAAGAAAGAAATTCAATCTGCGAATAACGTTATTGTTGATGAAAGAAAAAACGACGATAAAAATGATATCATGAAAACTGATTACCAGTCCATGTTAAAAAAGGAGATTAAAAATTCCGTGTAAGAATGAAATGTGGTCGGGTCGAAAGCTAACGAGCGAAGATTAAAGGAAACTCTTTCGATTTTCAAAAGAAAGTGGATTTATCGTCAAGTCTCAAAAATTTGCATAAATTAGAAACGATGAGAAATTGACACAACAACAACACAGACGACATCTCCAGTAGCTGTTAGAGGAACTCCGGGCTCTCGCGGTGTAACTTAACTACAGAAGTAACAACAACAACTGCCTGACAGCGAACAATAACGCAGCAGGGTATACGGCAACACATCAGCGAGCGCGACTGAAGATTGACGGCATAGGTGACACTGATATTTATGATATTATTTTGGTATAAGTGAGTCCAATCCAATTGAAGTGAATTCAACATTAAGAAGTGAACTGTAAGTTTAAAGTTTTTCTTTTATCGTTGCGCATCGTATCTATATAACTATAGTCTTGAAAATCAATATTGTTAATTGTTGTGATTGGAAGTTGAATAATAGTTCATGTAAATGCCATTTTAATTAATAATTAGAATAATTTGTTGACACTGTCTATATTGTGATTTGAACTGACAGGGTTGCTGCCCTTTAATGCAGCGTCAATTTTCCTCTTTCCAAAACCAGTAGTTTTTCGTGTGTAATTAATTGTAAGTGTAAATAATTATCTTACTTGATAAATAAACACCCTTTATTCAACGATAGAATAAAGCTCCATCAGTCGATCTATCTCTCTCTTATCTCTGCGTGCAGTTAACACAACGGCCGAGTACTGTGATTTCAATTTTTGTGCAAATAGATTTATCACATGTCTATCGAAAAAGTGGAATTGAGGTTTATCAAGGTCAATTCCAATTCCAGATTTAAATATCGTCAATTCCAATTCCGACTTTTCCAACTCTGGTTACAGGGGTGTCTCCTCAGTCAGAAGCACTACATCATGAAAACATATTTAAGGAATCTCGCAAATGATTTTTGTTGACTTCTATAAACTAACTGTCCAGATGCCATTCTACATCTCAAAACAATCCAAATTTCAAGCTGAATTGTGAGAAAGGAAAATTTACCTCCACTGGTTTTCCATCACTTTTGTTTTGAATAATTCGATGAACATAGTTATCACCAGCGTAGTCCCAGACCCGATTAGAACCCAACTCCAAAGCGAACGTGTGATTGGTTTCGTAGAAATGAGCTTGTGAATGAGCTCCGCCATATCGGCCACAGCCAATGATACCGCAGATGAGACAGATCCATAGATCCTCATGTGTTTCACAAACGGAACATCCCTGGTCACTTGCAGGCTCCGGAGTCTGCACGTAACGACAGACAGGACAGCTGTTGAAATAGAAACACAATATGACCGTCTAGAAAAGTTTGGAAGGGAGTCATAAACCTAGATGCTGTTTCCGTTGTCAGAAGGGATAAATTGAAAAATGTTCAAAATATTAGCTTTTTTACAGAATTTTCATCCCTAGCAAAGCTACGAGCTATGAACGATGTTAGGGATTACTCAATGAACAAGTAATAATCATGTTTTCTGAAACGTTTTAAAACAAAACTTATCGTATTCTTTGTTTTTAGATTATTATTAAGCTCCAATTAAGCGATGGAACGTTGTGTGCTTATCACATGTCTTTGTAAAACATAGGACGCTCCAATAAAGCGGGTGCCTTCTCCGCTGGGATTGGCTGTATTAATATACCGCTTACTTCAAAATCTAAGCACATGTTGAGTAAGAAGTTACTTTTTCTACAACAGAATATAACTGACCTGGTGTCACTCCATTTGGAAATGCAGGAACCGTGGAAAGTGTGGTTGCAGAAAACGGTGAGAAGTCCATCCACTGATTCATCCTGGACAAGTGAATTTCGAAAACAATGACAGAGAAATCAAAGATTAGGCTATCCGTCAAACTTACCATTCGTTCGAGACAGACCGGACAATTCGGCAATTCTACAAAGCCTTTTAGTGGAAAGGCTGCACTCTGTAAAGTTGAGAAATAGAAATCAATATTTGCAGTACATCAATACTTGAAGATTTTGATTAACAAGGTAAGCACGATAAGCGGAAAAAATCATACGAAATGCAAAGAGCACTTGATAATTAGATTACCAATGCTGAGTTTTCTTTTCGCATTGTAAATATTGCGTACCTACAGGTTTAGAAAAATGTCGACCTTGCTGCTGGTACAGTTTTATATCTCGCTAATCATTTACATTTTTATGGAGGATCCGCTGTATGACAAGTGCACTACTTGCACGAAGATAGGTGTGCTGCAACATTCGACGTCTGTGTTCAACATCCTGTTGTCCTTCATGGTTTACGGCCTTTATAGAACAGGGCGGATTAACACATTAATCAAATGGTGCCTGACCTCAGCATCGAAATTATGTCACAGTTGATAGCCAACAACTGTGCAAATCAAGATGATGTCTTTAATGAGGACTCATGTTCGCCATCTAATGAAATCGAGGTAGCTGACAGAAATGATCAGCGATGGAATCTGGCCACCGGGTCAGACCACAGAATTAAATATTTTGTTTATCTGCTTCGGTTTGCTAGAAGTGTGATTAATACGAAATCGCCGGCACATCGAGGAACCTATTAAGTGGGCAAAAAGGAATTCCTAATACCTTACAGAGATAGGAAAAAGTCGTGCGTCGGTTGCGGATTAATGTGAGTTCAAGCAAAGTGCTTCGATTGCCAAAATTCCTTCAGATTCGAACATTTCAGATCATTGCCCACAAGTTTTCTCCATAATGTTGACCCTTCCGATCATTATTAAAGAAAGTAGCAGGCGTACGAAAATTAGTTCACTTGATGATCCTCCCTTCGGCATTGCTCACTGTATAGTGCATACATTGAATCGAAGTCACGCATCGATGTGTGTTTTTGTGTGTGCGAAGTGATATCACAGCACGCACGCATCTCTCACTGGCTCTGGTGTCCTCTGCTGACAGCTTATTGTTTGCCATTTCCAATAGCAAGCGATACACGAATTATCCATTCCAGAAGGAGAAAGTTGTCTAATTCTGTGGGTCAGACGGGGCACTGTTTTGCATCGGGTCACCGAGTCAATGTTGAAGATGGTGACCCGGTTTTTTACTTTCGCTGTTTTTATTAACTTCTAGAGTACCTGTATTCATTCATTTTACCGTGCTTGTTACAGGATGACAGCGTTTCATGACCAATCCGAAAGATGAAAGCCAATCAAGCGGTAAGAGAATATGTGTGAACTTTCAACTACCCATCGATTAGGAGTGACGTATCTTACGATTTACTACAGCGTGTGCTGTGAACAAGACCATATGAAAAAAGTCTCTATTATTCCTTGACCAAGAAGTTGGCTATGAAACATTTTGGTCATATCAATAGCTAGTTAGTCTAGGTGGAGAGCATTGAGTATGGCAATGGTAATAACTATAGGTGCCAACTGTCATACAATAGGGAATTGCACTGCTACATTGTAATGTAGAAGCAGCATACATTAGGAAATATTGATAAATGAGAGGGAAGATTTTTCATCAAATTAGGAGTCCACACATTATTGCTGGAGGGTTCAACACACCAAGAACTCCATTATAACCATGAAGCATAACCACATGGCAATGGGGCCCTTACAATGCACCTGTTTATTAGCTTCCGCAAATCCACTGGGGGCAAACTGTAGTCCCTGACATGTAGATATTGCTCATTATCATTAAAATCATTATAGGATTGAACTTATTTAATATAGCGAACCATGTATGTTACCTTCTTTCCCCTCACCAGATTCAACATTCATCAAATAAATAGAAATAAATATTTCAGGTCACCGGGTAACGCAACCGTGATCCGGTTCCATCGCTGGAAATGACTTCAAAATAACAATGATATCTGACTTCTCGGTATATCCGGAAAATACGTCAACTAACTTCACATCAAAGGAATCATTCATAACTGACTTCTCAGTAGGATGAGTCTGTCTGACCCAATCAATCCTACATTTTTACTTAAACCATCATACATCGACTCACTAGAAAGATATCCACACAATTGAAAATAACATTCATTCAAGGAAATCGAGAGACTTCTAATATTCTCAAGACTTACTGAAATTCGTGCAGTCAAAACATGGAAGTTGACATGAAATCAAATGTCACTGAAGGTAATGAATCACGAGGGTTGACTATCGAATCAGATTTCCTAGTCAATGGTTCCGCTTATGAACTAAACTTCCCGGAAATCAACGTTGACTGCATCATGCGTCTGCGCAAAATAATATCTTGAGGTCAACAAGGCATGCGAGCGAATTGAATGAACGAGAAGCAGCACTTCAACGCGAGAGATCGCATTTCTAGCAATGTAGTGGGGAATCTTCATAACCACATCTGAGTTTGAGGCAGCAAGGAAGCATTTCCAAATCAAGTGATTCTCTACAGAAGATTTTTAAGATTTGTTGATAAAATAATGCTTTATATCTGAGGACATAGCGCATGCTACACATTCAATCTGCGTCCATAGATGATGATAGTGAGAGTATCTTGGCAGGAAATATAAAAGATCATAAATGCAAGAAGTGCTGCTGAATTAGACAGCAACCGATTTCTTAACAAATGTCGAACTAATACAAACAGACGTGCGTAGGAGTGCTGTTGGACGAAGCAAATTTCTCGAGCTGCTGTTCAATGCATTCCATTAACCCGTCAACTCAGAAATGTACAATGCCGTCAAAATGTCTTGGCCCACCCTTGAAAGATATGTGTGTTTAAGTATATCAAACTCAAATGCTGCAATTACGGCTGAAAGGCGCAAGTATTTGACTGCAGCGACTCAGTAATGCTAGGCACCATAGACTTCACTCAGATTTGCGGAACAAATCGTTGAGTGAATGCCAAGTCGATACACTGCCAAAGGCAGGGCCAATGGCGGCACAGCGAATTATTAAGCTCACTTTGATGTTCCCTGAAACATTAAAAGAATTTCTGAGCTGCTTAAAGCATAAATTATGTTTTCATTACAGTAACTCACATAAATTGCATTGCTTTCATTGTAGCAATGCGCATAAAATTATATTTTGATCCAGAGAGGCTTTAGTGAAAGCTTCTTCACTTTAAATGAAAAGAAATATTTAAAGCAACTAATTTCAGAATGCGTTCTCGTAAAGTAAAAGCATGCGAACAAGGAGCCAAAATATTATTGCTGGATTTGACTCGTTCTTTATTAACAAATGAAGTAGAAATTATCAAGAAATCTTCGCAAAATACAAATCTCGAGCAATGACACTAATCTATTAAAATGCACAAGGGTGGGCCAAGACACTGTAGTGACCAGTGGCGTCGCGTGCTCCCAGACCATAGGCCTTCGCTCCAAAGTGGATTCCTATATTTCTGCAGCAGACAGAATGAACTGCATAAAATAATTAATTTGAGACTATCTTGATTTCAGTGAATTTTCAAACACTTGTACAGGTACATGAACATTCAAATCATGCTGACATCCATGACTACAGTATGAAATGATGTGAGAAATAGATACTGATTTTTAAATGAAAGGTACACTGAAGTCCTTAGACTACCCAATGTTGACTATTCTGCATGTGAATTGTGATTCACTATGAGTCCTATGTGACAGCCTCTTTTTCTGAACAGCCTCATAGGCATGCAACCCTAAGCTGACTGTTGGTCAACGTGACTCTTGTCTTCCCAAGATTTTAAACGTCAAATGACAATGAAAATGTGATGTTGATTTCTCACATGACGCTGGATCGCCTTGGTGAGATTACTATAGAGAACACTCTCGAGGAAGCTCTCACCAACGCAAGACTCTGTTGTGTTTATCATAGCCTCTCAATCACTTACAGGTTTCAAATTTAGGGCTGCTAAAATGTTTTTTGTGATCCTCCTGATATTCTATCCCTTGAGAGTGCTTTAGTTTTTATTTCAATACCATAAACTTCGTGTGCGGTGGCTAGAGTTTTCTGAATAATCCCTCGGACGACTGTCCGGTGTAGAAAATAACCATCGTCGCCATAAACATAATAACAGAATATGTCTTGAATCATTATCTCTGACTGAATCACTTCATGGCTATCTCCTTTCTGCGGCTTCTAACCTTCCGATCCGACATTCAGCCATTGGTGAACGCAGCCGACGATTCAACGCGTCATCATCTTCTCCAAAATTTGGCGAAGCCACCAATAGGGAAAATTTGCGCCTCTGTCTATCTGAATCTAAGAATTAATCTCTTGCATTGCTGCAATATATTTGCTTCTTCGTTTCTATCGGGAGAAGACGATCGAGCTAAGCGCACACGCTCCACATATCACACAAACACACAAATCTCTGTGATTTGCTGTGAACACATCCCCAGCGCATTTTGTGATTGCTTGAAGATCCCTGCAGTTCACAGCTGAGCTCTGGCGCTCGGAACGTATTTGGGAGTAGTGACTTGAAACTGTAAAGTGTGCGTAAAGGTGTTAACATAAAGATGCTCTCAAACACAAAAAACTATAACTATCTGAACCTTTATTTTATGAACGCAAATAATTATTTTTGGGTATGCGGCGAAGGCCTCGCAGGCACGGAGAAGACGCCACTGGTAGTGACCTTCCACTAGAAGATGTACTTGAGTTTATGAAGAAAATATCTGATATCGCAATCTTCAGACTCTATTGCTGACCAAGAGCTTCAATTCAAGCGTGTCATCAAGAACAATGAAATAAATAGCCTTTCCATTCAATACCTAGCTGTCGGAGAAAATTTCAGCTTCGACTTGCTGATTGTCGAATTAGCTGCTCAAAGATTGTCGGATTTATAGAAAAATTCGTTGTCAATAGGTTATTCCTAATTTACCCGAGTGAGAATAAAGGACAATGAGCTGTGACGTCGAACGCCGTCTTTATCATTTTATAGACATTCCATCCTGCAGCTCCAATTCATTTAATACGATGGGTACTCGCCCAATCAAACTTGTAAAATGTCATTGTGTGACATGGTTTGAAATGCGGACCATCCCCTTTGTCAGATGTTTCTCATCAAACCCAACTTCTCGAATGACTCGAAATCTTCTTCCCTTTTGTTATCCACTATCAAGAGCGAAGCGGTTTACCCTCATTTTCCAGGGTGTCCGCGCAAATTTAAATGAAAATTTCCAGGTGTTTTCCAGGGAAATTTTCCAAAAATCAGGGATCAAATTTAAAAGAAAAATTCTGGGGAAAATCTACCCAAAGTTCTGTGCTAAGGAGCTTGCATACCATTAATATTATTGACGAAAAATAATTTGAAAGTTGGCGTGAAATTGGTTGAATTTTTAAGGCGCAGCTGATTCCAAATAAAAAATGCCAATATATGCATCAGCTCCCCCCCCCCACCCCCCCCGACCCCCCAAACGTACCCCCACCACACCCCCCCCCCCCATCAACACGGTACATAATATTTCTTACCACCCAGAAAAAACCCCCCCCCTCCCCCCAGAAAGTTCGACAACTGTTCATAGTTAACCACACCACGCAGTTCGGTCTCATTCATGTTGTATACGTCATGATAGGAGACTCCAGTCACTGTAATGTTCTAAATACAAAAAATTGTATGAGAATGAAGGCTATATTTGTAACAAATAAGTAGAGATATGAAAAATAAAATCTGGAAAAATAGAAAACACTTCAACCATAAGTATGACTTCAACAACTTGCAGTTAGTGTTTCATTAAGTTTATTTCCAGCTTTATTTCCAGGAGTTTTCCAGGTATTCCAGGGTAAAATTCATTTTTCAGGTGTTTTCCAGGGAGCGCGGACACCCTCATTTTCCTATTCTTGTAAATTGTCTCCTTTGCTGTCTTAGTATTTTAATTCCACCGCTGATTTTCTTCCGATCTTGTGTGAATTACAATCATGGCTGTGTAATGTGCTGCACTTGTGCAACAGCAATTATGAGATGATAGCTAGACTATGCAGTGGGTGACAAACGCAAGAGCACATCGGACAAATTGGTAATTTAGCGCATGCAATGACGGCGGCGCAGTGCAAGCGCGAAGTAGTCATTTAACTTACAGGACTTGCTTTCACTGTCTCCACACGAGACACGAAACAAAGATGACACACCTCCGTATCCAAAGTGTTAAATTTGGTATTGTTGTAATTCTTATAGAAGTCATCAGCATTCTCCTGCAATGGGACATACATGTATATTCAACATTTAATATAATTCACTTGTTCATCGAAACATTCATCCAAGAATGATTACATTACATGCTAGATAGAAAACCAACGAGGAACAAAATAATGACTTGAACTGGCGTGTTGTAGGACTGAAATGCAGCGGATGACAAGATATCAACTGCACTTATGAACTCTCAAGATGCTGAAAGAAAGCACTATACCCATTGTTACAATACTTGACAGGTTGATATACGGTCGTACACGGACATCTTCATCACTTAATGCATCACTTTGCATTTATAATCAAAATTGGAGGACCAAATTTATTTCACAATGATAATCCCAAACTTTCAGTGATTCCCTTCAAATATTTCTCATGAAAGTAAATGATATAAGAATCCAATCAACTTACCTCAGTCTTGAACTTCATTAGGATCATGTATCGATTCGGGGAATCGTCTTTGATGATCTTCATTTCAACGATGTCAGACCTGGAAATACAGAGAAGAGTCAAGAATGCACTCTGCTGACCTGAAAGATCGACTCACTTGACCGCCGCTAGGAATGTCATCACATCTTTCATATTCATGAAATTTGGAACTGATAGAATGCAGACAATCGAAGACCGAGGTCCATCTTCTAGCAAATTCACTCTTTCACTGAAATGAAAATTGAAAGATCAACTAACCACTCTGAAGGAAGTTGTTGCAGACTTAGGTCGGGGATTAGTAATCCTAGACTTTGATGGCAAATTGTTAACCTCGCCCCAAACTCTAAACAGTCCGGGAGCTACTGACACTTCCTCCCTAAATTCGCGCACAAACGGCTCAATAGCATGGATTTGTAGATCATGAAACGCTGAATACAAATATCAAATTCTTAAGTGTCACAGTTAGTCGCATTCAGCTGTAGGCAAGGTTAAAGGATTCCCATTGGAATCCACTGGTAAAATTCAAGAAATGTCTTTGGATTGTGAAACATTTGGCAATTTTCATACATTTTCTTTTGTAGAACAGAAACTCTTTATCAGAATGCCATGAAATTTGAAATATGATTGAATTCAGATCATCAACTTCGATATAAAGGTTGAAGTGGGTCACATGATTCAGTATTTGATGTCTGAGAGCCTCTACAAAATGAGTAAAATCGCGAAAATTAAGTCAAAAAATGAAATTTGCTCATTTTGTAGAGGTTCTCAGACATCAAATACTGAATCATGTGACTCACTTCAACCTTATATCGAAGTTGATGATCTGAACTCAATCATGTTTCAAATTTAATGGCATTCTGATAAAGTTTCTGTTCTGCAAAAGAAAATGTATGAAAATTGCCAAATGTTTCACAATCCATAGATATTTCTTGAATTTCACCAGTGGATTCCAATTGGGAATCCTTTAACCTTGCGTACATCCGAAAGCGACTGGCTGTGACACATAAGAATTTGATTTTTGTATTCAGCGTTTCAAGATCTACAAATCCATGCTATTGAGCCGTTTGTGCGCGAATTTAGGGAGAAAGTGTCAGTAGTTCCCGTCCTTACATGAGAACCAAATCTAAAACTAAACCGAGAACCGAAAATCAAAAAGTCAAGGACGATTCGCCAACGTATTTACAAGACTGAAACCGATGAATAGGAATCACAAATTCTCAATCCGGTACAACGATAAGCAGTACCAGGAATGCAATAACAACACATATACAGGTCTGTAAGTGAATAATGAAGACGCCTGCCCTATCCAATCAGAACTTGCCCTTGTGATAGGATTGCTACAGAGAGTGTATAATGAATCCTCAAACTGGAAGCTGTTTGACAAAGAGATGAAATATAGCAAAAAACTATACTCAGCAATTCTTATCCCATTGACTTTATCAGCTCGTTAATATAACAGTTTCCTGAAATTAAATATAACAATGTTGAAATGGCGACTAAGAAGGATGAATGGGAAGATGCCAAGTTTTTGATAGCTCCGTTGTTGATGCAACATCTATCAAATTCAGACGCAAACTTATGAAATCAATTAAGAAACTGAACAACGATGTGAAAATAATATATCACAAGTGTAAAAAAGGAGTTCTTTTATCTTGATAAGCTGATGTGATCCGGGCTGATCCTGATACCCAATACTTGGGACAAAGAAAACGCAAGTTAAATCAAAGAATAAGAGAACACATACGATGAAACTCAGCCATCAGAGTCATCTTAGTGGAAGCGGTTTAGGCATTTCTTGGTCATTCCTGGAAGATTCGTTGTGCAAAATTGCCTCACTGCTATCATAAGAATATAAAGCGAGATTTTTGATTCAGCATTTCAAGATTCTTTAAGGAGAATGACAAAATATTATTTATGCATGCCAATTAAACAAAAGCTATAAATTATTTATATAACATTTTGTAAAAAAAGGATCACTTTAATATATTTACAAACTCTAGTGATAACATTAACTGTTTTTCGGCTAAATACACAGGACATAGCGACTTTAAAACGTGTAAAGTAGAAGTTTTGTTGATCATTGATAAAGCTCAGCTAGATAAATGGTAGATCTCTTTTCTCATAAGTATTTGAATAGCTGCCATTGTAATTGCATTCCTGATAATACTAATTGGTCTTGTTACTATCAGCTTATGACCTTACAATTCTGATAATTGCATTTGCGAAATTTAAATATTGAGTCAGAGCTCCGAGAATGAGATTTGAACAAGACTTTTTGAATTGTAGTAGTCGGTTGGATGTCGATTTATGTGCATCTGATAAACTGATTCTTTACAATAAGATGTGCTGAACTGATAGCGGCTAATGTGGCAGAAAAATGTGCAGTCCATGTAAGGTCATAAATCAGGTCAACCACTGGATTTTATACGTGCAAAGTCACGAAGGTTCAAGTCATGCGGTTTAGTTTCCAAAGAACCGCGGCAAGAATGTGACAAGTTCGGCCGCATCTCCTCCTCTCCCGGTATGGATGGGGCTAAAATAACTATATTAAAAGCAAATGTCCACGCTGTCGATGAATCGAGGAAACACAGTGATGACTTCGTTTCCGATGACGTCATGCTGCTTATACGACTAGCAGGGAAAACTGTTTCGTCTGAATTGAACATTTTCATCGGTTTCACACGTTTATTACTCTAATACCAAACAACTAGTGAAACGTCTGATCGATTGTATACGAGTATATGAAAAACAAGAGATAGGGATCATGACCCCATGAGGATCACTAAAATCTTTTAAGCAATCGAGAGCAGTATTAGGAAGTATATAATTTTCAGAAATCCTTATCAGTCATTCAAATTGATTCCTTCATGTCTCCAAGTTATAAGCGAATATAGGCTAGCTGTGATAGAAAAGCACCAGATCCAAATCGATGAGCGAAACGTTGAGATAAACGTGCTTTTGGAAACCCATCGTGGTTTTATGCATATATAAGGAGGATGAGTAGTTTATGCGTGAAAGCTAAAGACATTGTTTCTTTGATCCAAAATGCAAGTTCTGTTATTGACAGTCAGTTGGCTCAATTTGAAGTTTTCGTATCACTTGAGTAGGCGATTACGAAAATGATAAAATTAATGAAGTCTTTTTTGATTTGCAAATACAATTTCTTTCATCAAGATATATCGATATTAGCAACAAATTGTAAAACAAAACAACATCTAGTTAGAAAATAAGCTGATTACGTACTTATCTCTGTACAAGTGGATGATGCCTTCTGCGGTTTCAACTGCCGGATTTCCGCTGAAGAATATTGTTTCCCATTCATCTGGTGCAGTAGCACCGTCGGTGTCTCCCTCTTTAGACGTCATGGCAATATCTGTCGGTGAAATATTTTCACTTTGTTATCAATAGATTAATAGTATAGCAAAGACTACTAAGCAATGTCCATATTGAAGGATTAAAAATCAAGCATTATAGTAGCAGAGTTACAAGCAAATAAATTATTTACGAACATACAATACTGTTCGAATTATGAGCGGAAAAATGAGTTTCGACGGACGGTAGTTCGAGAAAGGTCACTGAACTATTTACGGGTAATTGAGGTGGAGCTTATGAACACAATAAATGGTTTTCAGTCAGACGAACAGCGTCATAGTTTCAATGATTGTTGTAGGCGTCGATCGGCGATTTGCTCACTGCTGCATTGGCACAAGGGGCCGTCGGAGACGTATAAGTTTATAATACGATGAACACGTTTGTCTATTGAGAAAAACATCCGACTAAGAAAGTTGCTGATTAAAACAACGGTGCATGTATTTGTAACTGACATACATCAGGTGGAATTCATTGCGACTATCACATGATCGGAGAGCTCTCAACAGGTATAGGACTAATCGAGAAAATGCTTTCTTTTTGACAGTGACTAGTGTATACGAAAACCGAGGTCTTTGTCGTGCAACTCACAAAACTTTTTATTTCATTTTTTGCAAATAAGATCGGTGGGACACCGTTGGGTGATCTCAGTTTGCTGTTGTCGATGTTGATACTTTCAAAGCTTATTATTTGAACACGATTTCTTCAGATAATCTCTAGATGAACATTTTTTGAGGCATTACCACTTCGTAACAGATGTGTATCCAAAACGAAAACAAGAGGCCCAATTTTCGATCCCTGAATAACACCAGAAGTAGTATAATATGGCTGACTGATGATGCCATCTACTCGCACAGAATTTTGACGATCCATTTAGAAATCAACTAACAATCCGATAAACCCAGCAGGATAGTGACGCTGTATACATTTTGTTACAAATAAAATGTGGTCGATTGAGACTAATGCTTTCGTTATGTCAATGATCATGATGGCGACTCCATTCGCTGTTATCATCTTCAAATGATGTTGCATGATCAAGTAATGAGGTAATGAGATCAAAGCCTTTGTCGTTGAGGATCCTTTTCGAACTTCCGCCGTAATCATTCAGCAATTTGGTGACGAGAAAATCCTTGTATGCGATCACGTAAACATAAAGAAGAGATGCAGCGGACTTCTCGGTCCGGCTGGTCAGAAGATATTTTTGACCATTTATAGATGTTCGGCAGCTGGACTTTCGAATTTCCTATCTTTAATCCGTTGACCATCTTTTGAAGTGATCATCACAAAATACAAGTATAATTATCAGCTCATTTTTCTTGTTCTCTTCTTGGCGATAGTCACGAACTGCTCTCATTCGAGCCTCCAAAGTTTCATGTCATCCATCCATACGAACCGCTCCAGTGTTCTTGATTGACTTTCATTCATTTTACCGATGAATATCAATGTTAGGACCGCATGCATGTAATTATTATTGACTCACTAATTAGGACGATTGAAAACAAATTTTATGTATCTAGTTGAAGATTATGAGTTGCAAATACCATATTCTAAAGGCACTTCCTAAAAATTCTTTGATCTTTTCAACATGGAAAATATTTTTCTGTGAATACATAATTCCTATTCGTTTCAGTTACACGCATTTTATAATATGAAGTATGCGACACTTGGATTAAAGATCTGAATGATATTCTAACACACATCATAAACGTGCAGCACCAAGAAGAGAATTGAGAACATTGAGAATAGTAATTGAACATTCAATGCTTTCAAGTCATTATAAAGACTTGCGTCCTTATGAATCATGCTTAATTTAGTCACACCATGTAACAGAAATTGTACAGAATGTTTTTTCAGCATCCTTCACTGCATGGTTCCAAAATCAATGACGTCAGATGCTGCGAGAGTTCGTTGAGTACAAACTGGACATCCTGAGCATCAGCGAAGTGCGGTGGACGGGCAGCGGAAGATCAGCGGAAATGGAGGCACGACGCTGCTTTACTCCGGCCACCAGGATCAGCGCTCATATGGCGTTGGGCTCGTGCTAAGCAAGGAAGCGGCTCGGGCTTTGATTGGATGGAAGCCAGTAAGCGAGCGCATAATCACCGCCCGTTTCCAGTTTCGACATGCGAAGACTACAGTGGTACAAGTTTACGCGCCGACAGAGGACAGTGACGATGCTGACAAGGACGCTTTTTACGGCCGGCTGCAGGACACGTTTAACGAACTCCGCGGCTACGAATAAGAAGGTGCTGTTCGGTGACTTAAATGCTCAGATGGACGGCAATAGGCAAGGTCTAGAACAGGTCATCGGACCATTCGGTTCTGCCCGGAAAACCATAGAGTGGTGAGCGGCTTATTCTGCGCTGTAAACGGATTAAGCGTCGGAAACACATACTTCAAGCACAAAGCACATAAGTTATACAAAAGGCCACCTGGCAGTCCAGACAAAAAGACCAGAGACGAGATCGACTACACATGCATTAGTCACCGTTGGAGATCCACATTGCGCGATGTCAGAGTGTGCCGGGGCGCAGACGTTGGCTCGGATCACCATCTGCTGCGAGCTATCTTACAGGTGTGCCTGAAGAGACGAACACAAAAAGAAAGCCCGTAACCGCATGCGTTAGAGAAGCTGAAAGAACCTGGCAGGGCACAGCAAAAACCGATTCCAAGAGCTGAGTGAGGCAGCGGACCTGGAAGACCAGTAGGAGATGCGGTGACTGAAGCAGCGCAGGAGACTGGGAAGAATGTGTGGAACACAAAGGGAACAGTGGCTTCGTGAAGCAACCTGGGAGTTGATCGATGCACAGAAGAAGGCGAAGGGTGAGAGAGACACCGCCAAGACGGAGTCTGAAAAGGAGAGAACAAACGCCGCACATCGCCGGTTAGACCGACAGGGGAAGAAGAGCTGTCAACGGGACAGACGATCGTGGCTGGAAAGAAAAGGTGAGGAGGCGGAGACAGCCAGCCGAAACGACGCGAGAGGTTTGTTTCGCATCGTGAGGGAACTGACTGGTGAGAAGGGTAATCCAAACATGCCAGTAGAAGATAGAAATGGCAAGACACTGGCCATTGCAGAAGAACAAGACCAAAGATGGATTAAATACTTCCGGGAGCCGGCTGACAGTGCCCTGTTCGACTAAAAAAGTGGCGCGGCTTAAAATATTAAACCAAAAAATCATTTTCCCCCGCGATGGCCACTAAAACATTGGATTTTATAGTTGGCGATAAACTTCATTGACTTCCAAAAGACATTCGATAGCGTACACAGGGAGTCGCTGCGGAACATTGCGCGCTTGTATGGCATCCCGGAGAGCTTCATCACCATCTTCAAAGGCTTATACGCCAATTCGAGATGTGCGAGGACCGAGTCCGGCACAGCGGAGTTGTTCGACATCGTCTCAGGAGTCAGGCAAGGATGTATCCTCCCTACTCTATTGCTCTTGCTGGAGGCCGATTTCGTTTTGAAAAGGTCTGCCGATGGACCTATCCGAGGAATCCTGTGAAAAGAACAATCATGGCTTAAAGACCTAGATTTCGTCGATGACATTGCCTTGCTGGTTGAGGACGGTGCTGACCTACAGAAGCTCTCAACTTCCCTTCAACAAAATGCCGAGATCGGACTGCGAATCAGCACCAAAATGACAAAGTTTATAAACGTGGGCAATCATACTGGTCGCACAGCTGCAGTCAGCGTGAGCCAGCGGAAGCTAGATGAGGTCGATCTCTTTGCCTACTTGGGCAGTGCCCTGAGAAACAGTGGTGACATCGAGCTGGATATCAATGACAGAATTGAAAAGGCGACCGCAGTATTCCAAAGGATGCATCTGATCTGGTCAAACTCTGGCATCAGCACGCCCATCCGGCTGCGCCTGTACAACAGCATTGTACTCCC
Organism: Prostheceraeus crozeri; assembly: GCA_907163375.1. Classification (NCBI taxonomy): domain Eukaryota; kingdom Metazoa; phylum Platyhelminthes; order Polycladida; family Euryleptidae; genus Prostheceraeus; species Prostheceraeus crozeri. The sequence continues at coordinate 15,643 of CAJQUW010005872.1, read as the reverse complement.
CACAGCCATCTACGCTTGCGAGACGTGGAAGCGCATAGCCAAAACGGATGGGCGCCTTAACACTTTCCACCAAATGTGCCTTCAAAAATCCTTAAGGTCACCTGGCGAGATTGGGTACGAAACGACGAGATCCTACGGAGAGCTCGGGCGCGTTCGCTGCAAGAGATCGTCGCGGAACGCCGGCTCCGCCTGGCCTGTCACAGCCTTCGTCTTCTGGACCACCGCCCGTCCAAAACGGCGATGTCTTGGACTGCCCCCAGAGGCAAGCGCAAAAAGGGGACGACCGAAAACAACCTGGAGAAATACCTTCCAAAACAATCTAAAGATGGTTAACAGCACCTGGCGTTGGAAAAATTTGGTTGACTTATGTTCCCGACGGAATAAGCCGGACTAAGGTCTAAGGTAAGGTATAAGACGTAGACAATTTCAGGTCCCAAAAAATTGATTCCGGCGGACCATGGGTACACCTCTACAAATAGGTCCTATTGCATTTTTATTTGAATCTTCAAAATATGAAGATTGTGCTTTAGCAACTAAGATTCGCTAGAATCTTCGGATGTTTACAAATTACCTTCCGAATCAAGAGTGAGGATTTCGATGTTATGATAATTTCTTTTGCCCAAAAGCAGCTTTGGATTTGCAGTCCACGTCGAAGATTCGTCTATTTCTGACGGAGATGAGATGGAATATGAATCTGAAATAAAATTTATTTCTTATTAACCACTACTAAATGCAAGGGGCGTCAATACGCCAGACAATAGAGAGCTTCGCATTTAACATAAATTTGCTTTCATCATTCAACATTTTTCTATCTTGGATTTCCATCAGTCACCAAATTTGAATAAAAATTTACCAAAATCTTCAAAAGTCCACTAATCGGTAGTAACTAATCGGCCGACTAGGCGGTTTGCCGATTAATCGGTATACCCCTACTATGCAGACTTGACTTTTTTACATGCTGATTCCTATTGCATACACGTCATTTTTTTATGATGACTGTGCCACATGAATAACCGAATTATATCGACAAAAATTTCGATAAAAGAAAATTTTTAGTCAGTTGAAGCAAAAGCCAAGTGCAACAGAATCTTTTTGAGCACACAGGATTGAATTGTAGAACCTGTGTAAAGAATCTTGTGCAGTCAAAAAGATTGTGTTGCAGTTGGCTCTGCAATGGCAGCGTAAATTGTAATCGCTGTTTCACTACCAGACACAATTCAATCACGTTCCGAAAATTGTCACTTTCTCAGTCAGCCTTTTCAGGTGAAAGTTAGCGCGGTTGGTTTTACTTTGTCTAATTTCAATAAATTACTTCGTTGCAATTGGCTTCAAATTTCTTTTCCAAATGTATGTGCCACATTTTACTAGGACTTTTTAAATCCTGAAGATTGGCAAAACATACCTCCAATGATCTTGAAAAATGTCAAGTGAAAACCAGACAAGCACCTAGGCCATGATTGCTCTATTGAAGCAAACATTTAGGAGATATGATAGCTGAGCTAGCTGAGAGTTGCACATGGTTTGAACATTTTCACCTGCGGAGGTACCGTATCGGGTCTAAGGTAATGAACCTTGCTTTGGCTACTTCAAAATTTAGCGACAGAATTGCTAATTAGCTGACACGCTCAGAGCTTTTGCTGATATGGAAGCCCCATGCACAGATATTCAAACGCCAAAGTAACTACCAGACAGTCAGTCTAGTAGTCCATCCTCCAATGCTACCAGGAGTGGGCCGCCACATTTGGATCTGCGACACATTTTGATATTCAATATTTGTCGCATTTGGTCACTTGCTGATGGAAATATGTGGTCAAATTCTGGCAAATGCCTATATGCAAAAAATTGACAGCTTTCAAAATTGCCTTTACTGCTGAATCCTTTAAAAAGTTGAACAAGTGACGTAGTAGTGGGTAATAAATAGCGTCGGCCATGGGTTGGTCGACGCATGTCGCTCGCTCTGCCCAAATCCCACAAAATCGGTAGTTGAAAACACTATCAAGTTGGAAGAGCACCAATATATTCGCCCCACGTTTAAGGGCTTCGTCAGTGGTTATGAAGTGACAAAGTGTGCGTAATAATGTCTGTGATACATGTAGTTGAATTGACACTTGACTGCCAATCGATCGTTGGGGTTCGTGTAAGCAAAGCTATATGAGACATTGTTGATGCAGCCATGACAGATATCTATGAATGCAATAATGACATTTACCAAAAAACCCAGGAAATGAATGGAAATGACAATAGACAGAGATTAACATGATATAAATGCGGAGAATAGTAAATGAAAAATACGATCGTTAAAGACAGTAAAAATGTAATAAATAATAAAGAGAGGTCATCGTAACATGCTGACCAAGTTTCTATCTGTCTTGTATGCAGGCGAAACAAGAAATGTCCAGTACGTGTTGGCAGGGCATCCTTGATAAAGTATGAGCCTTGCAGTAACGGGCTATGGATGGGTAACCAAATTCACTGTGGAGTGGGGCATTTGCGATTGAGCGGATGAGGCCGTTGGTCGCAGAGTAACTTACTGATTTGATCCAACGGGTCTCTTTTACCAGGCGGTTTCGATCAGAGGGACAGCGATCGATGGCAAAGAAAGAAAGAGACGAGATACGCACACATCTGAAAAATGCTTGGGGTACCTACTCAGTGGCCGAAGCTTGGATCCCTAGTCTGATGGCGCGAAAGATGTTCACCAATTCTTTGTCGAAGAGCATTAGATGTCTGACCACGTATGATTTTTGACATTCTGTACATTTTATTAATAAATGCCACCGAGAGCACAAGTGAGGTTAAATAGTATCGCATGAGAATTCGCAAGGAACAGCCTCCGTAAAAAGTGTTGCATTTACAGCAATAGGCAGGCACCACAACGAAGTCCTCACATTTCCTGAAGCCTGGTTTATTGTCCAGGATAGGCGAAGTCAGAGCGTTGAGAACACGGACGCCTGGCGGAAACGAATTGTCGTTCTGTCACGCCGGATGGGAACGGCCAAACAGGAAAACACAGTGTGACATGTTTCATCAAAGTCTTACGTGTTGAGGAGCGAGTCGCCACCTGAGGATTGAGAAAAAAATTAACCTTTATGTGTATGACTGGGATGATGATGGGAACTCAGAGGTAAGACTGATGGCAGGCAGTGTCTTTGAAGCCCATTTCTATGGGCGAGTTGATTTTGATGGTGAAAGCGATTAAATCTAACGTCCAAGTAGCGGATTGACGCTTTGATGATGTTGCAGATCAACATGAAAGTGGACTGTCGATTTTGAGTTAAGGTGCTGGAGGAATAGGGAAGGTATGAAGAGATTCCAATCCATGATCCCAAATGGCAAAAACTCATCCTTGGGAATCGGACCACATACTTGGTTGAAGTTGGAATGAGGTGAGAGAGCTGACAGTTCCCATTTCTCCGAGATAAATGTTGGCAAAGGAGCCACCGGAATGCTTCCCCATTGGGCGACACCAGATACTTGTAGATATCTATCTCCTTGAAAAAAGAAGTCATTTCTACAAGAAAGTCGGAGGAGTTGTGTAGCCAATGGCCTGGTTGGTTTCTTCGAGAATCAGGATGACGATGGAAAGGCTCTGGAGACACGTTGAATGCCTTATTTATGGGCACTTCCTGTAACGTGAGGCGTAGGCCTACATCAAAAGTGCAAAGTGGAGCTATGAGTTATTTGCTGATTACGGAGGATGGCCACGAGAAGTTGAGTAACCAGTACAAAACTTGGAGGACGTTTTCGCGGAGAGGAAAAGAAAAAACTCGATCATTTGAGCAAGTTGCTGGATTTCGTGGATACAACGGCAACAATTGGTCTTCAGGAGGCGTACCGTGTGGAAGACAAGAGGATTTGTGTAGTTTGGGCAGGGTCCGGGAAGGTTCGTTCTCTGGGTTGGATAGGAGCGAAAGAAAACCGGAATTCTTTATTGGAGATAAGTTTTTGGAGCAGAGGCTGGATTGAGAATGCGATGACGTCATTGCTACCCATGGAGCGACTGCTGTTGAGTGGGTAGAAAGTGTGGTGTCAGATAGCTGTCTGAGACATTCTCACGGTAAACTGTAGAGTCCTTCTAATCCATTTGCCCACCTTTATCTGCAGGAAGGATAGTGACATCATGGTTGTTGGCGATTGAGGTAAGAATTCTCTGTTCATTTGGATTGAGATTACTGCATTCAAAACAAGTATGATCACTGAAGAGTATTGAACGAGCAGCCGATATGATGCGCTGACAAAGGCGATGAATGTCTTGTTTCATTTTCATTTTGTTTTGACAAAGGCCCTGAGGTGGCCAAGAGTAAGACTTATGATTTCCAAATCGACACCGGACAGAGGAAGGAGAATTGTTGCGTAGGCAGGAAGACCATTGAAGTTTTCGGGCAAAATCAAGAACAAAACAGAATGCTGAGGCGTGATTGCACCTTGTAGGAGTTGGGATGAAAGTTGTTGGTCTGTTTAGAAGACAAAGTAGTTCATACGAGGTGGGTAAAGACGACGACAGATTGTAGATAGAGTTGAGCATTTGAGCGGTAAGCCTCCCATAAGTTAGTTTAAATGGTTCGTGATTTTCAAAAACACTTGCGATCTGGTGCTAGCATCCCAGGTATTGCCGGATGAGATGAAAGGATGCGGAGCTGCAAGGACCAGGCAGCTAGAAGGATGTTTATTGCGTACTAATGCTGAAAATTCTTGATGAACAGCACGTTCCGCAGGCGTGTAGTGTAAGTATATTTAAAAAAAAATGAAAATTACTATCGCACAGTTTCGGAGTCACAAAATAAATTAATGCAGTAAGCAGATACGAATAAGTCACATTTCAACATAAACAACGTAAACTTCATAATGTGTATCAAGCGGGTTATAGTGCGACAAGATCGAGAAACGGTTTGTGGGTGTGTGTGTGTGGTTGTTGGTGGTGGTGTGTGGTGGGTTGTTGGTTGTTGGGTTTTTGTGGTTTGGGTGGTTTTTGGTGTTTGTGGTGTTGTGGGGTGGGTGTTTGGTGTGTGGTTGTGGGTTGGTGGTTGTGTTTGGGGGTGGGTTGGGGTTTGTGGTGTGTTGTTGGGTTGTGGTGTTTTGTGGTTGGTGGGTGTGTGTTTGTGTTGGTGGGGTGTGGGTTTGTGTTTGTTTGGGTGGGGGGTTGTGTTGGTGTGTTGGGGTTGGGTGTGGTTTTGTTGTGTTTGTGTTGTTTGTTTGTGGGTGTGTGTGTGTTTGTGTTGGTGGTGTGGTTTGTGGTGTTTGTGGGTGGTGGTGTGGTGGTTGTTTTGGGTGTTGGTGGTTTGGTGTTTTTGTGGGGTGGTGTGTGGTGGGGGTTGGGTGGTTGGTGTTGTTGTGTTGGGGGTGTTGTGGGTGTGGTGGTGGTGTTGTTTGGGGGTGTTGTTGTGGTTGTGGGTTGTTGTGTGTTGGGTTGGGTTTGTGGTGGTGGTGTGGGTGTTGTGTGGGGTGTGTTGGGTGGTGGTTTGTGGGGTGTGGGGTTGGTTGTGGGTTGGTGTGTGTGGTGGTTGTGGTTTGTGTGTGGGTGTTGTGGGTGTGGGGTGGGGTTGTGTGGTTTGTGGTGGGGTTGGGTGTGGGTGTGTTGGGGTTGGGTGGGTTGTGGTGTGGGGGTTGTTGGTTGTTGGTGTTGTGTTGTTGGGGGGGTTGGGTGTGGGTGGTGGGTTTGGTGGGTGGGTGTGTGGTGGGGGTGGGGTGTGGTGGTTGTTGGTGGGTGTTGTGTGGTTTGGTGTTGTGTGGTGGTGTTGGGTTGGTGGGGGGTGGGTGTGTGGGTGGGTTGTGGTGGTGTGTTGTGGGGGTGGTGTTGGGGTTGTGTTTGTGTGGTGTGTGGTGTTGGGTTGGTGTTGGTGGGTGGTGGTTGGGTGGGGGTGGTGTTGTTGTGTTGGTGTGTTTGTGTGGTGTGTGTTGGGTGGTGTGGTGGAGTGTTTGTGGTGTTTGTTGGGGGTGGTTGGGTGGTTGGTTGTTGGTGTTTGTGGTTGTTGTTTGGTTGTGGTGTTGTGGGTTTTGGTGTTGGGTGTTGTTGTGGTGGGTGTGTTGGTTTGTGGTTGGTTGGGTGGTGTTTTGTGGTGGTTGTGTGTGGTTGTGTTGTGGTGTTTGTTGTTGTGTTTGTGTGTGGGTTGGTGGGTGTGTTTGTGGTGTGTTGGTTTTGTTTGGTTGTTTGTGGGGGTGTGTGTTTGTTGGTTGTGGTTGTTGGTGGTGGGGTGGTGTTTGGTGTTTGGTGTGTTGGTTGTGTTGTGTTTGTGTTTGTGTGGTGTGTTGTGGTTGTTTGGTTGTTTGTTGTGTGGTTTGTGTGTGTTGTGTGTGTTGTTGTGTGGTTTGGTTGTTGTTGGTTTGTTGTGTTTTGTGTTTGGTTGGTGTTGTGTTGTTTGTGTTGTTGTTTGTGTGTTGTTGTGGGTGTTGTGGTGGTTGGTTGTTTTGTGTTGTTTGGGTGTTGTGGGTGGGTTGTTGGTTGTTGGTTTGGTTTTTGGTTGGTTGTTGGTGTTTGGTTGTTGTTTGTGTTTGTTGTGGGTGTGGTTTGTGTTTGGTGGTGTTGTGTTGTTGTGGTTGGGTTTTGGTGGTGTGGGTGTGTTGTGTGGTGTTGTGGTTGTTGGGTTGGTGTTTGTGTTTTGTGGGTGGGTTGGTGGTTTGGTGTTGTTTTGGGTGTGTGTTGGTGTGTGGGGTGGTGTGTTTGGTTGTGTGGTTTTGTTGTTGTTGTGGTTTGTTGTGTTGGTGGGGTGGGTGTTTGTGTTTTGGTGGTTGGTGGGTGTGTGGTTTTTGGTGGTTTGTTGTTGTGGTGGTTGTGTTGTGTTTGGGTGTGTGGGGGTGTGTTGGTTGGTGGTTGTTGGGTGTGTGGTGGGTTGTTGGTGTGGGTTGTGTTGGTGTTTGTGTTGTTTTATTACATTAATTTAGGAATATCAATTATTATTGAATTTTGTCATTTAAGTAGTTTCATTGGAAGCTGCCATTGAAGATATCCAACAGTTAACCCCAAAACCTGGAATAGGGCAACAGTGAAACAGACCATGGGTAAGGTCGGGACACTTAATTTGGAAATAAATAATTAATTTTAATTAATTTCGAAAAACATACGGACACACATGGAATGACTGTTGCAATAAGGCCATCAAGCTCAAAGTAAAACCTTAAAACAAGTGATCGAACCGCCCACGATCTACGTGGCGGAAGTGCAAGTCGCCATTGGGAACACGGAGAAAAATATCTGTCCTACAGATTCCCAGTACAAATCAAAATTTAAGAAACATTTGGACAATGACTTCCTAAAATAATAATACGACCTTTTCGCTATTTTACTCAGACGAAGTTAAAACTGCTCTGTGACCTAATTGTCATTAAACTATGTCATACGACCGAAAAAACATTACTACTTCTGTCAAATTAATTTCTGGTTATGTGAATTTGTCACATTTTGTCACACCAATAATGAAAAACACACCTTTGTCGCATTTTATTTTGAGATGAAAAAATGTCACATCGTCACATCGGCCCACCCCAGTACTATACTTCATAAATTGGCCTACCCAAGTTGCGCATTTGAAATGAGGAAATTTTAATGACCTGTCACAAGCTTATCAATCCTGAAAATTAATGACGTGCAATGAATGCTATTATACATGTGTGCATCTTTTTTAGCCTAAGATTCTCTTTGATGACAATTGAGACAAAAATAGAGGCTCGATGAGCAACGGCTGGCATGAAAATGTCATGAACAAGGGAGGTCAGCTTTAATATGAACACTGAATACCCATCTAATTTTCCGTCAAAAAGATCGCAATAGACACATCGCAGTTTTACTCTAAGCACTGGTAACAAATTTGTAACAGCTGAAGTTTGAATTTGCGCCGATGCAGCTATTTTCATTCAATTTGACCAAATTTAGTCTGCTGAAGGTGAAATTTTGTTTGTGATTCTCTTTCATTCTCACAACCCAGTTACAGAACTTACTTACATACTTTCTCCTTTTAACTTTTTTTCCCAGTTACAGAAGCCTATGAAAATTCCAGTGACAGCAAATGATGGTTGATAGCTTTCTCGAGGGGGACGCATCTAGACAATGATCGAATATGCGGCGCTCGGAAAATATTTTCTAAATCAGAGCTGAAGGTCAACAAATTACCTTGATGGTAGTTTTGACTCACTAAGGGTGTATGTCATCATCGCATCTCAGTATAGACAGGTGTAATAGACAAGAATTTTCAACCATACAATGAATTTAACTCCATGCACATTTAATTCATTTGACATTTCTACAACAAAAGTGTTTGGAAGACTGATCTGAACAGCAAGATTTCTACTCCGATAATATTATTTCTGTTGTGTATTACAAGATATCTGATTCAGAAAGTGAGAATTCTTTTTCGCTTATCAAGATATATCTGTTTCGAATGCAAACTGCGAAATTTGTATTCTTTTTTTCGAAACAGACATATCTTGCAATTCACAACAGAATTCCTATTATCGAAAGAATAACCTTACTGTTCAGAACAGCCTCAAAATACTGTAGAACTTTTATCTCGCATGCATTGTTTTCGATGCAACTTAGTATAATCGAATAACTGAACAATAAACAGTCTACAAAAAAATGCTGAATCCTTAGAAACAGATACGAGAATAAATGTACTGAATACTGGCACCCAACATGCAAGCTCACCGCATGCCCCTAATAAAAAATCCTCAGAGGACTTTTGACCACATAATCTGATCAAACTATTGAGCATCAAATTAATTTCGGATGCTCATTAAGAGTTAATTGAAAGCCGAACGAGAGTTCACACCGGATTTGGCAACAACAGACGCCAATTTGTACTTCCCACGAAATATAAAATAATAGAGAAGAAATTAACCTCTCCACATGCTATTAAAGCATAGATAGGTCAGACGATCCAATTCTACATCAGATTCTCTGGAAGTGCATGAAAACATAAAAATTCCTTAAGGGAGTATGCTTTCTACATGCATCTATGTCCCTTGGAAGTGAGCAAACAGCACAGAAGTCCTCTCGTTTATACATTTCTTAATCTTATCATAGATTTTCAAAGACGTCAAAAGTTGAGCTCAAAGACACCCTTCTACAAAATTTTCATTGCTACGTTTTCATTTTTGAATTTATCGTACAGCCCAATGTTATGCATTCCCCACAAATTGCAGTTAATAATTTTGCACGTAATGCAAGAGAACAGATCAAAATTTAATATACGAAAATCATCACATACCCGACTATCATATAGCCACTTAAATTTCCTCCGCATTGAATTTCTTGTGTAAAGAAATCAGAAGATACCATACAGCGAATGCCCACTACTTCAGATGATTGATCAGACTGGTATCCTAAATGAAGTGACACGACTACACTGTGATGCACAGCAAAGAATTTGTGACGTAAATGCCCTTCTCTACTGTCATCAATAAAAAAAGAATAAGTACTAACGACCGGTTGCCTTCTCTGGCTCTACATCAACACGTACGCAGTCTGCAATCCTGAGAAGGAGCCGGAAATCGAGTGCACTTGGAAGATGTAATCGGAGCACCTCCCTATGATCACGAAGATGGGGGCGGAAGGAGAGTCACTGATATAGTAGCACCGCCCGAGTTACAGGCTAGCCCAAATGGCCGTTGCGCTATAGCTAATTGCAACTAGTGTGATATAACTGCCCAGCCCGACTGGAACCTTTACATGTTTTGCTGGATTAATCCGGCGCGCCGGCGCGCTCGATAAGCGATATTTTCTAAAAATAAAACATCCCGGCGCAAGATCTTGGAATTTCTATAAATAGCGTTTTGAGATTTGTTTATAGATGATTAACCTAACGAATTTTCGTATTCTGTTTATACCGCTATACATACTAGTGAGATTCGATTTATATATATTTTTATATATATATATTTTTTTTTCGTAATCGGATATAGTACGCAACACTAGCTACGTATACATTGAGCTTTTATACATTGTTTTTATATCGATGATTAAAACTCGTTATATCAATACATCTTTTATATTCTTACAACAATGTACTACTCTCACCTATAAACTCCCCTTTGATGGTTTATGAAATGCTGTTTACATATTGAAGTGTTAAACATGGTATACAGGTTACTGGTATATTTGCTCAATAATTATAAGCAGGTGGCTTTATTATCTATGATTCATTACAAAGCCTCTGTATGAATTTTATTTCGAAGATTTTTGATTGAGCATGAGAACTCTGACGTGCGGTACTATCGAATGTCGGGGATGGTGAAATGTCATGTACAAATAAATATATGCGAAGGTTTTATTATCTTGTACAATATATCATCGGAAAATGAAATAACTACAGAATGAACTGGGTAAGATTTCGAATTCGAAATAGGCCTACTGGCTGCGAGATTGCATTTACTTTTCTAAAATTTCCTTTTGTGGTAAATCGTCAGCCGTATATAATAAACATTATCCACTCAGACAAACTCCATGAAAGAGACACGTTTCTATAGAAACGGCGTAAATCAGTTCTGTGGAAATATGGCCCGTATCCTATTCGTTCGTGCAAATATAACGCAAAAAATATTGCGAATGAAAGGATGAAAACGTACTCGTTTAAGTTAAATTACTGTGTTCGGTTACGGCGCGCATTAAACTCATCATGCGGATTTTTATTGAGTAGAATCTATAAATAGAATTTGGTGCCGGCTCGCTTTAATCCGGAAGGATCTATAAATAGATTTTGCTCACGGCGCACCTTAATCTGGAATAATCTATAAATAGAATTTGGTGCCGGTGCGCGCCGCCTCATAAGCCCGGCGCGCTTATTGTAAAGATTCCAGTCAGGCTGCTCAGGTGACCCTGTCAAAATTTGTGTGATCATTCGTGAATAAAAAATACGGAAATAAGTAGACTCATCATCTAACAGCTTCAATGCACAAATGATAATGCCATTGTTTCAGGAATCAGGACTACGTCATGCGGTATTTATATTACCAATGTCGAAAGCACCTACCACAAAATTTCTGTAGTTTCAAAGCGTCTTCTTTTATCTCAAAGCGAACTGATATGGCGTTAATAAAATTAGGATATTTATCCATAGATCTGTAGTCATGAAGCTAGAATATCATATCACAAACACTAATCACTATTTTGACGTCGGAGACACTGGTTTGTTGAATTTTCAGCGTGCTTTCAGAGTTATTTCGAAAGTTATTTTCAAAACAGTCAAAATAGTGAGAATAGTAATTTATTGAGATGGTTAAACAGAACTTTTTCATCTTTACAGCTCATCGGATGCAAGAGCAAATGAGAAACTGACTATGCAGATTTTTAATATTATCTAACCTTGTGGAGGGATTGCGGATGTGTTGTCGTACTTAATGGCTGAACCAATACAAAGTCTGCATTGTCATCCTGGATCCAATGGCGATTATCCCATTCTCCGTGGCCGCGACAGGCTGACTCCAGCATGACATCCATGGAGCAATCACTTAACACCTAGTATACCTACTTTGTACTGTACATGAAATTGTGCGTTTCTGAAATTGAATCGGTACTGAAGCAGAGAGAAGTGGGCAGCAGTGCTATGAACACACGTGTAGCATGTAGACAGTTGATGATTAAGATTTCCAAGTTATCTTCCACAGGCATCGACGCATATATCATAATTTTTCCATCTCTTATCCACAAAAAAACCATAAAGAAATTGCGAGCAATATGGACTCAATCACGAGTGACAGAAGGGAAATTCCTTTGATCCTCCTTTATCATCACTTCTATTGTGGCATGATCATACAATCAGTGGGAATTTGCGTTCTAGCAGGTGAAGATTGGACCAACAAAATCATTGCCAAATGCCTGACCATAGAAATCAGATACTATACTATATAAAGGCTAGAAGGGTCATCGTGTTGAAACCGCCTATCCCGACGTGGGCACGAATTGTTCGGGACTCCGAGCAGCTTTAATTCATTTTTAAAATGATAACCCACGTGTTTTACAGCTGTTCGCAGATGGTTGCGCCCGTTAAAATTACAACGGTAAATTGGTTAGCGACCGTATATTCCATGAGTTAGCGTTCTATTTTGTCATTGAACCGTAGAAGTGAAAACATTATTAATTTTCATAAGCAACTAGACTTGTTTTATGCTGAAATAGACACACATCGGTTTGTTTTTCGCCGCATCTGAGTGCTACAATGACTATTAACTCAAGCCGCCTAGAAGAAAGTATGTGATGTGACATTTACAATTATCACTAATAATTGTAGCAGGAGCACCGCTATTCACATATTTTCAGTGATAGTTTGACTTTAATTCACCCATTTATGTTCTGAAATAATAATTAGCGGAAGGTGTTAATGGATATGACAGGTTGCAAAAGTCAGATTGATTATCTCTACCTAGACATCTATAGGCATCCAAAAATTCAACTTGATCCTAATTTAGCATAGACTTGAAGCAATTTGTGAATTTTTAATAGATCAATTAGACACGCGTTAATCTTAAATATATCTCAGCCCTGTCAATAGCATGAACAACCTTGTTGGTTAGACTGAGACTTTGTAAGAGCCACCAATACCAATAGAATTGGTCGTGGTCTTTCTGTTATAGTATCCAATGCTGTCGATTTTATGTGGAAAGTGACAAAATATATAATGTTAATGAATGTTTAGGAACTATGGTTTTGATAATTTATTACTTCTGGGTCATGCAAAACCCATATTGTACCTACTGCAACCTAGCAACTGATGAAATCAGATTACCAGATGAAGCAGTTGATTTGTAACAGATGTTCTGCGTAGTCAACATTGACAATAAAGATGTTTACGCGAATTAATTAGGGACATATTTTGATTGCAAAGATACTGTCGTGAATCAATATGGTACAGATTTTGATGACAATTAGACACCCGCATGCTGTTGTTGCCTACCACCAATAAAAATGTCTAGATGCACTTTAATAAGAAGTAACTAAATACATGAAAGAAACAATTTTAGGGTGTTGTGGGCTACTTTATTGCCCAAACAAAATGATAGTATAAGAAGACAAACGATATAAATGAAATGTATATTCAGACAAACGAGAGAGCAGGGTGGCCCTGAAGAGGACCTTTTGGAGGCGTTCACATGTAAGTCTGTAGGTCCACCAGTCTCGAACACTGCCGCTACTGTTTGCTCCTCGCTGTGTCGCTGGGGGTCAGGATCACAGTTTTACGTAGATAATCCAATTTTTGTTTGCAATCCGAACTAATCACGAGCGTTCTATGTTTCTACTACCGTGCACTTCCGAATACCGATCAAAGGAGGTCCATTCCTGAGAAGCACAAGTCTAATTCTAACATATTCAATACCAAAAGACACACATATGAAAAACCTCCAATTTAATGATTTTCAAGATATGTCATCTTTTCAAAAGTCGAGGGTGAGAATCCATTTAAATTGCTGATGCCAGTACATCACCAACACAGACCGATGTTTTTCACTGTTGACTCCGTTCGTCATTGGAATCAACTTACAGCATACGAAGGGTCAGCGGGTTAGGTTATCAAACTTAAGTCAAGACAAGGGTTAACATTTCAGGCGCTTGGACCTATGGTAAACATGAACACCTTTATCCATTCTTAGTTAACTGTTCTTTGAAGTTTCATTCATTAGCCTGTCATGGGTTTGACATTTGTCGGTTTTTACTTGTTGTGACTACAATTTTCATGCACTTGGTTCTTGACAAATATTATTATTAATCGACAAAAATGATATGTAGTCGCATAAAACCAAATTTGCACATGCATATATGCTCACATACCCAGACTTGCGTTGTAATTGTTGTGTTGTAGTTGTTCAATTTTGAAAGTTCGTTTATACTCCATGACAGAATTTACATTCATATTGATGAAAATGCTGATGATGATTTTGTAATTAGCTATTTCCAATAACGGAAAGGTGCGAATTGTTGATTGTAACAACAGCGTCGACTTTTTCATGTTCAATGAAGAAGTCCAGTGAATAATTCAAATTAATGTAGCGCGATGAAGAATTGCATTGAATGAGTACATAGAAAGTTGAGTATCAAAACATGAAGTTGAGGTCTAAAGAATATATTTTCCTGGAAGAAGAGTGAGTTTTGTTGTCTATTAACGGGATAGGGCAACACTTATGAACAAAATTAAGCTTTCCGCAATGTGATAGCCGCATGTTCCTGTACTATCTGCTACCGGGTATGTAATTGTCTCACCAATTTCCCAAATCGATGAGGTAAGTTTGACATCTGTTTAAGCTTCGGAATGTGATTCCGATGTAGAGTGTGAATATCATACCGGAATGAGTGGCATTTTGAGATAGCTACATGCTTTTGTAGCTTTCAACTTCCGGATTCATGTAGGTGCAACGACTTCAAACCTCCCTTCCAGAACACCTACGGATTTAAAACGTTTTTGACATATTGACGATGAAAGAATGGTCGCTGCTTTTTCGAACAGTTAAGCAATGATACACATATATTTAGACCAACAAGGACAAAACAGTGTAAAAATGCTTGCAAAAAACTAAAGGTAATTATGCCTTTTCTGCATTACCAACACAGATTCGCTATGCATGGTGGACATCTGCAAAGTGATCTGGAGAAATGCATCGTCAATGAGGCCATCGAGCGAGGTTTTCACCACGATTAGTTGAAAAAGAAAAGGATCAGCTATATGGGAAAACGTGAACGAGTTTGATTTCTCTCATGATGAGGCTGTGGAACCAGCTCTGGTGGCTGATTCATGCAGTCCTTTTCGAGAGCGAATATCTCTGCATGTTACGTTCCACATCAGACACTGATTCCATCTGGCCGCTTCCCATCGCCATTGTCCATTCCAAACTAGTTCGATAATTGGCAAAAATCCGCATTTGTCCAGTGCTCTGAGAATAGTTTCATTCATGGCCGAGTGTCCGGCACTATATCGACAAGATAGTGTGTGCATAATCCAGGTAACCGAAAATGTTCGTCGGATAATTGTAATAATTAACAACAATGAAATTAGATAAACGATAGATCAAATTGCCATGCAAAAGATGTGCGGCTGGTAGGATTCGAACCTACGACCAAGGTTAACTAGACCTGTGCTCTAACCATCTGAGCTACGAGCCACTTACGCGACTCTGTCAGTTGGCAGGATCAAACCCTCACCACCACACATCAGTTGTCAAGGCAATAATAATCAATGAATAAATAACACGTCACAATTATCACCGCCGACATTAAGGCAAGTAGCGGGGATCGATTGTCCACCAAAGCATCTTAAACCATGTCGTGAATGCAATTAACAACAATGAAATTAGATAAACGATAGATCAAATTGCCATGCAAAAGATGTGCGGCTGGTAGGATTCGAACCTACGACCAAGGTTAACTAGACCTGTGCTCTAACCAACTGAGCTACGAGCCACTTACGCGACTCTGTCAGTTGGCAGGATCAAACCCTCACCACCACACATCAGTTGTCAAGGCAATAATAATCAATGGATAAATAACACGTCACAATTTCGACCGCCGACATTAAGGCAAGTAGCGGGGATCGATTGTCCACCAAAGCATCTTAAACCATGTCGTGAATGCAATTAACAACAATGAAATTAGATAAACGATAGATCAAATTGCCATGCAAAAGATGTGCGGCTGGTAGGATTCGAACCTACGACCAAGGTTAACTAG
>CAJQUW010005871.1:63563-286587 GCA_907163375.1 Prostheceraeus crozeri | reverse complement strand
AAAAAAGAAAAAAAAAAAGAAAAGAAAAAGAAAGAAAAAAAGAAAATAAAAAAGAAAAAACTAAAAGAAAAAAATAAAGAATAAAGAAAAAATAAAGGAGAAAATAAGAAAAAAAAGAAAAGAAAAAATAACTGAAAAAATTACTGAAAAATAGCTGAAAACTAACTGAAAAAATAACTGAAAACTAACTGAAAACTAGCTGAAAACTAGATGAAAACTAAATGAGAACTGACTGTAAACCAAGTGAGAACTAACTGAAAGCTAACTGAAAAATAACTGAAACTAGCTGAAAACTGACTGAAAACTAACTGAAAACTAACTGAAAACTAACTGAAAACTAACTGAAAACTAGCTGAAAACTAACTGAAGGCTAACTGAAAACTAACTGGAAGCTATATCTGAAAACTAACTGGAAGCTATATCTGAAAACTAACTGAAAACTGACTGAAAACTAACTCCAAACTAGCTGAAATCTAACTGAAAACTAACTGAAAAGTAACTGAAAACTGACTGTAAAGTAAGTGAAAACTGAAAACTAACAGAAAACTAACAGAAAAAAAGAAATCAAACGGAAAAATTAAGAAAAAAAAGAAAGAAAAGAAGAAAAAGAATAAAAGAAAAAAGTAAAAGAAAAAGATATAATAAAGAAAAAGAAAAAATGAAAGGAAAAAGAAAAAAATAAACGAAAAAAATAAAAGAACAAAGAACAAAGAAAAGAAAAAAATAACTGAAAAAATTACTGAAAAATAGCTGAAAACTAACTGAAAAAATAACTGAAAACTAACTGAAAACTAAAAAAAAATAAAAAAAAGAAAAAAAAAAAAAAATAAAAAAAAAAAAGAAAAAAAATAAATAAAAAAAAAAATATAAAAAAAAAAAAAAAAAAATAAAAAAAAAAAAAATAAAAAAAAAAAAAAATAAAAAAAAAAAAAAATAAAAATAAAAAAAATAAAAAAAAAAAAAATAAAAAAAATGAAAAAATAAATGTAATAAATAAAAAAAAAAAAAAAAGAAATAAAATAAGAAAAAAAAAAAAAAAAAAAAATAAAAAAAAAAAAAAATAAAAAAAAATAAAAAATAAAAGAATAAAAAAAAAAAAAAAATAGAAAAAAATAAAAAAATAATAAAAAAAATAAAAAATAAAAAAAAGAATAAAAATAGAAAAAATAAAAAAAAAATAAAAAAAAAAAATAAAAATTGATAAAAAGGTTAAAAAAGAGGATATGAAAGATATAAATTAATTTAAATATAATAAAAAAAAAGTTCTGGTAATATACAGTAAATAAATAAAAATATTAGACACCACGTCCACCAGGCCGGCACACCACGTCCACCAGGCCGGCAACCAAGCCCACCCGGGCGGCACAACACCCCAGGACAGGGAGGAGGAGGAGGGGTAGGGGTAGGGGGGTAGGGGTAGGGGGTAGGGGGGTAGGGGTAGGGGGGTAGGGGTAGGGGGGGTAGGGGTAGGGGGGGTAGAGGTAGGGGGGTAGGGTGGGAAACGGCCGCCATCTTGCGCTATCTGGTGTTTGTCACTTGCTTACTACTATCAGACTGTAAACTCGTGAGATATTTGGAAACTAAAGATATCTGTGATGAGTATAAGAAAATCTATATGATAGCTTCTAACTTCTGGGGTAATGTCCGATATCTTCATGGAGGACAAACTACACATCTTCCATTTCTAGCTCAGATGGTTCAGAGTTCCAAATAGATTTCAGATCTGTGAATTTCAGACTATTCCAGATGAATTGGAGATTCTCCAGTCGAATCTAAGATCTTTTCAAAGTTGAGTTTCTGACAAATATCTGAAATTCAATTAGAGAAATCTGAAATCCATTTAATATCTGATTCAGTTGGAAAGATCTGAAATAGACATGGAGGCTGCAGTTGGTTCCAAAAGCTAACATGCAGGGATGATAGAGAAGTTTTCGGACTTTGAATGTTACATAGTCTTTTCAAACGACTGCAACAAGTCTCCAAAACAAAGGCAAAAACGTCAATCACCGAAAAAAAAATTTCTAAAAATTTTCCATTGGAAAATTTGAAACTTTGAAAAAATTGGAAAATTTTCCATTTGCATCACTAGTGCTGGGTAGGCAACCAATGTTCTGCCTAGCATAAGCACTATAAATAAACTGCGAAGTTTAAAATTAATTGATTAGAATGGGACTGTTTGACCCAGCAAGCTGTGTGCTAAATATGACAAAATCATTGAGATCAGTTGCTGCCGATGAAATTTACAAAACAATTAATAATGAAGCTTTTCATGTATTAACATAGCAACAGCTAGGACTCATACACAATATACAACTGGATAGTGGAAAAAATTCATTCACATCAGATAAGAGCATGCATGCAGTTGTTCCAATTCTACGATGCGCTGAAATAAATAACTAGATAAAAGTAAACATTCATAGAAAAGGTAAGAGAAACATACTTCCTTAATTTGAGGAAAGCCCGAAAGCGAGAGATGTTGTCGACTTCCAATTTATATTGTTTTTGCGAGGCCTTTCGATTAGTCACTACAAGAAGTTGTCTTCGGCTATCTTAGCCTCCTAGTGACTGAAAGGCCTCGCTAAAGAATAAAAATTAGAAGTCGAATGCATGGACTTTCCTCAAATTTGGATAAAAAATGTCTGGCCCTCTAAGTCTCTTTCAGTGAAATACTTCCTTAAGTTTAAGAAAGCAGTTCCGAAGTCTTTTAAAGGAACCCAACCTGCATTACTTATGAAAACAGCAGTTTCGCCGTCGTCGTGGACAGTCTAGCAAGGTCTTCGTCTGGTCTAACAAATGACTCAACGCATGTAGAGAACATATTTTCACAACTTCATCAAAATTCTGATCAAAAGTTTTTGAAAAATATATAATAATTTTCAATATTAATAATTACAATAATGTCTATCATCTCACATGAAAGTAAAATATCGACGGCACGAAATATGAATATAGGAAGATCGTGTCTGCCTCGCTACATTTGTTTGAATAAAATTTGGATATGTAAAGACAAAGGAGAGAAGGTAGGGTACAGCAAAAGATTATGCTCTTACGTTTTCCATAAATATATTGGTAT
Organism: Prostheceraeus crozeri; assembly: GCA_907163375.1. Taxonomy (NCBI): domain Eukaryota; kingdom Metazoa; phylum Platyhelminthes; order Polycladida; family Euryleptidae; genus Prostheceraeus; species Prostheceraeus crozeri. The sequence continues at coordinate 283,514 of CAJQUW010005871.1, read as the reverse complement.
ACATTTCTGGGCCGCCTTCAAAAAATAGTGGTGAACTTTGACAGATGATTTTCCGGAAAATTTTCTGGAAAATTTTCCATTTGCATCACTAGTGCTGGGTAGGCAACCAATGTTCTGCCTAGCATAAGCACTATAAATAAACTGCGAAGTTTAAAATTAATTGATTAGAATGGGACTGTTTGACCCAGCAAGCTGTGTGCTAAATATGACAAAATCATTGAGATCAGTTGCTGCCGATGAAATTTACAAAACAATTAATAATGAAGCTTTTCATGTATTAACATAGCAACAGCTAGGACTCATACACAATATACAACTGGATAGTGGAAAAAATTCATTCACATCAGATAAGAGCATGCATGCAGTTGTTCCAATTCTACGATGCGCTGAAATAAATAACTAGATAAAAGTAAACATTCATAGAAAAGGTAAGAGAAACATACTTCCTTAATTTGAGGAAAGCCCGAAAGCGGGAGATGTTGTCGACTTCCAATTTATATTGTTTTTGCGAGGCCTTTCGATTAGTCACTACAAGAAGTTGTCTTCGGCTATCTTAGCCTCCTAGTGACTGAAAGGCCTCGCTAAAGAATAAAAATTAGAAGTCGAATGCATGGACTTTCCTCAAATTTGGATAAAAAATGTCTGGCCCTCTAAGTCTCTTCAGTGAAATACTTCCTTAAGTTTAAGAAAGCAGTTCCGAAGTCTTTTAAAGGAACCCAACCTGCATTACTTATGAAAACAGCAGTTTCGCCGTCGTCGTGGACAGTCTAGCAAGGTCTTCGTCTGGTCTAACAAATGACTCAACGCATGTAGAGAACATATTTTCACAACTTCATCAAAATTCTGATCAAAAGTTTTTGAAAAATATATAATAATTTTCAATATTAATAATTACAATAATGTCTATCATCTCACATGAAAATAAAATATCGACGGCACGAAATATGAATATAGGAAGATCGTGTCTGCCTCGCTACATTTGTTTGAATAAAATTTGGATATGTAAAGACAAAGGAGAGAAGGTAGGGTACAGCAAAAGATTATGCTCTTACGTTTTCCATAAATATATTGGTATACATTTCTGGGCCGCCTTCAAAAAATAGTGGTGAACTTTGACAGATGATACAATGAAGAGACCATGTCAACGGTTAAAAGCTTCTTATCGAACAATGTTTGCAACAATATTTTAGCAGTCCGCAAGTGCATATCGAGAGGCACTGATAGTGGAAGTCTCCTTATAGAAGGCAGAGGCTACATACCTTTAACACTGAACATTGTTTTGTCAGCACTTGGTTGTCGATGAGAATCTCCGCCCAAACGTAGCGGCTTTTCGATAGGAAATATCGTCTTGTGAAGATCAGTCGCATGAGCCCCAAGCCGAACATGGGGATATCCGCATCTAAAATTGAGATAAGCAACATCAACATAGGGTTACTACACGATAAAGCTTCATTTTTTGCACAGGCACACGAAATTTGGGAACCTCCACTAACGTATTATAAAGCAGACAATTGAAGAATTAGTAATTATTAAAGAGTAGGCTACATTCAAACTCAGCAAACGCTAAACCCTCCCTCTGCAGTTTAGAGACGAAAATCTCATCTCTCGAACTTTGAGATGACAACTCTCACCTTCGCCGCTTGCTGCAAGGTTGGGCAAAAAATTGGGGTCAAAACCCAAAACCCAAGTTTAAATAAATGAATGAAATCAAGTAGACGAAGTGCATTCTTTGTATTTTGTGCTGACATAAAGATTCTTCTATAGGCCAAAATTCCTATTGGGCCTATGAGAAGTGTGGTATTAGTGGGAAACGATTTATTATTGCAATAATTAATGTAATTAGTAGCCTAAGTGCATGTATTACGTCATAAAGTTTTCTTTTAATTTAGCCTACACTGATATACTGACTAATTGAAGATCTTTGATTTAGTTATGATTGAGTTACACATTGCTCATAGCAAAGCAATTGTTTTTCATTTTATCATTCAGAAATATAAGCAAGCTTGATAAATATTATAGGTGCGCAGTAAGTGAATGGCTAAACATATTTAGAATGCGAAATCGGAATGATTTTAATTTTTGGATAAATGTCGGCTATCGCAGAAAGTTAAGGGTGAGAAGATAACTACGAAGATGTAAAATATGCGGAATATATAAAAATTCAATATGCACAAATGCAGCAAAAGACATGTAAACTTACAGTAGATACAATATGTATGAACTTTCAATGCGCGGTATTGTCAAGCCCAGAATGAAATAGCTAATAATCACAAGTATTTCACTTTTGAAATATGTATTCTGTGAATCCAGTGGAAATTTGATAAAATATCAGAACTTTATGCTCTTATCCTGTAGCTCTCCTAAGATTCAAATCAAAATATTAATTTTTGTAACTTGATCTTTATATATTCAGCATTAATAGAAAACCCAAGTTTTGTATCACTTACACAAGGTCGACCCAAAACCCTAGGTCCAACCTTGCTTGCTGTCACATCAGCACGTGTGTCAAATACAATGATTAGAACCTACCATGGGAAGCGGTCGGGGAATCAAGGGCGTTAATGTTCTTTATTGACAAATCAGTTGTCACTCACTCAGTATAATACCATGATACGATTATTAGAGCTGTAAATTTCCAATTATAGCTCTAGTTTATTTAAATCATCCTTAGTCAAAGATAGAAAGCAAAATGACCATATTAGGCATTTTTCTTTACTGATGCAACTTGGGATTGTATTTTTAGTTATCGCTGTTCGCATGATATTTTTTGCATTTTTTTTATCTAACTTAAATGAAGTTAAAAAATGTGATTTCAGCATAATGAATTTATGTTTTGAGTTGAACAGACCTTTTGTCTCTTATTATCTCCTAAATTGATATGTGCAAAGGTTTCTTCAAAGATGTGAACATGTGGTTCAAAGCAACTTCCACCTACACAATCATTAGGGCTCTATACTTTGATGAAATAGGAACCATGAGATTTGTACAAATACTGAAAGATAGACCGAAATACCCTTTTGAGACTAGTACCTAATAAGGATGGCCGACATACAAGCACATGTAATTCACCTAATGCGTTCTCCAAGTGAAATACAACAACGCGAATCATCAGTTTTAGGAAATAGAAACTGTTGTTGTACAGTATATTCGAATGTATCACACCAATCATCGCGGCAGATCGTTCTCTAATTAACGTCCATGGTAGATCATGGTCACTCTCATGCACTGTTGTTTAGCTATAGGGTTTTTAACGTGCAACTGTACACAATTTCTGCAGTTCTAAATTCAAATGTGCAGTTGCTTTTTTTGATTTGTGCAGTTGAAAACTTTTAAACAGGAAAACATGTGAATTAATAAAAACGTAACAGAAAGTGGAGTGGATGTCAAGATATGAATGACAATTGCATCACTTACGTTACAGGAAACAACTATTAAGACATGAGAAGGTGTATTTGTTGAAAATTGGAGCTGTGAGTCTTAAAAATTAGTTGCATTGTGCTATAGGTGCACATTTGGAGAGATCTGTTCGCCCTATACTTCAGTTCGTACTTTTTTTGTCTGGAGGCCAAGGTGATGCGAGCGTTGCTGCTGCCACTGCTTGTATGAATTGGAAATTGCAAAACTAATATATGCCCATGCAGTTCTGGCAGAGAACATACATGTACATGTGCTTTAAGTAGATAAACTGCTAGGTAGTCATGAAACAAATTTCGTAGGAGACCGAGTTATGGACAAAGAAGAGAAATTTTTCAAATGTACATGTACATGTATGCCATGACCTGCAAGTTTTGCATGTTGCATGTGAATCATCCAGCTCATAGGTGTTCAAAACGGTTCTAGTAGCGGGCCACATCATGGATATGATTAGCTTTGTGATCAGCTAATTCTGTAGTAGGCTACTACTTCTTTTTTTTAGCAAAAGATGAAACCAAAAGCAGATGCTGAATGTACAAATTTGTTATGAAAAACGATGCTTATCCAAAATTTTAACCTGTGGTTGTTTTTACGATTTCCAAAATATTCTGTTTTCATTGAAACATACTAGCATGCTTATGGCTTTTCCGCAAGTTTAGAACAGTGATAAATATAGTTTTAAGAAATATAAACCATGCACAGAAATTGTACCCACAACTCTGCACCGGAGTAAGATTTCGGAATGCTCAAATACTTGCATAAAAACCGTGGAAAACATTGCCAAAGTGGCTAGTCTTAGCAAAGGAAATCTGCGATCTATAACGAAACCTACTTTTAAAGCATTTTACAAAAGTTAGTTAAATACACATTAAATTGGGAATGCATTGCTAGAAAATTCTATCAATATAAATAATATAAATGAGTCAGGGCTGAAACCGGCCGGAGTAATCAAAGCCAGCAGGGGTTCACAACGTACGATGTCAATCAAAACTGATCGCATGCCGCTAACTTCAGACACTGCTCTACCATCGACTGTCAAGAGCACAGACAGTAGGCGCTACTATCATTACTCGTACATGTGTTTGCATTGAAATCCAATCATTCATTTTGATTCCTCGAGATTATTTCCAGTTAATCGAGATATGAAATAATCATTCGATAGATAGGCTAAAGCAGTGTTTCTCAACGTTTGACGTGCTGGGGCCCAGTTTTTCCTTAGTGAAAAATTGGGACCCATTTTTCAAGCTTGTTTTTTTCAGGTCATATTGTGAATATCAAATTTTGAAATGATTGTCCTCAATATGCTCATAGGTCAAATACTTGCAAAACACTATTTGATGGAAATATTATATTTGTACAATAAACGTCTTTCGCTACCTTTATATGTAAGTTTTCTTTCGCCTTCTCATTTTCAATGACAAACCCTAAAAATGATATACTCACACTCGTCGGTCTATATATCGTGAAATCTATTTGTACTTCTTGATCCTTTACATACAAGCTACCCTAAAGTCTACCACTTGCGTAACCTAAAACTTGAAAAATCGAACTTAGAAAAGATAAGTGTGCATTCCTGATTAGCAATTACATCTCAATGATAATTTCACTAAATCACAAACATGAAACTTGAACTGTTCAAGACGAAAACAACGTGTATTGTCTTATCAATGACTCCCTTGATTTTGATGATTTTTTACGAGTTCATCGATGTCCACAATCAATGATTGGTTCAGTTGTAGTTGATAGCCTGATACGGGAGGTAGTTCTTCATCGTCGATCAAGAAAAGAAATCAATGTAGGCACTCCCTTTAATTACGGCTGTTTCAAAGTAAAATAAAAGAAATTAAAATAGTTTACAAAACAGCAAACGTTTCGTGACCCAGTCACAGCGTCAGTGCTAGAAGAAGACCGGCAGTGCAGTGTGATTTCCTTAAATAGCAGCCTTTGACAAATCCCGACACCGCATAGCGGAGTATCGCTCAGGCGACCAGCTCGTGTTTGCGATTGAGCTCCGGTCTGTTCTCGCGGATGAAGCGGGCCTCAGCTAATCTGTTTTCTAAAGGTGATTTATGTTTCGCTAAAAAGTGCACACTAAGGTCAGAAATGGTCAACCTATCGCTATGTTCATTTTTAGAGTGCTCCGCAAGAGCGCTGGTTTTATTCCTAAGGGCTAGGCTACGCTTGTGTTTTTCGTAACGAATTCTAAACGGCCTATTGGTCTGACCAATGTATGATTTGCTGCAATAATTACACTTAAATTCATACACTACAAACCGGACATCGCACGGATAATTACAGTCGATCGTATCACACAGTTCACAGTTACTATGCTTATAATTAGTTTTACGAGAAAAGTATTGACTAGTAGTTTTATTGGGTTTACTTATCAACGTTACGGGCAACTTATATTTATTAATCAAACGATTCAATTTTCTATTACAGCTATCATTAATAAAATTAATAGAGAATTTTACATTATTTTCGTTATATCTATTGTTTCTAGGCTTACATTTAATTCTTGGCTTAAGGTCACGATTACTGTAATTATTTTTCCTTAATCTATTTTTAAATTTGTAAATGGATTTTTGTTTTAGGGGTGATGAGGAACATCTACTAGAAATACGACTCGTGGAAGTATAAACATAGTTGTTTTTAACGTGTTGCGGCAACCAACTGTCCTTATGTAAAGTGATTTCGGAATGGGTTGGTTTCGAATACCAAGCGTAACAAATTTTGTTGTCGGTAATGAATATAGAGATGTCAAGGAAGTTTAAAGTGTTGTTCTCAGGAACTTCTATGGTAAACTGTATATTATCATTAATTGAGTTGAAACAGTTAAGGATTTTATTGTAAATAGACATATCATGTTCAAAAGGTCCCATGATTATGTCATCTATGTAACGGTAGTAGATAGGTGGTTTTATCCCAAGAATTCTAAGCCTCTTTAACGCTTCGGTTTCAATAAAATGAACAGTTATAATAGCAAAGGGAGGCCCATAATGCGATCCCATAGCGCAACCTTTAGTTTGTAAGTAAGTAACATTATCGAATTCAATTTCATAATTGTAAGCTATAAACGAAATACCTTTCTTGAGATTATTGATGGATAGGCCTATAATCCCTTAAGGCGGTCTGTTTTTGCTTACCGGTACTCCTGCCTGCTGATGAAATTTCGTGAAGGAATCCCATCAGAGTTTCCCACAGCTCAACTAACCTTTGAAATGACTTTCCCTTGGATAGCCAGCGTACTTCCGTATGCAGAACCAAGTTTCGATGAGAGTCATCGTCACAGAAATTTTGAAAGAGTCTTTCACAAAGAGCGTTGCCTTTCACAAAATTTATAAGTCTCACAGCAATATCAACAACATCTTGCATTTCTCCGCCAAGAGATTTGGCAGCCAAATGTTCACGATGAATGATACAATGAATCAATTTAATATGTGGTGCCACTTTCTTCAATCTCGCAACGAATCCTTGATGTATGCCAGTCAATGCACGAGCGCCATCGGTCGCGACATGTATTAGATTTATCAATGGAATATCTTTTTCCTCGAAAAATTCCATCACGGTGTTGTAGATAGATAAACCAGTCGTGTCGGTAGTCAAATTTTTGATGAACAACATTTCCTCGCGCAAGTCCGTTCCATCAAAATATCGGACATAGGCGAGTAATAGAGCTGACGAAAACACTGTTGATTCATCTATCTGCAGAAAAAACAAAGAGTTTCGTAAAATGTCAACCAAACACGCTTCCAGCTGAGAACCCATTTTGTCTTGGCGCCTTCGTATAGTGTCATTTGAAAGTGGAATTTGTTTGATCGAGTCGGCCGCCGAATCATCCAACACCACGCGAATACAAACGTCCATGGCTGGTTTTATCAATCGCTCACCAACAGTATCGGGATAACCGGCTTTGGCAATCATCAGTGAGACGCAATAGCTGGGTTTTAATGTCTTGATGGACTTTTGATGCATTTTTCGAGTAAAATCGAACAGTTTCATAGGCGCATTATCCGTGTGTTTCTTCGCTAGACGTTGAAAGTAGTTCATATCTTTTCCAACCGATAATGGATGTTTGGCATTTTGATGCCTTGATAACTTCGAAGATTTCATTGAACCGCTCATTAGGGTTGTTCCACATTCAATGCATTCAGGCTTTCCATCGTCGGATGATTGGAATCCAAGAAGCAAAAATTCCTCTTTAAAGCGTCTCACACATTGACGTTTGTTCGAAGTCGCCATCGAGACTTGCGCAGAGAATATGATATGAACTCAAACGGCGACAGGCATGCGTAGATATAACCAATATCTGACTGGTCTACGATCGATAACTTGCAGTCAATATAGTCACCTTAATTTCTTAAGCAATTCGTAAACCGAAATGATTATAATACTATTTATATCTATAAAAGATATATGCAATAAAAAGATCTATAAAACTAAATCGTTAAGCACAAACAAGAAAAATTGTCGTCGTTCTTTTCAAATACTGGCTTTCATTTTTCCGTCACTCACCCAGTACACTTCCAAAAGCCTGGGGCCCACTTTTGGGCCACAGGTCCCACCTTGAGAAACACTGGGCTAAGGAATACATAATTCTTACGAAATTTACACAGTTGACCAAACGGCAGGAGATCATAGTCATTATAGCAGCACAGAAAAAATCAAGATCCCCTTTCTTTTGAGGTCGATTTCTACTGGCGCTAAAATTATGCAGAAGTTGACGCCCTTCGGCGTCCCGCGCTTTTAAAAGTCGATGTGGATGTTAGCAGAATGGTGGAGCTTGTTTTTTGATTTGCTGCTATAAAAATTCATGTAGGCTAGAATATAGGATTCTGACCATTTTATTTGAGATAAGCTATGTGTAATTAGTAATTACATGCAAAAGTTGGTATTTTTTTTACTATTTAAGAATCAGTTCACAACATTTATGTCAGATAGAGCACGTTTAGGTAGGTATCTTTAAATATGTTACACTAACTATACATGCTCCTATAATGCTGTTTTCCTTTTGATTGACTAAACGATTTCCTCTAGAGGGAATGCATAGTTAATGGTCAACATAGGCCCATTAAAATTAATCGGAAGGCCGTGCCCGCGGCCTGTTCCATCCCGGTGATGCTTCATCACAGAAAAAAGAGAACATACGTGGTTCGACGCTTTGAAACTGATTTTTTCATCGTATCAAGCTCAATTTTGTCATGCTAAAAAGTTATTTCTAATCTGATTTGGTCGATGGTTTATAAAGATGATAAGCTCCTGAAACTCTCAGTCCATCCCGAAGATGATGCCAATCAGTTGCATTGCTTCAAATATTGGAGTTTATTTAAGATGAAATTATGCTGATAATGTTATTCAAGTGAAAGGATTTCTATTTTCCCTCGAAATTAATGTTCATGTTGGCTCATGGCGGAGAAGAAGAACACAGAGAAGTGTCAATTGTCCTGACGTAGCAGCGTGAAGCAAAGATTGATCAAGCGCACTCAAATGAATACCTCCCTAAAGCTTACTCCGCGGCAAGCTACCGTAAGCGAAAATCCTGAAGCTTGTTATTTGGGGGGGACTTACTGTAAAATCCGGTACCATAAGAAATTAAGGGCTACTGAACGTTGTTTGTACAAAAAGTCAAGAGTGAATGAAAGTTTATCATGTCGGCACCTCTCTTGTAGTTATAAGAGTTTTATCTGCAGTTTTTCAAGATCTGATCAAATTTTGTCGAATAAATATCACTAACTGTGGTGAATGAAAGTTTAAATGTATCAATTATATTGCATGAACTTTCAGTGTGATATATGAAGTGGAGTTTCTATATAGAATACAGAAACGTTTTCCTTTCTGATAATCATCGCTTTAATTTCTCTGCATGTAATCCTCACATTGTGGCATCGCGAGCAGGATCTATAATTGCTACATGTTTTATTACAACGTCATAGTAAATAATACACCAATTTTTGATATATATTTTTATAACTTACTAATTGTAGGTTAATGGCGTTGTTAGGAAAGCCCCCTAAGGACCTGATTATTACGGATAATCCGAAGGATTTCGAGCGATGGATGACAGGATTTGAAAATTACTTGGCTGTGGTTGAGATAGGAACGACGTTGGATAGTTCTCAACGCCACGTTGTCTTGTTGAACTGTATCGGAGATGACTGTTTACGGATTATCTCAGGATTGCACTATAATAAAGCGAAGGACCCATATGAGAATTTGGTGAAGGCCCTAAGAGATTTCTTCATTCCCAAGGCAAACCTGACCTTTGAGCGGTACACCTTTCGGTGTCTGAAGCAAACAGGCAAAATTATGCCTTTTGTGAATGAACTCCATGCGGTAGCACGAAATTGTGATTTTGAAAATTCAAAAATTGACAGTGTGTATAACCAAAATATTCGTGACCAACTGATTTTAGGAGTTCAATCCGACGACTTGCGGAAGAGACTTTTGGGTGAAAATGAGTTGACGCTGGACCGAGCCATTCAGATTTGTCTTGCTCATGAGAGTAGTTCTGCCAAAGTTGAAGAGATAAAATCTCAAGAGAAGTCTGTTTCGGAAAAATTCAACGTTATGAATTTGAGGTCGCGCAGCAGTAGTCCAGCTGCAAGGTCGCAATCGCGGTCAGGTCCGAGATTTGTCCATTTTTCCACACAGCGTGTTGGCGCAGGCAACTCAGATAGGAATAGAATTCAGTGTCACTATTGCTGTAAATATGGGCACATCCAGAAATACTGTCTCAAGAAGAAGCGCGATGACGAAGCTGCTCGAAACAAGCCTAGTAGAAGTCTGAACGCCTTGTTCAATATCCAATCTGTTGTTCAGGAGATGTCAAATGAAATTGATGATTCTCGTTCTGAGGTTAGCCGGTTGGGCTCTTTGTTCAATATCACGTCCATCAAAGGTTACAACAACAAGTTGAGATGGCTGCAGGGATCTTTCTTTGATTGTGACGTAGAAGCACTTATCGACACTGGTGCGACTATCTCCGTACTACCGAAGGACTTTATCCGAAAGCACCGCCTTTTTAAGGCTGTACATTCCACTTTCCATCGAGCAATGCAGGCTGATGGCGATCCCATTGAATTCAGACAGCGGATTTCTGGCCCTTTCACGATTGGTGACAAAACCTATGAAGCGTCGTTTTTCGTTGCTCCACGATTGAAAGAGACGTGTATATTAGGTATGGATTTTTTAAACCAATTTCGATCGATTCAGCTCAATGATAGAGCAACGGATGATATTGTTTGCACACTGAACAGCTCTGATTCAAGCCTTCCGACATCATTTGTTTCCAGCAGGCCTACGGACGTTCCATCTGAGTTCCCTGACGTTTTTGATCGTGATTTGGAAAGCTCACGCTGCACTCTTCCATCTGTCTCAATAATAGAGTTGCATGAAAACACTGTACCTCATCAAGCTAAAGTACGCAAATTGAGTCCCCGAGACGAGAAGATTTGTAAAGAACAAATTGACCAGTTACTTAGCCAGGGTGTTATACAGGAATCCAGATCGGAGTGGAGACATGCTCCTGTGATTGTACCAAAAAGAAATGGGGGATTCCGCATGGCGATAGATTACAGACCCCTGAACCGTGCAACAAAAGCGGATGCCTTTCCAGTTCCGAATTCACAGGATTTGATACAGGGATTACATGGGTCCAAGGTATTCAGCGTTCTTGATTTTTCACAATTTTACTATCAGTTACCTCTGTCAGAAATCGATTATGACAAAACGGCTTTTTATGCATGTGGTGCACTTTATGAGTTCCGTCGATGCCCTTTTGGCCTCAAGAATGCGGTTGGATTATGTAGCCGAGTGATGAGACAAATTTTCAGTGGAATTACAGGAGTTGCAATCTATTTGGATGATCTGCTGATTCATGCGCCTAATCGGGAAGAGCATGATTGCATTCTCAGGACTGTCTTGTCGAAAATTCGTGAGTACAAACTGTCGTTGAATATGCAGAAGTGCCATTTTTATCAGTCCAGTGTCTCATTTTTAGGACACAAGGTTAGTGATGGTAAGATCATGCCGGATCCAGAGAGAATTGAACCCATACTTCGGTTTCCAAAGCCTACTTCTGTCCGTCAGCTCGAACGTTTTCTTGGCATGATGAATTACTTTCGCACTTACATACCACAATATGCGGATACAGCAAAATGCTTGTATGATATGACAAAGTCGGGAAGCTTGAGTTGGGATGAAACTGCGGAGCGGTCCTTTGTATCGCTAAAAGATGGCCTTGTGAGTTCTATCTTAGTTTTACCATCGCCTGAAGAGAAACTCGTGCTGTTCACGGATGCTTCTACAGACTGCGTTGGAGCTTGTTTGACTAATTCAGCCCACCAGCCTGTTGCCTTTGTGTCAAAGAAACTAACCGATGTAGAAAGTCGATGGAGTACTATTGATAAAGAATCTTTTGCAATTATATGGTCTATGAAAAAATTGCGTTCTCTCCTCCTGGGTAGAAAATTCACAGTCATGAGTGATCATCAACCTTTGAAGTACCTTTTTGAAGCTAACCAAGTTTCCACTAAGGTCAGTCGATGGAGGATAAGTTTGGGAGATTTTGATTTTGAGGTCAGATATACCAAAGGTACGGACAATGTCGTAGCCGATTCACTGTCTCGAATGTATGCTCTGGCTGACGTTGATGAGGACATGGTAATACGCACTATGGACGAGGAAATAGTTCGACACCAGAAGAATGATAATGAATTGCGCAAAATGTTCAGATTTGTCGAGAAGAAACAAAGTGACCGCCCGTCCGGCATCTCGAATGAAATTTGGAGTCTGCACAAAAAGCTGAGTATTCGGTCAGGCATGATTTATTATGAGGATCAAGTTTTCATCCCAGCATCTTTGAGAAACAAAATACTCACCTCAGCTCATTACGGACACCAGGGTAGCACCAACATGTCTGAGAAAATACGGCAGACCTTCTTTTGGCCCAACTTGAGGAAAGATGTTGCTAACTTCATTTCCCGGTGTAGAGTATGCTCTCTAGTAAAGCCGCGTTACGTGAACCCACATTTGAAACCATATTTGTTGGATGCACCAATGCAACTCATTGCCACTGATTATATTGGACCACTGCCCTGTAGCAACGAAAACAGATACTTACTGGTTATTATCGATGCATTCTCCCGCTTTCCAGAAGTTTACCCTGTTAGGGACCTAGGCACCAAGACCCTGATTACATGCTTCCGAGATTTTTTCAGTCGATATGGGTTTCCGGATAGTATCTTGTCTGACCGTGGCACACAGTTTCAAAGTCATGAATTTCAGGAATATCTTTCAAACTTCGGTGTTAAAAAGTTATCAACCTCAGCTTATCGTCCTTCCTCTAACGGCATCTGTGAGAGGTTCAATGGGACACTCCAACAGAAAATAAAGGCTTTACTCGCGGAATTGAATCTCCCTAGAGACCAATGGTCTAAGGTCCTACCAACAGCTCTGATGGCCTTGCGTAATGATAGAAACAGCACCACGGGGTTCACACCTTCAGAATTGTTCTTAGCTTTCCGTGTGAAAGACCTGTCATTGCCCCCTCTTAGCGATAGATACCTCTCCCTTGATCACTTTACTCAAGCTGCAGAAAATATAGCTCACAATCGGGGTCAAGTGACTCGTAGGTATGAAGATAGGAACTTCCCTGTAGGCTCATCTGTTCTTGTGAAAAGCCCTTCATCGGGCAAGCTTAAATTGTCAGGCACTGAGGCCACTGTGATACGACAAGTCGACTCTCATTTGGTCGATGTGGAGACGGGCAACCGTCGCATGAGAGTGTCGACAGCTCGTGTCTCGCCGATTCCCGGATCGAGATCAAATGAAGCTTCTGCGGTGGACTCGGGATCGTGGCAAACCGAATCATCTCGCGTGCGAGGACCTCCGGAGGGTCTATACGAAGTTCCTGCAGCGAACTCGGGGCCGCGACGACCAGAATCATCACGCATGCGGAGACCTCCAGCTTACCTGAGTGACTATGAAGTTGACATCTCATAGTGGCTTCTTGAGGTGTTCACCGTGTTCTCAATATTCGTCATACCCCCAAATTTTGTATAACTGTGAATCTTCCTGAACAAAGGGGTGATGTGAATGAAAGTTTAAATGTATCAATTATATTGCATGAACTTTCAGTGTGATATATGAAGTGGAGTTTCTATATAGAATACAGAAACGTTTTCCTTTCTGATAATCATCGCTTTAATTTCTCTGCATGTAATCCTCACACTAACAAATTATAATCTCCAAATATTCATTAGTGAGAGAGGATCGAGGAGTTCGTTGAGTTCCGTTGGTAGCTTATCTCTCATGGCGCATCAGCAACATAACTGCGCCAATTGCGGGAGCAAAACTCAGGTACCGAGCGTTTAATGCTATAATCGCATTTACACATTTATCTAGATGGCTTCACTACGCACGGCCTAAGTTAAGCTCGCATGCACTATTTCAAGAGAATGCATCTACTGTCTTAACGAAAATACAGAGCAAGAAATTTGGTAAAATTGAAATTAAACATGCGACATACAGATGTGCATGTACAGACGTTATTACAAAACAAATAATTTTCTGAAGGAAATGAAAAAAATGATTCAAGTTTGACTATGACTGAAAGAATTAGCAAATCCTATACTCAGAAGACTCCCTGCCTAGGGGAAGCATAATGCAATTGCAGGATATGATTGTTGGCATTTGAAACGGGCACACTTCACCTCATTTCGGTAACTATGGTGTTGGAGTGTCAGCGATGAACTCGAATGGTCGTGTCATTCTGCATTTACTTAATATGATTAGCTTCTTGATCGGTCAAACCTAAATCACCATTCTATTCAGCGCTTACTTCATAATTAGTGATTCTTGATATAAATCATCAATGACAAGAATGATCAGGTAAGGAATAAAAGGTGGATTAAGCATCAGCATATTGAGCTCTCGAGTATTCTTAAAAATAATTTCAAAAGACTTTGAAACTTGATATTTTACCACGACATAATTTGAGAAAATGATATCTAAAAAACTCTTGATTTTGCGAAATCATGTTTTTTCATATTGTCATTTTTCAATTTGATCATGAGACATTTTACCACATTTACATATTTGTTCGATAATTTGTTTAAAAGATGTTAATCCATAAAATTGTTATTCACTATCTGATGAGTGCGGAAACTCGATTATCCCCAAGTTTTCAAATTCGTCTAAAATCTGCAGAAATATATCAATCTTCACCAAGCTTCGGGTTGACGTAGGCCTACTTAAGCATATTTTCTACCTACATCAAAACGTTATGCAGATTGGACAGGTACTTTTTGCATTATAGACGATAACGTGAAGCGCAGCGATGTCAACCGCTTCATTTGACTCCGTCTATTCGACGCATTATTGCTGCTCGTGTGTACATTGTTCTCTCTCAATCTCCCTCTTCTTCTCATTCACTGCTGCCAATTAAAATCTTCACATGACCACTGTCTTGCCACAACCTTTGTTAGTTGAAAAAATGTTAGTGTAAGGGATCTGGCCTGGTCATCATCGCTTCACGAGTTGTCGGGGAATGACTTTGTTGACCTCATCGTGCGCTTAATATCTGGCCTGCAGAGACAGCATACAGTTCAAACATAATGCTGCTATTTCTTAATGGGGATAAGACTTAGCAAATCTGAATGAATGTCAGTAAACAGATGAATAAGTCACACAATCACTTAACTAATAGCACTTCAAGTTTTCGTGCTTTTGATTAAATTTAACAGGTTATTAGCAACTTTAAAAACAGGAAGCTGTCATACATATAATTTTCCTAAATTTTGAATCCTACATTTTCACTTATCGTAATATTTTTAGTGCATAAAATGATTGAGATTGATTATATTTTCTCACCTTGGTCTGGAATCTTGTCATGTAAAAGAGCATTCGATCTTGATACCCTTTTCCGCGCACGTGATAAAGAAGGTTCGATTCCGCATCTTGTTTGACAGGATTTATAGGATATGATCTCTTCCTCACTTGTTTGACGGAAATGCAATCCTTCACGACGCTACAAAGTCAGGTGAAACTTGAAGACAGCAATTGTAAATTAAGTTCGCATTGGCTTTCCGTTGAAAAGTCATTGAGTAACTGCAAAGCGAATATTAACCGAAACAGTCCATCAGAAAATGACTTTGTTTCACTCTGATAATGCCGAATTCCGAGTTTCAACTCGACACCCAAGTGCTGTCAGCTTAAAGCGTGGCGCATTAATACGTTTGGCCAAGACTGCAGTAAGAGCAGACGTCGTTGATCGATCCATGGTAGCATAGTAACTTTGCATGAATAGACTTCTGCGTCACGATTGCTGACTCACTCACCTTCTATCCTCCTATATTGTACGCATATGCCAGACTTCAGAAAATTCAGATGGTTTAACAATAACATTGTTGGTGAAATTATGAAATACAATGAAACCCGGACTGAAGAGGGATGGATCTTGACTTCTTGTCTTGATACCTAAATTGACAACTGCCATGATAGTCGATTGTCAATCAAGAAAGTACATAACTAATTTCTACAGTACGAGGAAAATCATAGGTACTACATGGACTATAAGCTTTCGATAAGCTGCGTTCACAAGTGTAATATCATTCCGAATACTAAGCTCTACGCATGATCATTTTAATGTTTATACCAGAGCTTTAAATAGTTCTAAAATTATTTTGATGAAACACATGCACCAACTGGCCATTTAAACATCACTTTTCCTACGCTATCACGTGTGTCTACATTAGGTGTAGGCCTTTTACAGCAACACAACTGTAATTGTGGGCTATCAACTATTCTCGCGTTTAATATGCATTGATCTGGTGTACAGTAAAATACACCCAAGTTACGTGTGACGAAAATATTTAATTGACTGGGATAAGTAATGAAGCATTTAACATTTTCATGACAATGGCCCAGATTGGCTTTGTATATTTACATGCCTCATTCCAAACGAATCAAGCAAAGCAGCAAGAGCTTACTAGCCATTCAAAATTATTATACCGCTTTTGTCTGATCATTTAACGCCGTGAGAAGCCCTTCAAGCTGATAACGCTTGATAAGAACAGAAAAAAATATTACTTGCTTAGCCAATTTAGTAGGTGCTTGATATGTGCCTAGTATAGGCATATGGTAATCATGCCATGGCAAACTTTGCCTAACCAATTTAGTAGGCGCTTGATATGGACCTACTAGGCATATGGTAATCATAATTTGCTTAATCAATTTAGTAGGTGCTTGATATGTGCCTAGTAGGCATATCGTGGTTTTGCGTGTTATTATGTCGCCTACTAAGTTTACCGCGCGCGTACCATGACGCTTAGCAAGCAAAACATAATTTTTTTACTCGGGGGGCTCCATGTCGGCAGTATGTAAATTTGCGAAAAATTAGCTTTTTAGAGACTGCTCAAATAACTGTTTGGACTACAGGAACGTGATCTCCGTAGAAAACTGAATATTTTGATAATATAATTTTCACTGTATACAGATACTTTTTAGAGTCGACACTCTACCCACTAAATAGCCTACTTACTCTATGCCACTAGTCGACAAAATAATTGCGAAAATAAGAGTTCTGACAAAGTGAGATATTCCTGGATTTGTTTTATCTTGAAATTGGATGAATTGGCCTCTACAATATAGCCCAAAGATCGTAAGGCCTACCGACAGACATCATGGCAAAATCAAGCAAAAAATTCTCCAAATATTGATATCTTTTGTTCCTGATTTTTTTTGCTTCCTGCATTTGTGCAATTTTATTTTGATGTAGACATCTAGGGAAAAAACAGATCATCGAATTTTTGTTCAATTGTGCCACTAGCTCATGCTCATTGATCTATATTTTCAAAGTTTGCAAAATATTTCTGTTCAAATATCCGGTAGCACCGATTTTCAGTTTTTTGCAGTAGGCCAGTATTTCAGATACAAAGTTAAAAAATATCAAATTTTTGCGATTGTTTTGAGATACTCGTATAGATTCATCTGACCAAGTCAATGCCACGTTTTTTTGTCAAGAACACCATCAACCATCAAGTTGTCTGCGATTTCAGAAAAAATTGATAAAAGTCAGCTTGATTTTATCAAATTGCCTGCTGAAGAGACATGTGTGAAGTTGGCGGAACCACTCAGCGCAACCATTTTTGTTTTTACTGTGCCACTCCCAAACATCACATCAACCACACAAACCGAGGTCGCTGATTATGTGCCACTACTCGGTTTCACGAAATTCAGCCTCCTTTGGCCAGAAAGCTTCTAATAAAATATTGCACATCCAGCGCAACCATTTTTCATTTCGAGTGTGCCACTCCTGAAATACATGTTTCTTGTACAATTTGGGGTCGCCGATTATGTGCCACGCATCAGTTTTACTAAATTCGGCCTCCTTCACTCGGAAAACTCAATTCAAAGTTCAACTACATCACACAATAATTCCAACGCAACCACTTTTCAAGTTGAAATTACTCTGCTCAAACGCCGTTTCACATCAAATAAATAGCACCATCGGGTGTGCCAGGTCAATATTCATCAGAATCGACCAAACATTCGTACCTATTCACTCGCTAAATCAGAAAACATCATCCATCAAAAGCACATGATTTCCTGCCATGTGTAGGCCTAGACTCTAGATGTAGTTGAACTTTGAATTGAGTTTTCCGAGTTTACTAAAAGCAGAATTTAGTAAAACTGATGCGTGGCACATAATCGGCGACCCCAAATTGTACAAGAAACATGCATTTCAGGAGTGGCACACTCGAAATGAAAAATGGTTGCGCTGGATGTGCAATATTTTATTAGAAGCTCTGTCATGTGATTTTGATGTCTAATGTTTTCCTTTTGAACGGGTGAAAGACTACTTTTGTTTGGTCGATTCTGATGAATGTTGCTGACCTGGCACATCCGCTGGTGCTATTTATGTGAAGCATAACTGCTTGGGTGCTGAGTAATTTTGATTTGAAATTTGGTTGCGCCAACTTCACACTTCGGCGTAATGAAATTTTGAAACTTGATTTTTTCCATGAAGATCAAATATTTTTGTTAATTTTTTGCGTCGCACATAATTAGGCATGGATATTTCATCGTTTGTTATGGGTTTTGTTGCTTTATGCGCTAAACTTATGAAAGTAGGAAAAACTGGTTGCGCCAACTTCACAGCACAACCAATTTGAGATTTGAATTGCGCTTTCTGGCCAAAGGAGACTGAATTTCGTGAAACCGAGTAGTGGCACATAATCAGCGACCTCGAATTGTGTGGTTGATGTGATGTTTGGGAGTGGCACAGTAAAAACAAAAATGGTTGCGCTGAGTGGTTCCGCCAACCATATAGTAGGAATAGGTAGAGTGTCGACTCAAACAAGTATCTGTATGCAGTGAAAATTTTTACATCAAAAGATTCAGTTTTTTGCGGAGATTGCGTTCCCGTGGTCCAAGAAATTATTTGAGCACTTTCGAAAAAACTCAAAATTTGCCAATTTTTATACTACCGAGATGACTCTCCTTAATAAGTAGTATGAAACAAGTTGGATATCAAAAGGAATGAATATTTGTCAAAAAGCATCCTAACTAAGCCGAAATCAAGCTGATTATCAAAGGAATTTTATGAATTGTATAATATTATAATGAAGGTCTTCATGAAAAATTCACAATATTATTCGTGCTTTCTTGGCTGAAATTTCAAGTTTCTAATTCAATTTTCACCGGCATTTATGATTCACTAAATTCATGTTTCATTTCTTGAATCTGAATAGTGATGTGGACCCATTTACATTTTTCAAAGTTAATTGAAATCATTGTCTTTGATTATGTGATTTTGCTCTGCAAGTGGTAGGTTGCCTGTGATATGATCACGTTTAAGAAAATACTCTTAAGGTTGAGCATGAAGGCAATGGCAGGTCATTGAGTTGCTAGTTTAACAAACATTACCTCTCCATGGCTGTCATGGCACGGAAGATCTGCAAAATAATATCATTTCCATCTGCTTTATGCTATCATGATCAGTCAATTCCGTTGTAATTTCCTCAAAACTGCATAAATGTGCATATCTCACATTTGGAAACAATTCCGACTGTATCTCCCTTGAGTTCATTAAATAAAATCGAAAGTGTATACACATTGGGGATTTAATAAATGTGGAGAGTGTTATTGTAGAGGTAGGTCACACTCTACCTAATATATTTACTCTATGGCGCCAACTTCACACACGTGCTGAAAAGTTCCGTCGAAAATCGCCATTCCATGACGCTATTTAACCATCCTTTAATACTGCATCGGTCATAATCAAAACAACTCCTATATTTTACGTACCTAATTACTTTAAACATATGTAATGCCATAGACCATGCCAGTAGAGCAGCTAACTGTCGCATTTGTCATCTAAAGGAAAATGAAAATTGTTATTCCACGACATGTCGCGGAATGACGCATCATTGTGTAACAATACAAGTAGCATTTTCAGACTTAAATCAAGCCTATGTGAAACTCAAATGACAGTGGACATGTAGCCGACTATTTACGTGTCATCATAGTTGTGTGTATGAAAGAAATATCGTGCGTTCGACATTTTCCGGCTAAATTTCATTCACTCAACTATAAGCTGACTTCAACTTTATGGATTACTCCAAACTCGTTACAACTTTATAACACTCGTTACCACAAATGCTGTTCAACATGTTTGACTGAAATGGGAAGATGGATCAAATGAAAACAAAGATGATCGAAAAAGCCCATGTTATGATAAATAGTAGAGTAGGCTTTATAGCAGCTGAGACTCAAGGTTCAATACGCACGAAAGAGGAAAGTATTGAAGCAAAGAATAAGAGAGAGAGAGATTCGTTTATTCTTTCGTAAATGAAAATCATACATGTCACTTTACAAATCGATCATGTAAATCAGAAGTTTGATAGTCCAAGTATAACTAAAGGTTAAAACACAGGAAAGAAAAAGTAATACAAATCCAAAAAGTAATGCTCGATCGACTCATTTCAAAAGAATAACACAACTGCATGAACATGTAATGTACATAGAAAATATCAAAATTCTCAGATTGTGCCATTAGAGACTGCACATATCCAGGGGAAAAAAGCGTTCGAACGTCTGGTGGTTGAGGAGTAAGGAACTCGAAGGTGTCCACTACTAGGAAGTCGGATCGGAACAATGTCATGAAGCGGATGATTTAAATGATCCTCACAGCTTTTCAAAAAATTTTAGTCCACGCTCTTCAAAAATCAACTTAAAGGAGAAAATGAATCACGCAAACAGTTGCTCCCACAGATGAGTCGGTGAGCTCTTTTTTGAAATCGCTCCATGCAGTTTACAAATCAAAACTTTTGATAAATTCCCATACGTCGGGCATGCATATAGAAAAAGAGAAGTTATGATCGCATGATACACAATGACTAACTCTCTTCTACTCAGTACATTTCTCAGACATCGCATAACGTAAAGTCTCCGTGAAGCACGCTTCAAAATTGCACTTATCAGATTATGCCATGACAGAGAGTCTGAAATAATAAAGCCAAGAATGCACATCTGGGACACCCTCGTAAAAATAGGTAGAACTATTTTTTCAACTTGCAATGTGGACTTTGGAATGAATATTTCCTGGCATTTTTTAAAATTGAACGTCAGTCCGGCATTCAGAAACTTGTCTTCAATCGATGAATAGTGCAAAACTTGCTGTGACAACGACTCAATCTTTTCAATAATAGTCACATCATCTGCATACTTGAAACAATGCACAGTGTCCACTTAAAGTCAATAGTTGACATAAATGCAACAAATAAAAAAGGGCCCAAAACTGACCCCTGCGGTACACCTGAGTTAGTACTCACTAACGAACCATAGCGACCATGGATACAAACCTTGAAACATCTGTCGTTTCGATATGACTTTAACCACAGAATGAACCCGTGATCAAACCCAGAAATCCCTA
Source organism: Prostheceraeus crozeri (assembly GCA_907163375.1). Classification (NCBI taxonomy): domain Eukaryota; kingdom Metazoa; phylum Platyhelminthes; order Polycladida; family Euryleptidae; genus Prostheceraeus; species Prostheceraeus crozeri. The sequence continues at coordinate 262,165 of CAJQUW010005871.1, read as the reverse complement.
GAAAACTCAAAAGTCTATTGAAATAAAGGCCATCAAACGCTTTCGAAATATCCAGAGCTGTAATTCGGACAGTCAGTGTTTGCTTCGCGTCCAAGTCCAGCGTTAAACTGTTATAAGTATCAACCAAAGATGATGAAGTCGAACCGTGAGGTCTATACGCATGTTGATTACTGCCGTACAGATGAACCAACTTGGCCTTGACATTTTGAAGAACCAAGCACTCGAAAATCTTTCCAATAATTGACACTAAGGAAATTGAAAGAAAATCGCTTATTCCTGGCCTCGATTTTTTCGGAATAGGCTGAACAATGGCAGACTTAAAGCAGTCTGGAAAAGTCCGTGTCTGTATGGAAAAATGATAGATCATACATAGAGGGCCACACAACATATCTGCGCCGACTTTTACAAGTCTCGCTGGAAACAAGTCAGGTCCACAAGCCTTTCGGATATCTAATCGAAGAAGCTTCTGCAAAACGTCATCTTCAGTGATCACGAAATCCCAATGATCATTGGTTAAGGACATGAGCTCAACATCAGGGTAAGAGTTAAAGTTTTTCTGAAACTCGTGAGCTGAAACTCGTATTCTTAACACTTCGTAGACACTCGAAAAATGATGACGAAGATGTACAAAGGCATATCGGAAACAGGAGAGCCATTGACTTCCTTCACTACTTTCCGAAGTCCGTTAATATTTTGTGAATGCCTATCTGCCCAAACTTTCTTCGCTTTGATGATTTCGATCTTGATTTTGTCTTTGTAGTGGCTAAATAATGGCCATAGTTTTGTCTTCGAAAGCCTCCAATCTCTTGTCGATCAAAAGTTTAAGAAGGGGAGTAACCCACGCCTTATTTTTTGATGTCAAAGTCACTATTTCGCACGGGATCACACATAGAGAAGTAAAGAGGTTGATAGAGGATCTTGCACATTTCATCTACAGAGTCTGAACTTTCAATTCCAGAGAAATCTGCTGAGACCAAACGAGTTACAAAATTATTTAAATTTGATTCACGAAAGTCCCAGACAGGAAAAGATCTCGAAGTCAAGTTACCATTTGTGCTTTTGAAGCACGTAAAAATATAGAATTGTGATCGGAATTGCTAATTGGTGGACCCACCTCAGAAAATTCTTCGAAGAAATTGCACAATTCAGTGTCAATGAATATTCTATCAAGAATTGAATTTCCACGTGTTGAAGTGTTGACTTTGTCACTTAATGCCATATCCTCCTCGAAAGTAGCACATGGAAAGTTGTTAAAATCTCCTGCAAGAATGATGCTGAAGTCAGGATTAATGGATAGAACATGATCGAGTTCATTAGAAATGCTGTCGGATATCTTGCGGTGTTCCTCTTTGCATAGCCCAGGTGGGATGTACACAACACAACAAAGGACATTTCGATAAGAGTACTTCAATTCCGCGAACAATACCTCACAGGATGATGGAGACTTGAAAACAGGCACATGCAAAATTGAGCAAAAGCGATCATTCACCCATAAGCATACGCCGCCGCCTCTACGATCTATACGATCATGACGATGAAAGCGGAAATTCGGGATACTAAAAAGTTGATCACTCATCAAATCAGTTAGCCATGATTCAGTCACCATCACAAGACCTGGATTAAAGCAACTAATCGTAGAACACAATTCTTCAAATTTGGGTAATAGAGATCGCGAGTTGAAAAGAAGTATTGAAATATTATCAGTATTTTTATTAAAACCCTTCAATGAAAATTTTGAACATCGCACCGTTTAACTACTTTCCCCTGATAAATGAACACATCTTCACCATAATTTTGACGACGATTTTTCAGCTCAAGTCGTAGAATTCTGTCCCGCTCTTGTTGTGATGGCGTCAAATCTTGGTGAATAAATATATTCTTATGCTCCGAAGAATTGCGCAAGTTTCTAGATAATCTGATTATTTCAGTTTTCTTACTGAAGTCCTTTACACAAATCTTCAATAGCCGAGATCTGTTGTTACGTGGTTTTCCTATTCTTTTGCACGACGACACTTCAGCATCGGAAACCTCGAGCTCTTCAAATATGTGTTCAACCTGAGATAAATCAAATCTTTTATGCTCATCAAGAGTACCCGTATATTGCTCCAGAATACCATGCAATATTACATTATTCATCCTGGATAATCGCCCTTGAAATTCTTCCATGCACATGTCAAAATTTTTGGCCATATTCTCTGGTATTCTCATCATATCATGCTTTATAATGTCAACCTCCGAAGTGAGTTGACCATGATTAGCACGTATATTTGCTACTGAATTTTCAATTGCCAAAATACGAGCAGACAATGCATTTTCCATTTCCATTTCTCTCAAGTCAGTTCGAATAGTTTGTATCACAAGAACGGCGACTGGTAAGGATAATTCCACACAAAAACGATGAATTCCGATAGCACAAGGATGAGATGCACACAACCACGAGTACACAGGCGAAAATTCAGGTGAAATTGACCGAGGAAAACCGATGAGAGGTAGGCACAATAATGGCAGTGAGACAGAGAAATTGACGACAGAGAGCGCAGTCCGACCGATCACGTTGCTGGTTGCAACGTGCAGCCAATTAAGCAGCTAGCAGAGGAGTAGGAAGAAAGAATCACGTGTCCTCGGCATACATCTATAGAATTTCAAATTTGTGATCTATTCCGTCACGAAAGCGTGATAAATTTCAATCAGGCGTGAGAGGTAGAAGTAATGGGCAAAAGACCGTTCCAGGACACCATAAAATTCAAAAAAATAGTATCTTTAAAAACGACATAAATTCATGAATTTAGACCCTTTTTCAGGTTTTTAAGACCTAAATACATGAATTTAGTCCATTCAAAAAGTACCATTTTTTCAAAAAATGGCATTTTTAAAAACGACATAAATTCATGAATTTGAACCCTTTTTCATGTTATGAAGACCTAAATTCATAAATTTGGGCGTTTTTGAAAATACCCAATTTTTCAAATTTTTCAAAATCTCAAAATTTGAGAATTACAATTTTACACCCGCCCTTAAAATCATGACCGTTCCAGGACACCGAAAATCATAAAAGTTAAGAATCTCAAAATTTGTGATTATGACATTTTTCATTGCTCAAATCATGACCGTTCCAGGACACCGAAAATCATAAAAATTGGTATTTTTAAAAACGTCTTTTAAATCCGTTTTTCAGGTTTTTAAAATATATCATGTGTCTAATAATATTTCTTTAACAGGTAGCGGTTAATGCAAAATGAAAACACATTCTTTTTTCTTTTTGAAATATTTTATTCAGATGTATGTACAAGTAGTTTAGATTACAAAGTAAATATATGAGAACTAGAAAAATGTTATATTCATAAACTGGGAATGGCATTCCCATTTTTCTATTGTTTCATAAAATGATTGTCAATACACGACACTACGTCAAATAATATGCTAGAAGTCACACAGTATAAGAAAAAATAAAGAAATGTTACATTTATAAGCTGCGAATGCTCATTCCCATTCTCTTATTCCGTCTCACAAAATAAAATGTTAATGCATGCTACTCACATAATATAGCAAAGTCTTACAATATAAGAAAAAGCAACCACTGTTTCATTTATAAGCTGCGAATAGCATTCCCATTTTTCTATTCTGTTACATAAAATGATTGTCAATACATACTACTCATTTTGTGTTTGGCGCTCCTGTATATGGTGTGTCTCTAATTGCTGCGTTAGTCCAGTTGTCATATCAGATGTTTGATTGGATTCTTGGGAAGAAAATATCCCTGAGCTAATTTGAAGCAATTGTTCCTCTTTTTAAAATTCAAAATAATCTTCAAAATACTTAAAGTTTTTGAAAACAAAGAATATACTTAAAGTACATGTTTGAAGCTTTGTGTTAGCTTGAGAAAGGCGATATAATTTTATCAAAAACGTTACATACCTTCTTGAGAATTTAATGTTATATTCACTCTCCAACTTTTGAGTAAAGGCTACCATTGATAAATGTTCCATTGATTTTAATTTAGATATCACAAATCCTTGGCAAATAGCAATTGATAGGGAAGAATTATTGTGTACTTTTTCTTGATAAATTAGAGAATGTAGGGTTGTAACACAGTTTTGGATAGTGCATGTCGCCTGTGCACTCACGTCGAGCTGTCGTTGGATTAGTTGTCCTGATGAAAATGAGTTTCTTATTTCAGAAAAAATCTCATTTTTCTTGTCTTCTTTTTCTGGTTTTATCTTCTTTTGAAAATAGAATTCATGATTTACAATAAGAGTTTTGAAAAAATCTTTCTTCTCATCTTTGATGAGTGGAAGTACTTGATCACAAAATTTGAGGAATTCGCGATGAATAGAAGCACTAATTTTTGTCACAGCTTCGATGTTTAGGTCACGGATAAATTGTAAACAGTCACAGTCTCGTAGAACGCTCACAGAATGAATGACGCAGTAAGAATGAAATTGTAAGACGTGGAATAATGGCAGCAGCTGTTTCTGAGAGAGAGAGAATCTTTATGACCTTTTCCCCCAGCGAAGCGTCTAAAGTATACCCGCATTTATGGCGCTATTGTCTGCCACAAGCCGCAGCTGCTATCACTTCAATGTTCAACGTCAAAGCAAGTCAAGCGAAACAAACTAAGATTAGCGACTTCTTCTGCAAAAACTAATTAAAATGTGCATTAAGATGCATGTCTTCCCAAAAAAGGATATTTTTCGTCGAATGAAGAGTAGTTTTTTATCCTCATAACATGTACGATTGCATCGGTATTGGGCAGTAGAGGTATACTGGAGTATACAAAAAATTCAATTGCTTATCTACGATTCATACTGGCAAACAATTCCTTTGTTCTCTCTCCCTCTTCGTCTCATCCTCTCCCAGAGCTTTTGGTCTGACTGAGTTCTTAGAAATATACGGCAAACAAACAACTGCGTATTTCTATTTAAATCGAAATTCAGAAGATTGTATTCAAAATATTTATTCAAAATATTTCTTTAAAAATGGAAGAAACAAAAATGGAGGAAACCGCAAGAATATATCCTTCGTTATCAAATGAACGTAGTTCTACTTTAATGGACATTGAAAAAATGAATAAAGAAAAACACAAAGATAGAGTTAGGTATATGAAAGATAAGGAATCTCAATTATTATTAAGATTAGAGCATTATAAAAAATTAAGAAAGAGATGGACTAAAGTTAAGAATGTAACACAAGGAATTGGCATATTCTTAACAATAAGTTTAGGCGCTCTCACTATTGTTATATCTTCTGGTGTTTTAGTAATTCCAGTAGTTGCTACAGCTTTAACAGGTACGGGTGTTTTTGCTACTTCACTTGTTACAATGTTAGATAAATCTTTAATAACTAAGAAACGAAAATCATTAAAAACTAAGCATTTACATATTAAAGAAGTCTATGATAAACTACATTACTACTTTCAAAGAGTATGTGATGATAATGTTATTACGTTAGATGATATTGAAAAATTTGATCAAATAGCTAATGAAGTAAATCAAATATCATTTCAATTACAGTCAGAAAAAGTTGATGATAAGAATAAACAGGATGGCAAAATTTCTAGTGATGGTAAATTTTCTAATGAAGAAAATGATAAATTTTTTTTAGAAGAGCTAAAAACTTTAAGCGAAAATTTAAGCAAAACTTTATTAAACAAAACTTTATTAGACAAAACGTAAAACGAGAAAACTTTAAACGAAAAGATGTCAGACAACAAGGCAATAAAAAAATAATTTGTTCAGTAAAATGTTTTTGATGTATTCCAATGTTACCACAAAATTCAAATATTATATTTTAAAAATGGATAAAATTAGAGCTGATAATTTTGAAAGAATAAAACAATTAGAAGAGTTAATAAAACAAAGAAATATTATGAAAGAAAATCATCTTCAACATAGAATGATAAAAGCTGGTATTCAATCTGATATGTTTGAAAAAATGCAGCAAACCGAGCAAGTAAAAACTGATTTTGAAAAACTATGAAACCATTTAAAACTCTTGAAAAAGAAAGTACAAATAATGATAAACAAATTGATATAACAGATCCAGAGCACAAAACTATATATTTTTAGATGACTATGGATTACTAGAATCAAACATTAATAAGAAATTACCAAAATCTATGCAATTTGAACATTCTATTTCATTTATAGATGGAAAAACAATACCTAGATTTTATCTCGGACAAAAATAAATATTTCCACAACCTTTTTTCGAGGTTTAATTTTTTCACCAGATAAATCTCCTTTTAATTTAGATAGAAATTTTGTTAATCTTTTAAGAGGAGCAGATTTAAATAATTATGCTGTAGAAGATCTCATAAAATATAAAGCTATGTTAGATAGAGTTGGTGCAGTAAAATCTCTTAGACGTTATAAACAATTAGAAAATTTATTATCAACGGGAGTTAAAGTAGGAAAAGGTTTATCTGAAAAACAGAAAACAGAAACAACTGTATTTTTATCAGACGATCCACAAGAATTACTAAATAGATTAAATATTTTAATATCTGCAATAAAAGAAGGACATAATTCTAGTTTCAATGAAATTCATGCTATATTGAAAAGACTGTTAGAAAAGAAGATTCTAAATGAAGAGGATTATAAAAGATTATAAATATGTTGTTTCTAATTTTTATCTCTGATTTTTATTCATGATTTTTATCTATGATTTTTATCTATGACATTTATCTATGATTTTTGTCTATAATATTTATTCAAAATTTTAACTAAAAAATGTGTTCAGCAGATTTAGACAAAATTAATAATCATTTAGAAAATTTGACAGAGATTTTGGGTTCATCAAAATTTAGTACGACGTTAAAAATTATAACAACTACTTCATAACACACTTGTAATTGTGTAATTGAGAACCCATTCTACATTTAGAACAAAATAAAAATTATCAAATTGCATTGACTAGTTTCTCTACATTTAACACTATTCAAAATGTTATAAAAGATGTGAATGATCAATTTAGATATTCTACTGATAAAGGCAAAACATGGAAAATACAAACTTTTCTTCCTGGTTCTTACGAAGTTGAATCAATATCAAATGAAATTAAGAGACATTTAGGTATACCATTTAAAGATAAGAAACAATTGCATTTCGCAGTTGAACCGGCAGTTAATAAATTTTCTCTTACTTTAGACGAAAATCATCAAGTTGATTTTAATCATGATAGATCATTGTCAAAGCTATTAGGATTTAATAAATAAACCTATAGTCAAGGTTATCATTAAGGTGAGAAGATTCCAAAAATAACTGAAATAAATTCAATTGTTGTACATTGTGACATTATTGAAGGAGGATATATAAATGGTAAATTGTCAAATTTAATATTCAGTTTTCCAGCTTTTACTGTACCCATTGGTTATAGATTAAATGTATTTCGCCAAACATTAATATATTTCCCTATTACAAGAAAAACCATTAACAACATTAGCATTAGAATCACTGATGAGAAAGGACAAGAAATAAATTTTGGAGGTGAAGAGATTATGATAGATCTTTTGGTTCGGGAGGTATAAACTCCCACGCGAAGCTAGAGAAGTTTAATTTTCTTCTTCTTCTTTAAAATAAAAATAAATTTTATTAGAAAATGAGTGAAGTACTACCATTAAATAAAAAAAAACGTAAATTTAATCATCATCCAAATTTATCTAATAAAGCTTTGTCAGTTATTTGCGGAAGATCAGGTTGTGGAAAAACGTATCTATTATTTAAAATTTTAACGACTCCAAATTTTTTGGAATATAACAATCTTATAATTTATACAACAACGGCAGAACAACCCGTCTATCAATTTTTAAAACATGGATTTGAAAATAATCTTAAAAAAACAGCAATTGCTTCATTATTCAAAGAATATGAAAAATCTGAAGATGAAGAAGAAATAAGTTCGTGGTGTGAAGAAGCAGCAAAAAATAATCAGTTAGTTGAATCCGATAAAAATAAGCATATAAAGATACAATTAATAGATGATAGTGGTAATATGCAAGATCCTAGTAAACTAGATAAAACAATGAAACATTGTGTAATTTTTGATGATTGTGTTAATGACAGAAATCAGTCAGTTCAGAGAAATTATTTCACAAGAGGTAGACATAATAACTGTAGTGTATTTTATTTAACACAAAGTATGTATTCATTAGACGGAAGTGTTATTAGAAAGAATGCAAATATATTTACACTAATTGAAATAAATGCAAGAAACTTAAGTGATTTGTTAAGAGATTTATGTGTAAGAAATAAAGATGAATTTAAACAATCGTGTAACAATGCTTGGTCAAAAGATTATGGCTTCATTACAATTAATATTGATAAAAAAATTCATGATAGAGTTATAGAACATTTGTTTACCGAGTGATAAAAAAATATACAAATATAGTGTTATAATATTTTTTTTTAATTTTATGTATATATCAAATTTGTCTATCTTAGAAATTAGAAAATTAAAAAGGTGAAGTAGTTATTCCATCAGGTAAAATTTTTCTTTTATCATCAAATGGATCTAATGCTAATTTATGTTCTTCTTTTAAATACATTTTATGTTTCTTTGAATTAAGTCTATAATTACATGCTGCTTTTATTTCATTATTAAATAATACATTTTTATAATCTTGAAATGTTATTTGACTAGCCACTGATGCCTTTGAAATTCCTTTTAATGTTTTATGTGTTTTAATATTATTAGTTGTATTATAACAATAACATTTAGATTTTAAAAATATAGCTTCTGTTATGAAATCTTCATTTCCTTCTAATTCATCTTTTACTTTACATAAATCAGAAGGATGAATGATATCTTTTATTTTATTAATTTCTTCATCAAGTGAGGAATTATACGGTATTGTTAATTCTAAGAAAACAGAATCGGTATCTGTAAAGTGTAATTTATAGTTTTTGCCATAAGCAGGTGCTAAATAATCATATATAAATTTATACATAAATAGTTTAGCTAATTCTAATATAGTGAATCCTATAAAATTAAACTATCATGTTTTATAATGTTTCGTCTTAGATGCACTGCACATAGTTCATCACTAAATCTAGTAGTTCTTTTATATGTAGGTTTCCTTGTTAAATTTTGAAACCTATCTTTATCATAAACTATTTCAATATTTTGTCTATTACGCACATTTTCTAAAGTCTTACCATAAAATGCATTATTCATTAATTTGAAGAACACGTTTCCAAAATCATCTTTATTTCTTTTAGCTATTTTACGTTTTTCAATATTGAACTCTATATAATCTTTTAACCACCTAGATTTTTGATAAAATAGTTTTCGATGTATTTTGGTGAGAATCATTCCATGTTCTAAATACCAATCTAGCATTCTTCCTTCAACAACATACTTTCCTTTATTACTTTGTGTTAACATAAGTTTTTTTGTTGGTCTGTATTTCTTAGGAATTAAAGATTTTTGATAATCTGAAAAATCTTCTATATTGGGAATTTTGTTTTCAGGACAGAAAGGAAAATATTTTGTTTTATCTTTTATTTCATCAGGATATACTAAATCAACTTCATATATATAACCATGATTATAATTTCCATCATATGTTTTTTGATAATCAAGAATATTACACCATGACATTTCACCTGTTGGTAATTCTTGTATCATGCAATAAGAATATAAGCTATTAAAATCATAATATAACAAATAGTTTTCTCTCATGAATTCATCAATTGCATTTTCACGTTCTACTCCTTCACGTTTCGTTCGAAAAATTTCTAATATTTTTTCTTTTTCTTCTGGAGATAAAGGTTTCATTATTCCATAATCATCAGGATTTACTTTTTTATTGTAACACTGTACATAACGATTACCTAAAACTGATGAAACTCCACCTCTAATTCCAGATTCAAAAAATAATAATTTATCATATGTATTTTCTTTATGATGTTTAAGTTTAACATTTGTATGTTTTAATCCTGCTAACCATGTTAAACCTGGTGTAGAATAACAATAACATGGATCTATTCCGTAATATTCTAAACACATGTCACGAAAGTTTTCGAAAAGATCAGCTAGTATTAATACATCTATCTGAAGATATTTCATTGTATAATCATACATTGTTTTACAATTTAACTCTCTCCAATTCTTTTCAGCTTCTGCATAATCTTCTTCAGATAATTGTGATTGTTTTAATGTTGATTTAAATTTATTTATTGGAGGAAGTTGTTTTTCTTCCATAATTTTATTCACAGAATTAAAATCTCCAGTTATATATTCATACGGAAATATGCCTTTTAAAGGTTTTAAATTATATTTATTTAATATTTTACGTTGTTCAGATTTCAAAGTTCTTCCCATAACATCTAATGAATGAGGAGTAAAAAATCTAAATGTATCTAAAATTCTAATACAACCTAATTGCATTGAAAAATATTCTTCTTCTGTTTTACATAGTACATTTATTTGTTGTTGTTGTAATTTTTCAGATGAAAATAAATCTTTCATTACTAGATGGAAATCATATTTAGAACCATTGTAGAAATATAAAGGAACAAAGTTATATTTAAATTTATTAGCATTAAGATTACAAGAATTATGTGCTGCACCTCTATATAATCCATTTAGATGATCATGATCTTTTACTTTGACGGCAGAGCCGTCGCTTCGCTTATCAAGATATCTACCTCTGCCATTTTTATAATTTTTTTGTAAATTCTTTTCCACAGTAATAACATTTTGTTTCATTAATAAAATTTAATTTTTCTTTTTCTGTTAATGGCATCATTGGAATATTTGTTTCAAGCAATTGTGAAAAACGTCCCTGTAATTCTTCTACATTCTTTGTAAACATTTCTGAACTATCTTCACCATAGTATTGATAATATTCTGATTTAAATATTTCAGGATAATTTGAATGAATGTACATTCCCCAACATAATGGTTTTTGTTCAAATAAATATTTTTCTTTATTTTGTTCAGATGCACTTTTTTCATAATTATCATTTTCAGAATTATAATTTTCAGAATCGGGTGAAGCCCTGGAAGACATCTCCGATGTCCCGTGATTTTGTGACATATCAACATTATATGCTTCAAAATCACAATAAATAGTAAAGGGTACTTTATTTTTAAAATAATATTTATTGTATTCTAAATAATCATCTTTAGGAAAAGTATTTTCAACTGCTTCGTTTTGTTGACAATTCTCCAAATGTCTATTCATTTCTTCTTTAGTTCTAAAACTTGTCATACATTGAGGACAAGGAAAATTTGTATTATCTGAAGTTTTTTTAAATATAGAAACATCTTTACACAATATAAAATGACCCTGATAATATAATATATTCGCTTGTGCTGGTTGCTTTGTTTGTTTTAATTTTTCAAATTTATCTTTATATATTTCATGTGTTTCATCAATTTCTTTTGTAAGATTAAATTTATTTCGATGAAAATTTTGATTTGATATTTGCAGCTGATAAATATATTCTTTATCATATTGTTCTTTATATTGTTGTAGACATTTTTTAAACATTCATTTATTTTTTAGTTGGTTTCATTTTCTTCATTATTTAATTCTTTATTGTCTTCATTATTTTCTTCATTTAATTTTTGAATCGTTTCTATCTTATTTTGATATTTATGGGGATATTCTTGTAGTAACATTTTTGTTTGTTGTTGATAATCTGTTTTACATTTTTTTAAAATTTCATTTAAATTTTGTAATTTTTGTTGATATTCTAAAGATAAAGATAAATAATCGGAATCATAATCATAATTATAATTACGTCCTTTCTAATTATTATGATTAATCATTATTGGTGATAATGTTTTAACAATTTGAAATTTTTCCTTACATATTATATTTCCTTGGTAAAAAATATTATGATGCATGTAATTTCCTCCATCATTATATACTATTTCTGATTGACATAAATTTTTATTATTCAAATAAAATTTTTTTGAATCTGAGTAAAGTGGAGTAATTTTGCCAATAGAAACATAATTCACATTTAATTCAAAAACATTTACTTCAATTAAATTTTCATTCTTTTTATGAAACTTTTTTAACCTATTATAATCATATGGAAATTCATCGAAGCCATCAGAAAGATCAAATTCATTTATGTATTCTTCTTTATTGTAATGACTTAGTCTTTCTTTATGATATTCTGCAGGATGTAAATGTGCTATAATACTCCACAGAAAACAATAATCATCTTCATTTTTTATGTTGATTATTTGTGGTGAACTGAAAGGTAAAGGAACATAACTACCACCAGTATTATTTTTATATTTATCAATTACTATTTTCTTAGATAGTATTTTAACAAATCTCCAACCAGATTCACGTAACTGGGCTTCAATTATACAATTTTCTAATTTAAGTATCATTTGTTCAAATATGGGTTGTATATCATTTACATTATGAATTTCTTGCAAATTTGTAAAATGTCTGCAACAGCCGCTATCCCTCTCTACTGTTCCTGTTTTCTACCTCGTCCCACGTTTTCAACGGTGCTCAGATTATGAGTATCAGCTGGGCCAAACCGAATCTGGACTAACTCAAACAAACTCATATTCTACGTTTCATTTGGTGCATTAACTATTGTTGTCTATTATTTTGTTTCTCTACACCAATTGTGAATAAAGGTGAACTGAAAGTTCATGTTCTTTGTTACTATATAAACTCATGCTTTTCATGAATAAAGTACGGACGTGTGAAAGTAATAACTCGTTATTACTTAGATACCTCAGAGTGGGACTTAAAAGTCGTATTGGGAATCGCAGATCACAGAGTGGGCTAAAGCATTGGCGTCGCGTGTCTTTGCTGTTGGATGTTGGACCAGTCGGGACGGTCCTATGGTGGCATTAAAGTTTGATTAATTTCAAACTGGTGGCTATAAACTCGGTCTGAGTTTTTGTTTGACTTGTCAAACATTCACGGAATTGACGATTTGAGGGCGCGCTTTTACAGTGCAAAGTTTTGTTGGCCGCACTTGCTAAGTGCTATACAAGACGGTGACTTGAGTCTTGTGCAATACCTCGCGGTATTGGAACTTTAACAATAACTACATTCACCCTAGGGTTCATTGCACTTCTTCGCACGCTTACATTCTACTGACGCGCAGCTCGCCTGAGAGCCGTCGGTTCTTCTACTGCCCACTTCTTCACACGTAAGGGTTTCTATCTGTTTCACTTGTCACTTCTACTCTCCTATTTCTGTTTTCTCGTAGGATTAAGGACACTAAGTTTCAGCGCGCCAACTTCGCAACGTCATGGACCGCATCGAGAAGATCGATATCGGCGATCCAGCGAGCATCAACAACTGGCACGACCGGTTTAACTTCTACGTCCAGACCAACAAGGACATCGAAGCGAAGAATCAAACGGCGTTCTATCTGACGATGATAGGCAAGGAAGCTTACGACCTACTGCACGACTTAGCATATCCAGACACCCTTGACACGAAAACAGTAACGGAGCTGAAGGAGTTAATGGTAAGCCACCTCAAACCCGTACATTTCGAGGCGACTGAACGTGCCTGTTTTCACAACTTGTCTCGTCGTGGGGAGGAACAGCTAAGACACTTCCTACTTCGGTTGCAACGGCAGGCGTCCAAATGCAACTTCGGCGCTGAACTACAGACCCAGTTTTACGAGACCGAATCGTCGCAGGTGTTAACGAAGCAGAAATTCAACGACGTTTGCTCCGGGAACCTCACTTAACCTTTGCAAAAGCTAAATCTATACTTGAGACTTGGGATGACGTCAATCTCGCTTTATCGGGTCAAATCGCGCAGGTGCATTTCCAAGGGTCTCAGCAGACTTCGCGCAGTCGTCGTACGCATCAAACAGCCACGTCGCAGCTAATCGATCAGTGTTTCAACACCGACCTCCAGCCACTAATCGATCTTCGCATCCAACCAGACGCAATCACAACCTGACGCAAGCTACACGACAGCAGACGTCAGCACCGCACATGCGACCATGTGACTCGTGTGGTGGTCCTCACAAACGGCGCTCTTGTAAGTTTCTATCCGCTGTTTGTCACAAATGTAACAAGATTGGACACCTCGCTAAGGTTTGCCGCAGCTCTGGTCAGATCACCAGTCACAACCCTGAACGTTCAAAGTCTAACCGAGCCGCTATTACTAACCTTCCGACACCAATACCTTCAACAAGCCAGATTGCTACCATCAACGCTTCGACTCTCGATGACGACTATACCTCCGCTGATTTCTTGTCTTTGGCTGTCGATCACGTGACTAATCAACACATCAAGCAGACACTGACGTTCGTCTCCGGTCAGTCAGCTGACTTCATCGTTGACACAGGAAGCCCCGTCTCCTTTTTGCCACTCGAACAGTTTCGTCGCATCTCTTCTGCCGACATACAGCCGACTATTAAGACAATACGCGGAGTCTCCGGTCACAGTCTCCCGGTGAAGGGTGAAGCAACAGCTGAAGTTGTAGTACCTGACAGAAATCGTCCTGTTGGAATCAATCTGGTGATCACTGAGAGAGGTCCTACAGTGTTGGGTTTAGACGGACTACGTTCACTACGCGTCAGCATTACCTTGGTTACAAGAACAATGCCTTCGTCGTCTACATCCCCTACACAACCGCAACAGCTGTCTACTACGGTGACTAATCTTATACACGCTTGTGCGAATAACTCCGGTGGTATTGATGTACAACCAGTTGAACTTGAAGTAACATGTGAACCAATCTTCCGCAAAGCTCGTCCTGTACCTTATGGTCTTCGGGATGCCTTTCAAGCTAACATCCAGGAGTTGGTACAAAAAGGAGTCCTAAAGCAAGTTCAAGCGAGTTCATGGGCAACCCCAATAGTCACACCGTTAAAGGCAGATGGTAGTCCGAGAATTTGTGGAGACTACAGGGTTACGGTTAACCCATTCCTGAAACAAGGTGCTAACACTACCAGAGAAGTGGAAGACATGTTCCAGGGTCTTGCTGGTGCCAAGATATTCTCGAAGGTTGATCTAACCAACGCTTTCCTCCAGGTACCCCTTGATGAAGAATCTAAAGAGCTGACCACCGTGCATACTATCTGGGGCTTGCATCAATACCAATTTCTACCCTTTGGCTTAACTATTTCGCCAGCGGTCTTCCAGAAGGTTATCGATCAAGTTACTGCTGGATTGTCGGGTGTCAGGTCATATCAAGATGACATTATTGTGTATGCACCTTCGGTTGAACAACACAACGCTCGACTTATTCAATTGTTACAAGTACTCAAGGATCATAACGTGCAGATCAATGCAAAGAAGTCAGTTTTTGGTGTCAGTTGTATCAAGTATCTGGGTTACAGTATCGACGGTCAAGGTATTCATCCGAATCTCGACAGAATTCGCGCAGTACAACAAGCTCCGAAGCCTTCCACATCGAAGCAACTTCAATCCTTCTTAGGATTTGTTCAGTACTACTCGCGCTTCGTACGAAACTTTGCCGAGAAAGCACAACCTTTATTCGATCTGCTGACGCAACCAACGTTACAATGGACTGTCGAAACTGAAGCCGCATACAACACTCTTCTGCATTCTGTCATTAATGGAGAAGTTTTACGCAGTTTTCAAGTTGGGGAATCATGCCATCTCTACGTTGACGCTTCGGAAAGGGCACTTGGCGCAGTACTGGAACAACGAGGTCACCCAATCATGTGCATATCTAGAAGTCTCAGCTCTGCTGAAAGAAATTATTCGCAGACACAACGCGAGGCTCTCGCTGTCATCTGGGCCGTTCGCAGACTTCACAAATATCTGTATGGAAACCACTTCTATATCTACACGGATCACCAAGCACTTCAACATATTTTCAATCCGAGTGCTTCAGTTGGTAAGGCAACATCAGCCATGTTGGTACGTTGGGCCATCGACCTTAGTGCCTACCATTACACCATCAAGTACAAGCCAGGAAGTCAACTACCTCATGCCGACTACCTGTCACGACATGCCCATCCTGAGCCATCATCTGTTGTACCGGCGACATACTTTATCAATCCGTTGCCGATTGATCGGAATCACTTGATCGCCGAAACACGTCTTGCCTTTGGTTCTGTTTTGTCCGGCATACGAACGGGATGGTCTACTTCGGCTCGCAAAACGGTTTCCTGAGTTGTACGCCAAACGTCATGATCTTACTTGTCACGCAGATGGTATTCTCCTGTTCAAGGATTTGGTTGTCATTCCTCCTACGTGTCGTCTGGCCTTCCTTAACCACCTACACATGGGACATCTCGGACGAGATAAAATGATCTCCTTATCTCGTATGCTATGCTGGTGGCCTACCATAAATGCGGATATTCTGAATTTTTCAAAACAATGCCAACAGTGTAGATCAGTCAAGTCTCGCACGCATCCTAATTAGACTCCGTGGCCAGTAACCTTTCGACCAATGCAACGCGTACACGTTGACTTTTGTGGACCCTTCCTCGGGAAGTACCATGCATTGATTGTCGAAGACTCGTTTTCCAAATACCCTGAAGTTTTTTTAACAACAACGGCAACGGCGGATTTCACTATATGGGCAATGAGAAGATTTTTTGCACGGGAGGGAATACCATATGTTATGGTTAGCGACAATGGTCCACAGTTCAGGTCAGAGAAGTTACAGTCTTGGCTTAAGTCTATCGGATGTCAACCTGTGTTCACCGCTCCGAGACACCCGCAGTCGAACGGGCAGGCGGAAAATTTCGTCAGAAGTTTAAAGAATGCAATTCACGCTTACGCTCCTGAGAGTCTCGCTCATCTATGGCAAGCCATTGACACCTTCCTCCTTCAATACCGCAACGCCGTTCACGCATCAACCAAGAAAACTCCTTCCTTCCTCCTTCACGGTACTACAGTCCGAACAACGGCTAACGTAGACACTACAGATGTCACGTTCTATCGAGGAAACGATAATCGTCCTTCGCCCGGTCTTCTCCTGAATCGCATCGGTAATCGTATGTTCAACGTGATGGATCTCGACGATGGTACTTTACATCGCAGACATATTGATCAGGTCAATGTTAATCATCCATCCAGTCCGACATCGATCAAACCTCAGCTTCAGTCGCAGTCAGAAGATCATCCTCCGATTTCTAATTCCTCGAACCTTCCTGTTCCGCAAGTACCTACCTCTCCTGTACCGCGAGTTCCTGACCCATGTTCAAGTCCTTCTGTTCCTGACGTCACATCGGATCCTGTGGTAAGTGAACTTAGTCCCTCACACTCGCCTACTCTTCGTCTTTTGCAGCCAGTTACAGATTCACTACACATACACACTCCTGCTCCACGTCGGAGTAATCGCGTTCGCCGAAGGCCTGCCTGGTTGGAGGACTTTTCGTAACCGGGAGGAACCTGCAACAGCCGCTATCCTTCTCTACTGTTCCTGTTTTCTACCTCGTCCCACGTTCTCAACGGTGCTCAGATTATGAGTATCAGCTGGGCCAAACCGAATCTGGACTAACTCAAACAAACTCATATTCTACGTTTCATTTGGTGCATTAACTATTGTTGTCTATTATTTTGTTTCTCTACACCAATTGTGAATAAAGGTGAACTGAAAGTTCATGTTCTTTGTTACTATATAAACTCATGCTTTTCATGAATAAAGTACGGACGTGTGAAAGTAATAACTCGTTATTACTTAGATACCTCAGAGTGGGACTTAAAAGTCGTATTGGGAATCGTAGATCACAGAGTGGGCTAAAGCAATGTCCTTGTATTATTTCTTCAGGAATTCCATCAGGTCCATTTTTTGTATAAAGTACTTCTACATTCATATAACATTTGAAAGATTTCTTAAATATATTATAAAAGTTTGTTAGAATATCAGAAAAAGTTTCATCGGTTTCATTATGTTCAACGGGCGAAGCCCTAGAACCTTCGGTTCGTACCGATTCATTAAATAAATATTTTGTATCTGTTATGGGCGAAGCCCTAGAACCTTCGGTTCGTTCAGCTTCATCTGTTTTTTTAATTTCGTTTAATTCATCTATTTCGTTAGATTCATCAGTATCGCTAAATAAATATCTTCCATCTGGTACGGTCTCATCTTCACTATTAAAAGCTTTTTTATATTCCGAATGTGAATAATCATCAAACATTTTTTTAACTTTTATATCAGTAGGCAATGTTTCTAGATAGTTTATATAATTATTTAATTTTAATATATTTCCTTCATCAACTCGATCTACATTTTGTAAATGCAATTTACTATTTAAATGAGATTGATAACTTCTTTTTGTTTGCAACTTTTTTTTACATAAGTTACAATGAAACTTGGTATTTTCCATTTTTTTATTTTTTAAAGAAAAAAATTGTGTTTTAATTTTAGATAAAAACATTCTAATATCAAGGACTTGAGTGTTATTTTATATTATTATATATTTCACGTTCTTAAGTTATTTTATTTTCTTTATCATATTAAGTTTTATCACATTAAGTTTTATCATATAACGTTTTATCAAAAGATAGTTTAAATTCATTTTTACTAACTATTGATTCTTCATCATCATCATAAATTGATTCTTCATCATCATCATAAATTAATTCTTCATCATCATCATCATCATAAATTACACTTTTTGGAATAGGATGCCATTCCCTGATAGGATACCATTCTCTTATTGGAATATCTAACTCTAAATTACATTTTTTATCTGATAATAATATAATAGAGAAAAATATTGGTCTTTGATCTCTTTTGGAAAATTTAATAACACCACCATAATCTGAATCACTTTTAGTTTTTATTAAAGATGATAAAATTTTAAATTGATTAGATGTAAATCCTAATTTAAATTTTGTAGACCCGACACATAGTTGACGAACAGTATCTTCAACTATACCATCATTATTATTTTCAATTGTAAGAAAATGAAATTTAGATAAATTTTGATTATATGTAGTATTAATATCATGTACATCAGTATGAGATATAAATTTTTCTTCACTTAAATTTTTATAATTACTAATATTTTTATAATCTTTTTTACCATTTACACCTTTTTCAGATGGTTCAGAATCATCATTATTATCATAAGATTCTTTAAGATCGGGCAAAGCCCTAGAACCTTCGGTTCGTTTATTATGATTATGATTATGGTCATTGTTAATAGTATAAGGTGTAGTCCACATATAAATTTTCTCTTGTTGAGCTAAACCATTCATATACGATTTTAATAAATTAATATTTAAATTTGAATATAATCCTATATCTATATCATCATCATATCTTTGCGGCATTTCTAATGTTTCTTGTTTATAAATTGTATCTCTATAATAAACTTGACATAATAATTCTTCATTATGTTTTTTACTCTCTATATGAATGTTATATTGATTTTGTTCATCAACAAATAATCTAATTTTTTCTTTCGAAAAAGATTTTAATTTTTTAACTAATTCTTTAATATTGATATAATTAATAATTTTATTTTCTATCCAATCAGTATTACTAATCGGCAATACTGCTCTAATAAAACCGAAAACATTATTATGTCCTATTATAACCATATTTTCTTTATTTAATTCAACATAAGCTACATCATTATATATACTTACTATATCCATAAATTTAATAAATGGATCACCTGGAAATAAACAATAATTAGTTTCTATAGAAGGTAAACCTTTAGTCTGTTCTCTAAATATTTCGGCTTGTAATTGAAATAAAATATTTACATCTATACATGGATTATTATTATTATTATTATTATCAAAACATTTATTTTGAAATCCCGTTGATCTCGTCGAATAAGAAGAACAGGATGATGCGGACGAATATAATTTTTTTAAATTTGGTTTTTCCATTTTTTTAATTTTTATTAGAAAAAATTTTATTTTTTATTGTTAAAAAATGATGTTACCAAATGTTGGTGGAGGTGCATATATCCCGAATAATCGTGAATTAGAAATAGAGATAGAAAATTATATCATGAAAACTGGAGACGTTTTATCTGGTCCATTGCATCTTTCTATTCTTCCGCAACAAAATACAGAGTTAACAAATAAACAATATGTTGATACACAAATAAATGACTTAAAAGAAAAATATATAAACGATATTTTGGTTCCACTGATGAATGAATTGAAGTTGCTTAAACTTAATGACAAATCATTAAACGAAAAATTATTAAAACTTGATAAAAAGGATAGAGAGCTAGAAGCAGATATAGCAAAACTTTTTAAAAAGATTTCTGAACAATCAAAAATTTTAATATTACTTTCTATAAATTTAAAATCTGCAGTCATTAAAAATAAACATCAGATACAACTATTGAAAGAACAATTAGAAGATGAAATAGAAAAACTTCCTGAAAGAATTAAAAAAAATTTAAAGCAGTTACAAGCTACATTCCAAAAAAGTGTTGATGAATTAAGTTCTAAAATTACTCAACAAATGAAAAAGATGAATAGAATAATAAATGAAGTAAACTCGCTTAATCAAAAAGTTGATAAAATGAAAACTCTTAAAATCAATTTAGAAAATGAATTAAAGAAAAATTTACAAGAAAACTCTAAAGAAAATAAAGAACAGTTAGATTCTGTTAAAAGACAATTAGATGTTCTTAAAATTAAGTTAAATGCTCTTAAAACGGCGTTGAAGATGAATCAGGAGAAAATGCAAATTAATAGAAAAAAATTAAAGTACATCACACGCTACTTGACGCAATAGATAAAGTGCAACGGAAAATTAATAAAGTTATCACGAAGTTGTTGGACATTCACAAACGTAAATCTAAATGGGAGCGAAGCTCCTCGAGGCTTTAGCCGATCGGACCAAGGGTCCTCAGGTTACTAACCAATAGAACTTTGTTCAGAGGCTTTAACCGATCGTAAATATTTTTCCCAAAAGTCAAATTTATTCCAAAAAAATGCCTATAATTTATAAACACAATCTTAAACATTTTGCTTCAAATCAAAAAACTGCTCATGAACCACGTATGAATCCTGTTTATCATTATGATAATAGAGAAACAGTCGGAACACAAAAGGTCCTAGGCACCGCAGGTGCCGTTGACACGGAAGGAGCTGGCATCTTTTCTGGTATTGGAAGTAGCGTTAACTTAATTAAAAATAATAAAGATTTGATTACATCTGCGGCAAAAGGAGCAGCTGCTATAGGTAGTACAGCTAGTGCAATATCAAATGCTGTTAAGTCTCAAAACGAATTAAAGCAACTAGAAGCTATTCGTAAACTTAGGAATGATTCTGAAGAACTAAACAATTTAAAAAAACTTTCAGAGGAAACAAAAAACAAAATTGCTAACATAGCTGTGGGGGAAACCTTGAGGAGCGGAGCTCCGTCTGATAGTAAACATAAGAAGAAATCAGGCGTAGACATAAAACGTTCAATTGAAGAAATAAGAGGAAATGGCGTGAGCAGCAACCTTCGGTCTAACCAGCAAAGCTGTAGCGGAGCTGGTCTAGCAAAATTCTAAAATTATGTTTTAATAAAATTTTTTTAGTAAAATTATTTTAGCAGAATTTTTTCTGTGTGTGAGAAAAAACAAAAAGTCAAATTATTTTTTATAAAAATGTCTTCGCTTATCGAAAATAAATTTGAATTAGATAAACCACCAGGTGTTAGTTATAATCAAAAAAAGAAAGACTATATAAGAATTGCTATGAATCCCGGATCTTCCAGTAGAGTGAATACTGGCGGTGATTTAATTTTTGAAGTTGATAATCAGCAGAGTTATTTATACTTATCTGATTCATTTTTACACTGTGAATATTCTTTATATAGTGATGCCAATTTTACAACACCATTACCAGATACCGATAATATTGCACTAGAGAATAATTTCTTTCCAAGATTATTTACACAAATGCGTTTAGATGTTGCAACTCAAAATATAGAAACAATAAGTGATTCTCCAGGTGTAATTGATACAATGCTTAGATTTGTAACAATTGGTGAAAATAATAAAAAGTATGAAATCAAAGGTTGGTTTCCTGATACTAATGATGCTATAATTGTTGATGATTTAACTCACGCTGGAACAGATGCAGCAGGAATTGCGAAAGATGTAGAAAATATTGCAAAACATTTAAATAAAACAAACAATAGTGCATATAAAGAAAGACGTGAATTTAACAAGAAAAGTAAACAGACAGTAAATTGGTCATTGTCTCCATTATTCGGATATTTAGATTATGATAAAATATCATATCAATTAAAATTTAAATTAATAATTCATCGCACAGCAAATAATGAATTAATCTTTTTTGGTAAGACTGGAAAAAAAGCATATTTAAAAATTGATAGACTTGAATGGTGGATTAAGCATACTACTCCTAGTTTAGAGATTGAAACAGCTATTGCAAAAAGATTAAATACTAACAAACCAATTCCAGTAAATTTTCTAAAGCGTACTGCTAGTTCAGTAACTTTTTCCGAACAAAGATTTAACTGGCATTTTACTAGAACTGCGAATACTCCAAGATATTTATTGCTAACTTTTCAGAGAAATAATTCTCCAAGTTTTCATAAGAACAATAATCTCTTCCATATTAATACAATTCGAAGTTTACAAGTTTCATTAAATCAAACCCGATATCCAATTGATCCATTAAGATTCGATGATACCAATAATCAATTTATGGAAGGATATGATTCTTATCGAAATCTTTGTATAGAATTTGGAGTTGAACCACAATTAACTCCTGGAGATTGGAGACATTTATATCCTGTTTTCTGTTTCGATTTAAGTGCACAATCTGAAGATAGTATTAAAAATGGTTGTGATGTAACAATTAATATTGAAAAGAAAGATTCCACAACTTCATTGATGGCTTATGGTTTATTGCTAGGAGATGTAAAATATTCTATTGAAATTCTTAATGGAAAGATGGCTAGGATAGGCTAAATCCTCGAGGAGCTTCACTCCGATAAGTTAATTAAAATTTTTGATAACTTAAATTTTTTTCATAACTAGAATAGATTAAAAAAATTCTTAGATTAAAATTTATTCATAACTAGAATAGATTAAAATTTTTGATAACTTAAATTTTTTTATTAAAAATGTCGCAAGCGAAAAGTAATAATAATAAAACTGTTGAATCAAAATTACGTAATATTGTTGACAAAAATACCCCATAAACTATTACGATTAACAAAAAAAAGTATTACATAACTAAACCAATGATAGAGAATATTCAATTACAAGAAGAAAAGAATGGTGGAATTCTCCCATTAATGCCACTAATAATAGGAGGCATAGCAGCTGCAGGAAGTGTTGCAGGTGGGACAGCTGGTATTGTCCAAGCAGTAAATAAAAATAAATCAGAGAAGGCAGCATTAGAAGAACAAAACGTCATAATAGAGAGTTAGAGAAAGTTGCTAGGGGAGAAGGAATAGTAGATAATTTTATTAGTAAATTAAAATTAGTTGATGAAGGAAAACGAGTTCTTAAAAATATTCTCCACAATGTTGATGATTTAATTGAAATTAAGGAAACTAAAGATGGTTCTGGAATATATCTAAGTCCTAGTATGATTCGGTAATAACCTGAGGACCTTTGGTCCGATCCGGCAAAACAT
The DNA here is from genome assembly GCA_907163375.1 of Prostheceraeus crozeri. Lineage (NCBI taxonomy): Eukaryota > Metazoa > Platyhelminthes > Polycladida > Euryleptidae > Prostheceraeus > Prostheceraeus crozeri. Next base: position 238,651 of record CAJQUW010005871.1, on the reverse strand, counting down.
TTATTTTATCTTTTAAAATGAATTCTACAAATTCCGAAAATTTAATTAAATTAAAAATTGCTAATTTAGATTTATTAAATTATCTATTAAACAAAAATAAAAACTCAAATTGTAAAATTTATGAAGGTAACGACGACAAACAAAGTTTGGCTACTACCTACGGTGGTGACATACAAAAAACAATAGAAAACTTTCCTGGATTTATTTGGAGTAAATATTCAAAAGAAAAACATCTTCCTGGTCATTCATATATCGGTCCAGGAACTCGATTAGATATAAGACTAGATGAGAATAATAATCCGAAACCAGGTGAAGAACCAATAAATAGAGTAGATGCCGCAGCTTACAGGCATGATTTAGCTTATCGAAATCATGACCTAAGTTCTCGACATGCAGCTGATAAGAAGATGATTCAAAAATTAGATAGTATTCAAAATCCTACATTTAGAGAAAAAATTGAAAGAATGTTTGTTAAGAAAGCTTTACAAGCTAAAATATTATTCGGCCAGGGTTTAAATGAAACGACAGCAAAGCTGTCTGAGAGCAACGCTCGAACCTACGCGTCCGAAATTCATAAAGAATACAGAAGGCCTAAATATCTATTGAAAGTAAAAGTATTTAATAAAGATGATATTTGGAGTGCTGATCTTATTCATATGCCGAATGATTCTGATTATAAATACGCATTGACCGTTATAGATTTATATACACGATACGCTTGGGTAAAGCCTTTAAAAAATAAAAGTGGTCTATCAGTTAAATATGCGTTTGAAGAAATCTTTAAAGAAAGTAATAGAAAACCAAGGAAATTGTTTGTTGATAAAGGGTCGGAATTTTATAACCGAAACGTTCAGCTACTATTTGAAACTGTTTATTCAACTGAAAACGCTGGAAAAGCTGTAGTGATAGAAAGATTCAATCGGACGTTAAAAAATAAATTATTCAAGAAATTTACTGAGCAAAGAAATCAGAAATGGTTGAAGATATTACCAGGAGTTGTAGAAGAGTACAATAATAAAGTTCATTCTGGTATTGAAGAAACTCCAAAGAATGCTTCTGACGACCCTGATTTGATAAGAAAAAAAATATTCGAGAATAATTATTCGAACGAAAATAATAATTTGAATGAGAGTAATCCGAATTTGCGGAAACTTAAGCCGAAATTTAAAATTGGAGATAGAGTTAGAATATTTAAATATAAGAATAAATTTGAAAAAGGCTTCGTTGGCTATTGGACTAAAGAAACATTTGAAGTTTGTAAAATAAATCAAACTTATCCGATTACTTATGAAATTAAAGATTTAGATAATGAGGATATCAGAGGCCGATTTTATCAAAATGAATTACAGCGAAGTGATTTTTAATTATCATTATTATTGGAACTAACGTTTTTCGGGAATTAAATTCCCTTATTCAATTCCCTTATTCAATTCTAACATAATATCTAGAAATGGTACTCCTTCCTGTAATTTAAATAAAACATTAAGACATAATTGACCGCAAAAGGTAGTTCCTGGTTTTTGAATTTGAAATGTATTATAAGTTCCATTGCCAAGTAATTTTTTGACTTCATTTGTAGGTGGAAGTCCATAAGAGTCGAACCAATAGTTCGCAGCCTCCGGGCGGTCGAAATAGTAATTATATCCATTTTTATTAGACATACCTGCAGACCAATGTACACCTTTTTCATCTGACGTATGAAGATTTGTTATGAAATTTACAGTTGGCTTATTTTTTAGGAATTGTAATTCGTCTCTCATTTTAGAACATGAAAATTCTTTATTCCTAATTGATTTGCAATTTTCTTTAGATCAAAATTTGTAGTTGTTTGCGTTCCATATAATTTTAAAAACTTATTTATGTTGTTCATTTTATAATAAAAAAATTTCTTAAGGCACTTCGGAGTAGGATTTGCTGGATATATATTCCACGTCTTACAAATGTCTAAGTGGGCGTAGCAGCTGTTTGTTCTTTCATACATTGTTTCCTTTCAAATGTTTGAGTGGGAAGTCACAGCTCTTTACACTGAAATGCCTTTTCTTCATAAATGCGAGAAGCAGATGTTCTCTACAATTGAGTGTTCATCTGAGTGCAAAGCAGTAGCAACAACAGGAATTGTAAGAACGCCTGATGAAATGACAATTGTAAATACTCCTAAACTTATTGTTAAGAATATGCCAATTCCTTCAAATATTATTAGACACATGATATATTTTAAAAACCTGAAAAACGTCTAAACTCATGAATTTGAAATTCTCAACTTTTATGATTTTTTCGGTGTCCTGGAACGGTCATGATTTTAAGGGTGAAAATTGTAATTCTCAAATTTGAGATTTTGAAAAATTTGAAAATTGGGTATTTTTGAAAACGCCTAAATTTATGAATTTAGGTCTTCATAACCTTAAAAATGACCAAAATTCATGAATTTAGTCGTTTTTAAAAATACCATTTTTGAAAAAATGGCACTTTTTGAATGGACTAAATTCATGTATTTAGGTCTTAAAAACCTGAAAAAGGGTTCAAATTCATGAATTTATGTCGTTTTTAAAGATACTATTTTTTTGAATTTTATGGTGTCCTGGAACGGTCTTTTGCTCATTACTGGTAGATAATTTCACCACAACTGTGGACCTTAGTAAATTACCTAGTTGTATTTCTTGGAGATTTGATTAACACGTGGGAGAGATCCAATTCTACTCCACTAAGAAAATGCATTTAGTTGACCGAATATCCCAAGTTGGCAAATTCTCCAACAGTCAGCATCAATGAGTATGCGCTGTTCCTTCAGCAACGAATATTATGAAACACCTAATTTAGTAGACCTCGGTCTACGCAAGCAAGCAAGTATCTATCGGTTGTTATTGCGTCTGAAGCGTGCGTACATGACTTTATTTGACTTTCCCTTCTTTTGATGAGGAATTCTATCTGAGTGACACATAGTTTTCATTTTTAATGTAGGCCTAAGTCATTTTGCTCGGATACACGGTTTGACTTTAATTCAAACTTCATGCATGGTTATAGGCTTACATGTATGCAGATCGTGTGCCTGTAGAGAATCCAGATGATGCATGGATCAATGCAAACTCTAAGCTGATAACATCATCAGCCGTGTAATCACTTCAACGTTCTTGTTGTATAGAGAATTTGTGATAAAAAGTTAAGCTAATTTGAAGAAATCCAAAACGTCATTCCATGACAATTAGAAATCTTCAATTTTTTCAAAGGTTGAAGTGTCTGACTAATAATCAACAATATGCAGTTGTAAACAATGGTTCCGATGTATCATTTCTTGTCTATCATTAGAATAAGTTTCATAGAGAGTAGAATTTTCCAGATGAGTGAAATAACAAAATTTTGATGTTTTTGAAAATTTTGTTGGCCTACAAACAAAAGCTTATGTAGCCATATGGAATCCAGATGCGTGATATTAATGTAAACATTACTCTGATAACATCAATTGTCCTGCAATAGTTCAACTGGTCTTGGAATAATTGCTACAAAAAGTAAAGTTAACTATATGGAAACCCAATACGTCATTTTCGTCATTCCATGACAATTGAAAATCTTCAATTTCTTCAAAAGTCCGAGTATCTGACGTATAATCGGCAATACGTAGTTGTTGAGGAGGGCTCTGTCGCAACATTCGTTGTCTTTACTTATGGAATAAAAATTGTAGAGAGCAGACTTTCAAGTGAATAGCATAATAAACGGGTAATCTAGGTGTCTCATTTGCATCATTCCACGACAATTTAGGTTTTCTGCCAAAATTGCAGGTTCGCTAACGAAATAATTTTACTTCAGTTTACACAATATGGGTATGCTGTCCATGAAAATATCTGCGAGCAGTTTCTAAAGCATTGGAAGATATCATAATATTCGCGTCAAAATAGGTAAAATGAGAACATCGTCATTCCACGACGATGAAAATGCACATTTGGTTATTGTAAGATACATTATGTGTGCCAAACGACAATCTAATTATTATTAGGAGATCTGTAGCCGAGTTTCTGATGAGAGCGTCGATGTGATGACCGAAAGTTACACACGCATCTCTTTATATGCATCTTTTTGCTCCTTTATTCACACAAGTAGTCTGCTGAGGACATACGCACGTATTTGACATCTCACAGTATTCATGATGAATACAGTTACCTGACAATGAAGACCAGCTTTAAGTGCAATGTAAGTATAGGCCTAAATAGTCTGCAATTAACAGACACGATATTCTAATTCAAATTCTATTAACTTTTTCCAGCTCTCATACTGATTATATAAAAAGAGCAAATAGCTGAAAACAGCATGATAGTAATTACTTGCATACTTTATGGTTATTCTCTTATATTCACATTACAGTATCATGAAAATTACATGATTATCAAACAATGACACATCTGCCTCCACTGGTCTCATCCCTTACATAGTTTACGCTGGCATGCATGCATGCATTCATGCTTGATAATGAATTTATATACATTCCCTAACAAAAGTTTCAGACCACCCATAATTTTTTTACAAATTCGAAGTTAAAACTATTGTATCTTCCATCTCGTGTATCTATCATGAACAAATGTTCGTATCATCTATAAAAATGTCATGAATACATGAAATGTTGTCAATCACATCAAAATTTAGTCGGGCCACCACGGCTTTGAATAACTGCCCGCAGTCTTTTAGGCATAGAGTCCACAAGCCGTTTGCACATGTCTGGGCGTATTTCAGTGCACCAGACCTTGAATGGTTGCTTTGAGGTTTTCAAGGCTTGAGGGAAGACGCACAGACACTTTGTTTTTCAGTATGCACCATGCATTCTCCAACGGATTTAAGTCCGGGCTGTAATTACCAGGCCATTCAAGAAGTTGAATCCTTTTGTTTTGCAACCACTTGGTAACCATCCGGCTCCGATGGCACGGGCTCCATCTTGCATGAATATCGTACAACCGGAGATGTTCATGTGAGTCGTAAGCTTCTCTTTCAAGATGTTCAGGTACCTCTCACCATTAAGTGTCACTTTTGGAGGAACAAATGACAGTGCGCTCCTACCTTGAGACGACAGACAACCCCACACCATCACGGATTGAGGGTGTTTCATGGTGGAGACAACATAACGGGGATTGTACAGTCTGTTTCAATTTACTTCTCACACCACATATTTTTGCAGATTCATGCAAGTCATAGTATCTAAACTATATCTAAACTCTTCCTGGAAGTTTGAGGCGCTATTATAGTGTTTTATGTCGACAGACAAGTAATTAAAAGAACTGATGTAACTCATGTATTAAAATTAAATGCTACAAATTGTTGTAAATGAAAAAATAGATTCAAAGGCAGAACAGATTTCAAGCGAAAACCGGGTATGTCCTCCTCGCACTTTGATCATTGCTTGAAATCTTTTTTGCATGGAATCTACTAACTTTTCACATGTTTCGGTAAGGGAGACATCATTATGCCACAACTGTGCAATTTTTGCAATTAATGTCTGTTCAGTAGGCAAATCATATTCACAAAGTCTCTGTTTCAGTATCCCCCGAAGTGTCTCCAGAGGATTGAGGTCTGACGAATTTCCAGGCCATTTCAAAACATCCAGATTGATTTGATTCAGATAATTTGTGCACAGTCTAGCCTTGTGGCACGGTGCCGAGTCGTGCATAAAGATGTTAACCCCAGCAGAACTCCATTGCTCCATTTGAGGTCTCACACGAGACTCCAAGACGTGCAGATACGAATGTTGATTCATGCTCCCCTCGCATACGTGAAGTCGTCCGGCTCCGTTAGCACTCATAATACCCCACATCATAACTTTGACTGGATGTTTCAAACGTGGTTCTGAGGGAGTCTTCGATGAGGAAGCTGTTCAGACTCTCCTAGGACGGACTGACGAGCATTAGAAAGACGATTCATCGCTAAAGGTCACCTGTAAGAAAAGAATAATAATAAATAAGGCGAAAAATTGGAAAGATTACTCAAGTAAATATTTCTCATGAAAATTCAGAACAAAATGAATTCAGAGACATTCACTTACCCTTCTCCAATCCTCAGAAGTCCAACCAGCGTGGTCAAGAGCAAACTGAAGTCTCTTTTGTTTCGTCGCTTTGGTAAGTAGAGGGACTCTTGGATCTTGGACTCTGGGGTCCTTGGATTCGCACTTCATTTCCTTCAACCTCCGCCACACAGTTGTGCGACTAACGTTGGTCCCTGCATCTTGTAACCGCTTTCGAAGCTTGGCAGTTGTAACACCATAGTCTTTCTTTACTTCACGAACTAAGAAGTGGGCATCTGCACTACTAGTGGCTTTTTTCTTACCACACCTTCCTTTTCGATGGCCTACATAATGTCCGTTGGTCTTCATCCTAGCAATTCTCGACACTGTAAAATTGCTAATTCCTGTTCTACGAGCTATTTCTCGGTGTGAATAGTCCGCATTCTTCAACCAGGTCGTTATTTCAGCAACTTTGCTGTTTGAGAGGTCCTTTCCTTGCGGCATTGCTACGATCAGGTTGCAACCTGTCTGAATCACCTCAATCACCAGTGTTATGAGATTTTTCTGAAATCGCCCCACTGAAGAGACATCAAATCAAAATTGACCAATCAGCTTGGAGTAAAATTACCGTAAACAATCACGTGAGCCAGATTCCAGACAAGATAACAAGTCGAAACAGTGTTCGAGAACAGCGCATGTTAGCACAGTATGAATCAACATTTTCACGTGCCCATCTTGGAATCTCGCATTAAGTTTCCATTGGAAAAAAGTGCTCTGTAAGGGCCAATATCTTCATGCACGGCTCGCCACCTTACCACAAGGCTTGACTGTGCACAATTTATCTTAATCATATATGTTTGAGTTCCGCTAGATGATCTGGAAATAGCTTTTATACTATAATTCGTTTTAGCAACAAAAATATTGAGTGTGAGAAGTAAATTGAAACAGACTGTACCTTTGGCTAGAAGGACGTCGAATTCTAAGAACTCCGCTTCCAAACGATTGTATTGCACTCTCATCGGACCATAACACCCTCCTCCACATGTCGGTTGTCAAGTTGATATGCCGTCGAGCGAAGGATAACCTCTTCATTCTCATTCGTGTAGTCAAGACCGGTTTTCTGGCGGGACGAAATGATCTCAAACCAAAGCCTTTGGTCAAGCGACGTGAAACAAGCATTTTGCTTACATGGATTCCCCTCGACGCAAGTTCAGCAGAGATATCGCCGGTTGTGCATTCAGGGTTCTGGACAGCCATTCGACGAATTATTCGGTCGTCATGCCTTGAAGTCTTCCTGGGTCGTCCGGTGCGCTTCTTTTCCACGAAAGATTTTGTTGACGAATATTTGACAATGGCGTTATGAACAGCAGTCTTTGAAATGTTCAAGATACTTGCAATGAGGCGTTCAGTTTTCCCACAGTATGCAATGATTTGTGCTCGCAATTCCGGTGTCAGTGTCTTCGCACGACCCATCGTAATGAAAATTCGTGAGTAAGTGACGTGAAAAGCTATGATTTGTTGTACGTTGCATATTCAAAAATTCAAATTTTAAAACATAGATATCAACTCGAAATGAAACTTTGATTGGTCAATTAGCGAACTTCGTAAGCGCATTCGTCACATGACTCATCAGTAAGCACGAGAAAGAAATTACATACATGAAAACATCACAAATGCCGAATGACATAGAAATTATTGCATGGTCTTAAACTTTTAGGGACTGTAGTGCATATACAATTAATTTTATTGACTTATAAAGTCTTAATTTATGTTTAAATTATTGCATAAATTATCATTATTATTTAGATTAATAAAACTTGTCAAGTTTTAATCTTTGGATCTACGAAAGTTGTCGTGTACTAGACTATATTGATCAGAGATTCTTTTGACAGTCATATTTTATTCATAGATATCCATACTCATCCTAAACTAAAACTTGCATAAGCCCATAACTTTAAAACTTCAAATGTATGACTGCACTTAAGTGCCATGAATAGGATATAGGTGGGATCCTTTTAGGTCACATCGACCTTGAATTGCTACTATCTTCATGCGGTTTACGCGGAAAATAATTTAGAATAAAAATGAGTTTTGGGTCATTAGTTTATACAGATTGTTTCATAAAAAATGGATCACCCTTAAACATCGCCTTAACTTCAACTTTGTCTAACTCCGCCAAACTTGAACGAATTTCTCTGAAATTTGGAAGATATGTCAGTTGTGCTTATTAATATCATTGTTGGAAATTTCAAGCATGAATATTGAGTTGTTTTCCTGTTATAGATAAAAAAGTAGTAGATAATTTGATCTTCATTAGCAATGTTACACAAAATCATACCTCACTCTTATAAAATGACATTTGTTTCCTTTGTTATGTAATATGTTGTTCTACAAGCCAAAAGCTATCAAGCAAAACAAAAATAAAGAAAATCGGTCAATCAGAGGCAGTATAGCACCATTATTCATCAACAATAATGTAACTGCTACATGTGATTAACTGGACTTCATGTTCCATAGCTTCCTGACTTCGTTGCGGTGGTGTTGGCAGCACCCGTGATTGCTTTCAGCTAGAAATCTATCTCTTACCGGTTGCAAACAATACAAAGCACAAATGAACAATAACGAGATCGCATTCACAAAAGGCAAAGTGTCAGCCTTGCTAGAACTAGGGTTTTCTTTGCGAGCTACAAGCAAGCGACTAAATGTTCCTTACACAAATGTGCATCGATGGCATAATGATGATTTTTGACTCTGTCGTAAAGAGGGCTCTGGCCGTCCACGCAAAACATCCAAACGTAGAGACCGCCTAATTTTGAGATTTGTTAAAGTTGATCCAAGTCTCTCGTTAACTGAGATGGTTGCACTAAGCTCGTCTATTTCTAAGTCCACTATTCGTAGAAGACTTATTGAGTCGAATTTCAAGAGCTGTAAGAGGCCCTCTCAGATCGAATTATCAGATTAGCATACAAAAAGACGTCTCAGATGGGCAATGAGTCATTGTCACTGGAGAAATCAATGGGATCGGGTTGTCTGGTCTGATGAGGCATCAGTCCGTCTGAAGGATAGTGATGGTCGATTGAGATTATGGATAAAATCTGATCAGGAAATTCCGAGACATTTACATCGTCCCCGGGTACAAGGTGGTGCGACTCTGCTGATTTGGGCTGCATTTGGACCAATGGCCGCTCTGAACTTCACATACAGCAAGGAACCATGAATTCTGAACGCTATGTGAATGTTTTACGAATGAACATTCACGAATTACGATATTTACGAATGTATCATAGCTTATCAGATTATATAAGAACATTTAAATATATTAGGGACATGAAATAACATGAAAAATTCTTTCTGTATCATACTTATGTTTTATTTAGTCAAATTTTAGGATGATCCACTTTTTATGTAACGGACTGTAGAATTTATTTGTCTGGCAAAAATTTTTGCGGTTGCTTTATACTTGAATTTTAGGCTTTGTTCAGGGCTTTTATCGTAGTAGCTTATGTCTCATGGATAGTTTTTAACAAGATTGCTTTACAAAGCGGAGTCGTTATATGCCTGATAGGCCTATCAACGTGTTACCTCATCAAAGCTCATCAAAGTTCGTCAGCCTATCAGCCGACGAAATTGTTAACATTTTTAAATAATGTGATAATAAAGAATCAATTTAGAGACCTCAATTTAAGTGTTCTTGATGAGACATCTGCTCCCATGAAAGGTCTAGAGGCCTCTCCAAAAAACCAAAGACGGAGGACATGAGCATGCATGCCTACATGTATGCCTAGAGACACACAAAAGAAATAAGTAGGCATAATTCATCAGCAAAATATCCCATAGCCTACAAGGCGCGCAAGTTTAAGCTCTTATTGTCATGCTTCATATTGCCATTCAAGAACGCTCACTATTTTGCTATCGCATCATCGTGATCTTTCATGCGTGAGCATCACAGCAGTAGCATTTCCTCCACAGCATCAAAATGCAGCAGGACTGATTGACAAAATCTAACAGTGGGTCTAGCACTTTAGTGCAGCATGAAGAAGATATTCGCAGAGTATTGGAATTATTAGGCCTATAATTAATATTGTGTTCGATTAAATTTCAATGGAGATTTGATAAAGTTAGCTGCCTAGGTCTAAGCCTACTTATGCTTGAAGATATTCCCATGGTCCAGACTTGATATAGGCTATGCGAACGTTTTTGAAGAACATCGATCTCTATATAAATATCAGTCATATACATTAGAAATACATGTTATGTACATGCTTTACATTAAAATAATAGCCCACCTAAAATTTCGAAGGCCACAAAGATACTTCTGGGTCGCCACTTCACACCTTCGTACCTTACTTACAACCAACTGAATCAGTAGTGATCCCATCCCAGACGGAAGTGCAAAATGAGCAACGATGAGTCATCATGCTGACTCAGCCCCCCCTCTGGAAGGAAGGAAGGAAGGAGGAACTCTCCTGTGAGGCAAGGGTAGGAATCTCTGAAAAACGACAAGAGTTAGAAAAAGGTATATAGTTTTGGACGTTTTGGGGGTGAGAAAGGTCGTATTTCGGGCAGAAGGAGGGCTCGGATGGACAAACGAAGGGCAGATTCGGATTCTACGTGAAATTTTGGGTTAGGTAGGTGATTTCCTGCTCAATCGGTGAGAAAAAGTGCTGACCCCCCCTCTGGACGAGACTTCGATCTTGGCTTGTAGGAACGGTAGAAAGTCGTGCGATAGCTCGTTGGAAAGCTACGAGTGAGACAAATTCAGTGGACGAAACGGCGTGTCTCTACGTTCGTTCGTTGAGGTGTGAGAGTGACTTTAAGATTTTTGACCATAACCGAAAAAACGAGAGTTAGAATTTTTACGAAAATAGCTCTAGCGAGCGAACGAAGCCTCGGACACAAAAACGGAGGGCAGATTCGGACTCTACGTGCAATTCTGCATCTAGAGGGTGAGTTTCAAGTGAATCGGAGAGAAAAAGTCGAAAATTTTCTTCACAATGGGTCTCAACACTTGGGATTTTTTCGTGAAAATATTAAATTGTGGCCTACTTTGATAACGACTCACTCAGGAATTGAAGTGAATGAAGAGCTCGGGTTTCTTTTAGGGGCAAGACCGCACCTTGTTCTCTAGGATCCTATCTTTTCAGATCTGTGGAAGGTTTCTTTTTCAAATGAGAGCTTGTTTAAAATCGAATATTTTCACATTTTCCAAGATTTTGGATAGTTTGAAAAAACTCGGCTTTTTCAACCCGGCTTCTGGTAATCGTAGAGAGTCGAGGGAAGACTTAAATGAAAGGTGAGAGCGAGAAAACGTGACTGTCAAAGTTTGTTGAAGTCAGTCGGAGCACTAGAACCGGAGATAGACGTGTTTAAAGTTTTTGGATGATGGAGATTACGTCATCAGCTGATCGCCACAAACTATGTAAGCTGGGAACGGAATGAGAAATTTCATTAAGACGAGAGAGATTGTCAAACGTAGGTCGTGCCTCTGGATCTCCGATGATAGCATCGGAAATTCGAAAATCAAACCGACTTAGAAAATTTCATTGCTGACATCAGCTAAGGCGTCAGACTTATAGGTTAGCCAGGAGATGACCTTAGTCTCCAGTCCATAAATGACTCCAAAACTTTAAAGGCTTGTAACTTTGCTTCTACAAGACCTTTTTTCACTTGATTCAAAAAGGTTCGAGAGGTCATGATTCAGGTCAAGTCATAGAGTACTTATAAAATTTCATAAGTAGTATTAAATGCTGAAAAATTTAAATTTGCTTTTTTTTGATGTTTTATAAGGTTTTCGACCCTGCTGAAGTCAATGAAGGCATGTATAAGTGTGTACGAGCAAGTCTTCTCATTGAGCGAGCGCTCTCGCCCATTCATAATTCATCAAACATCTACTATAAAGAAGAGATGTTACTTTACGTTTCACATTTGCCTTTCGCAAGTGTCGGATGCATGGTACGGAGAGTTTCGCTGTAATATTCCAATGACAGGGTGTTCCTTCGGGACGGCAGATGATGCCGTAGTGATAAGTGTGGCAAGGGAGTGTGTCATATTTTAGACCTAAACCGTTGGGGCAACTCATGTTGGGCATTTGACACAGTTCTCAACGTAGCACTTTGAACGCCAATCGGTTGAGTCTTAGCTATCTTGTCATGGGGGGTACTAAACATCTCCATTGTAAAACGCTTGTGAATCATGGCTTGCTATCACTCTCTACGGCTTGCCATCAAGCTGATCAAGGCAACGACTTACCAACCTCTTGTAAATAACTCCACCGGTTTTCATGTCTGGCTATCAAGTCATTGAAGGTGCAAGTCACGGAGATTTTCGGTGTAATACTTCCTATCGACCGGCGTCCCTTTTGGGCGGCGATGGAATCCGCAGCGAAGAGTACCGCATGGGATATTCGGCAATTGTAATCCTTGTTTATTTGTTATGTTTGCAAGTGGTTGACTTATCGTCTCGACGTAGTGCTCTGACCGCCAGGGTGACATCTAACCATCTGTCGAAGGTTACTTTAGAACATCTCCATTGCACTGAGTGTTAAAAACGCTGACAACCTAAGTTGATGAGAATGAGCCATGAGTTCTTTTAAGAACTGTCTCTATCACGGAGACGAAATGATGAATGGAATGAAAAGGAGGCCACTCACATACCAAATACGAACATGAAGCACTTCTCTCTTATGAATATGCAAGCTCTTCAAACCTCATGCTCAGTCACATAACGACTGGAAAACGTTCATCACTGCAATGTATATCGTAGGTTTTATGAAAGATGCTTACTGGAGTAAAATGTATAAAGATGTTTCACTTCCGAGCGCTACTTGTCTTGTATTAAGACTAAAGATAGGAAAATGTTCCTACATCCGTACCGCAGTGTTTATCAGTATCGCACTGTGTCTCATAGTGTTTATGAAATATGAAGTCCTGTGGGGTTTTTACTTCCTCACACATTACGAATGTATGAGTTTAGAATGTTCTGATGCGAAAACAGTGTTCACCACAGCACTAGAAAGTTTTATCGAAAAGGTTTTACTGCACAGTGTAGATGGTCTTGTAACTTACTTTCACAGTGTTAGAAAGTTTTATGTTGAGTGGAGACAGTTGCCAAATGTTCCCCTATTAGAAAATTCAAACTCCATGACTGTTAGATTGCTGAGTACTTCATCAGGTTTACTAAAAGCAGTCTTCTACTGCAGTGAGACTGAGAGTTTAGAATGTCATATGAAAGCAGTGTTCACCACAGCACTAGAAAGTTTTACTGCACTGTGTAGATTGTTTCACAGTGTTAAAAGGTCCTATAGTAAGTACTATAGTGTTGAATGTTTTATAAAACCAGGTAAAGTCTTGTCACAAACGTTGAGTGTGTGAGGGCTAGTTCCATGACATTTAATCACGTGGGTCATAGCACAAGTCCTAAAGTCCATAATCCAAGGGTAGGGTCATCTACGGTTGGATTTAGGGATTTAGGGTTTTATATCACACGCGTTAACCGTTAGTGTAGAATGCGTGAAGCACATGTTCGCTTAAAGGTCTAAACGCAAACGTTGAAATAAGTTTTGCAAGAAGTTAAAAACATTGACATGATGTTGTGAAAGTAGAAACTTAGCGAACGTTGAAAAAAGTTTTATGAAATATTTCTGCAGTCACTATCGTTAGCGTGCCAGCTTTACTAAATGTGTTGTTTGCCTTTATCAAATTGAATTCGTGTGTAGACTGTTTTGTAAATAAAGACAGATAGTGTTGACGTTTTTGCAGTCTGCATCGACAGCATACAAGTATACACATGACAACATGTAACGTTTCTTAAAAGAGTCGAATGCATATGAGTTAGGAAACACTCAAAACATGTGTGAGATAAAAATCAACCTGCTAGATTAAGTGAGTACCTCACAAAAGTGTTGCATATGTTTTACGGGAAACTTGTAAAGGAGAACTGTGTATCGAGAACGTTTACTACCATCATAGACAGATGAAAATGAATGATAAATTCTAACTTCAACTTTCTGACGTTCAAATGAAATTCGCAAACATGAAGCTCTAGACTCCGTGGTGTAAAACTACATGACGAGTGACAACAACTTTATGTTGATAAAACTTTCATAGGTTGATGATTGCAGTCGCGTTTCAAGTTGATATAAAAACCTGTAGAAACGTATAAGTTTTAGATGCAGTTCAACGTTGTGACTCGTACATTGAACTAACAAAATGAAAAAGTCTGTGTAGAGGTACATAACACGCTCATCAGTAGGAAACATCAAAGCATGTAATGTCATTGAATTATCAAAGGAAAGTATTTGAGTTACAAGTCTGTGTTGACGAGAGTGGAACTATTTCATTGATATGAAACAGTGAACATTACATTAGAACATTAGGACTGTCCATGAGTATTGTAAAGAAAGGTTAGGATCAAATGTGTAAGTTTGCTTTTCATGTGCATGACAAATTAAGAGAATCAATACGTGTCTCATTCCTAAACTAATCGTGCGTTACTTGTGAGTTGATAATAGAATCAACATTGAAACGTGCATCAAGTGATTTTCTGTGCGAATGCAGACGATGTAAAAATGACACACTGGTTGACATTTAACAATGCTTGCAATATTCAACACGCTGCCATTGAAAAGCAGCTAAAAATGTTTATCATAAAACCTATCAGTGAAACAGATGTCATGGTCTTATCTTCCAAACCTCATGTACACACAAAGATTCACGAGTAGAGACAGCACTATCTGTCGCCTGTTTGTCGCGCTGCCCCCTCAGCAGATAGAGTGTGCCAAGAACACAAAGATGGATGACAGCGCTGCTGGTTGGCGACCGTCTGTCGCATTAAACACATTGAATTTTCTATCGCATCTGTGCAACGAGCAAGGATGCAGGAACTTATCGTCATCTCAGGCCCTGATTCCCACACAGCTCATTGCTATCGCACCGGAGATATCATCGTGGGCGACTGAAAGGATTCTCAAGTTGACAATTCGTTGCTGTGCACTCTCACAGTTCCGCACGCGCAAGTAGTCATTTGCTGCTAAACCACGGACACTGCCGATTTGTTCAAGGCTTCAATGCCTTGCTAGCCAGTTACAGAAATGTTGGAGAAATATAAGGGAGACGTTCACACTGATTCATCAAATACAAGTCGTTTGATGCAATGTCGTTCGATATAGCTTTCTTTGATATGAGCCGAACCCTTGAGCTCCGCTGTAGATGCAGAGTGAAGATGGGGAAAGTCTTTCTCCTGGCTGCTTTGCAGGCAGAGAAAGGCGAAGCAATGCAATTTGCTGCCCCATCCACCTCATTCCACATGAGCTTGTGGAAAACCCTTTGTTCAGGGATATGGCGCTAGAGTATCTGGCGTTGCTGAGAACTCAGCGTCCGGAATACTTCGAGTAATCGAAGTATTTCATCGGTCCTTCTGAGGGCCCGGTCACCAATTCGTTGGAGGCCACCATATTAACAACGAAAAGTTACAGATTGTGCCACACACAAACACTAGATTCAAGGATCTCTATCTTTCTTAGAAAATGAAGAAGATCTGATTAAATTCATCTGATGAGAAAGCAACTTCATGACAAGTGCTAAACGTGTACGTTGTCCTACACAAATCATTAAAGTCCTAACTGCCATGAAAGCATCATGTTTAAAGTTTTAAAGCCCATATGATAAGTAGCAAGGATCTGTTGCAGTTACATGATGTAAAACATAAACGTGTGTAGAGAGATGATGAATCTTAGACGTGAAGTCATGAATTTTATTTCTTCACCACCCGTCAAATGGAAATCGTAATGGTGTTAGTTACATTGGAAGAATCATCAAAGCAAAATGTTCTATAGTAATGCAGACAGTGGATTGACTTAGTAGTAGAGTCACATCCATGTCAGTATATGTAAAGTTTGAAATCATGCTAGAATCTTTTCAGCATTTGCAACGTTAGAAATAAAGTTGATGTGGGAGAACTGTATTCCAGTCATGTTTAAAGTGACAATGTGTGTGTGTGAGATTGAGTTCAACGTTATTGAGAGATATAACTTCGTGCGCTGCGTAAACGAACACTTTATAAGACGATGCGAGACCAGTGAAAGCTTATACAATTGTATAAACACATAAAATTGAAATGTCAAGTACATTCTTGAACACGTCAATGACATGGATACATTCCTAAAGTCCATAATCCAAGGGTAGGGTTCTCTACGATTGGATTTAGAGATTTAGCGTTTTATATAACATACATCAATGATAACTGTTGTTGTAGAGTGTATACATGCATTTACTAACTTAACCATTTGTGAATGACATAGCTAAATTGCTAAAGTCCATAATCTAAGGGGTAGGGCTACCTTCCGTTGGATTTAGGGATTTAGGGTTTTGGGAAACACAAATTAACGATTTTTTTAGTGTAGAATACATGCGACACATGATGCATATGTTCGCTTTATAGAATGACTTTGAACGCAAGACTCAATTTCATGATGAAAAGACAGATTTCATATCGTTGATGAGAGATAGTTACATGCTCATTATGTTATACACTTTACATTTGATGCAGTCAGCTGAAAGGTGATTGATGCATGTTCAATAGAAGAGTTGAATACATTGTATGTATCTAAGTGATTGGAATAATAAGTGTGTAAAGAGTTGATTAGGAAAATATATAATAGTCAACGCATGAAAGTTTCTTGTTATCCAAGCTAGGAATATATGAACATCATTCATCAGTCAGTGGTGTATTTTAACATCCATTTTTTGTACAAGGTAGGATTCGTCGGACGTTTTATGATGAATGGTTGGATAAATTCATGAAGCATTGAGTAACACAGAAACCAAGTATTGAAACGAAAAGCACGAGTGAGAAAAAATGTGTGACATTAAAGACTTATGTATATCATGCTAAACATAAGGTAATGATGATGGATAGGAATAAGCGATGTAATTAATGTCTTGTTTCACATGTGTTTACTTAAACGTTTGCTGTAATTAACATGGGGATAGAACTGTAAATCTCACCAGCATGACTTTTACAATGTGAAGCATCTTGAAACTCTAGGTAGACAATGACTAAAGAGTGAATAGAACCTAAGTGAAATACAGAGGTTTAGGATTATACAACGCTTGTAGTGTTGCTATGAATGTTGTTCGACAGATTGGAACCGTTAAATGATCTGCTGATATGATTTACAGTGAACAAGAAAATCAGTAAGAGTAGTGTTAGGAAAACGTCTTCACAAATGCAAACAAGTGAAAACTCTCCTAAATGACTGCATGCACGGATTGATGTTATCATCCATCATCAAAGTGAATTTAGTTCAAGCGAGTTACATGAATCTTAAAAGTGGTGCGCTGACAGAGACATAAGTTTACTAAATTATACAGCAAAACTCCTAAATCCCTAAATCCATAGAATAGGTGTCCCTGTGTTGAGATTTAGGGATTTTGCGTTTTAAAAGTGTCAGCTACATAGATAAATTACTAGGTCCATAGCATAGTCAGCCCTATGACAAGACTTAGCGTTTTATATGATCCATGTTGGCAATATCTTTTCGTGTAGAATGTGACTCAATGAGTTTAGTCAGATAATGCATCATCAATTTCATTCACTTGGTTATATGATGAAGAAAGTGTGAGATAGAAGTGAAAGCGATCTCACAAAGTTTAGAACATATAGTAGTAACATTGTAGGAATAAGTAAAGTGAAAAGTTATGCCGTATGAAATGAGAGATACAAGACTAACTCACATTGAACTGAATTGTTGGTGTAACAAAAAAGCTGTGTGGGTTTCAATAACATATCATGTACATAGTGTATCGTTTTCTTTTCACATAAAGTTGGGCTTCAAACAGAGTGGATTGACTAAGTAACAAAGCTACAACCATTTTACTGTTTGTAAAGTTAGGAATAATATCAGAATTATTTCAGTGTTTGTAAGATAGGTGAAGTATAAAATAAAGTCACGACCATTTCACTATTTGTAAAGTTAGAAATAAAGCTATGAGCATGTCACTGTTAAGTCGGAAATAGTGTCATAGACATTTCAGTGTTTGTAAAGCTAGGAATCTTGTCAGAATCATTTCAGTGTTTGTAAGATAGGTGAAGTATAAAATAAAGTTAGAATCATTTCAGTGTTTGTAAAGTTAGAGATAAAGTTGTTGTTTGTAAAGTTAGAAATAAAGTTGTTGTTCGCAAAGTTAGAAATAAAGTTGTTTGTAAAGTTTGAAATGATGCTAGAATCATTTCACTGTTAGTAAAGTTAAAGATAATAGGTTTAACAAGCACGTTAGAGAGTTGACTGAACTGAGGTCTAAGGATGTGATGGTCACATTAGAATTCAAGTGATTGAATGTCATCTTAATGAAGATAGAAATGTGTTTGTGGCTGCATGTGGTGCAAGTTTGGCTTCCCTTCATTCCATTTCATCATTTAGCCTTCCCCTCTGCATTCCATATCCGAAGATATGTTGCAGGCTTGGGTTCGCTTTAGCTGGATTAGAAGGAAGTTCTTATAAGAACTCATGATTCATTCACGAGGAAATGTGGTGAAATAGTGTGCTGTATGTTTGCATGATGATTTTATGGTATAAAGAACGTCCATCACTCATTATCACGTCCATCACACTTATTATTCCAATCACTCAGATACATACAATGTATTCAACTCTTCTATTGAACATGCATCAATCACCTTTCAGCTGACTGCATCAAATGTAAAGTGTATAACATAATGAGCATGTAACTATCTCTCATCAACGATATGAAATCTGTCTTTTCATCATGAAATTGAGTCTTGCGTTCAAAGTCATTTTATAAAGTGAACATATGCATCATGCTTCGCATGTATTCTACACTAAAAAATCGTTAATTTGTGTTTCCCAAAACCCTAAATCCCTAAATCCAACGGAAGGTAACCCTACCCCTTAGATTATGGACTTTAGCAATTTAGCTATGTCATTCACAAATGGTTAAGTTAGTAAATGCATGTATACACTCTACAACAACAGTTATCATTGATGTATATTATATAAAACGCTAAATCTCTAAATCCAATAGTAGAGAACCCTACCCTTGGATTATGGACTTTGGGAATGTATCCATGTCATTGACGTGTTCAAGAATGTACTTGACATTTCAATTTTATGTGTTTATACAATTGTATAAGCTTTCACTTGTCTCGCATCGTCTTATAAAGTGTTCGTTTACGCAGCGCACAAAGTTATATCTCTCAATAACGTTGAACTCAATCTCGCACACACACACACATTGTCACTTTAAACATGACTGGAATACAGTTCTCCCACATCAACTTTATTTCTAACGTTGCAAATGCTGAAAGGATTCTAGCATGATTTCAAACTTTACATATAGTGACATGGATGTGACTCTACTACTAAGTCAATCCACTGCCTGCATTACTATAGAACATTTTGCTTTGATGATTCTTCCAATGTAACTAACACCATTACGATTTCCATTTGACGGGTGGTGAAGAAATAAAATTCATGACTTCACGTCTAAGATTCATCATCTCTCTACACACGTTTATGTTTTACATCATGTAACTGCAATAGATCCTTGCTACTTATCATATGGGCTTTAAAACTATAAACATGATGCTTTCATGGCAGTTAGGACTTTAAAGATTTGTGTAGGACAACGTACACGTTTAACACTTGTCATGAAGTTGCTTTCTCATCAGATGAATTTAATAAGAGCTCCTTCATTTTCTAAGAAAGATAGAGATCCTTGAATCTAGTGTTTGTGTGTGGCACAATCTGTAACTTTTCTTTGTTAATATGGTGGCCTCCAACGAATTGGTGACCGGGCCCTCGGAAGGACCGATGAAATACTTCGATTACTCGAAGTATTCCGGACGCTGAGTTCTCAGCAACGCCAGATACTCTAGCGCCATATCCCTGAACAAAGGGTTTTCCACAAGCTCATGTGGAATGAGGTGGATGGGGCAGCAAATTGCATTGCTTCGCCTTTCTCTGCCTGCAAAGTAGCCAGGAGAAAGACTTTCCCCATCTTCACTCTGCATCCACAGCGGAGCTCAAGGGCTCGGCTCATATCAAAGAAAGCTATATCGAACGACATTGCATCAAACGACTTGTATTTGATGAATGAGTGTGAACGTCTCCCTTATATTTCTCCAACATTTCTGTAACTGGCTAGCAAGGCATTGAAGCCTTGAACAAATCGGCAGTGTCCGTGGTTGAGCAGCAAATGATTACTTGCGCGTGCGGAACTGTGAGAGTGCACAGCAACGAATTGTCAACTTGAGAATCCTTTCAGTCGCCCACGATGATATCTCCGGTGCGATAGCAATGAGCTGTGTGGGAATCAGGGCCTGAGATGACGATAAGTTCCTGCATCCTTGCTCGTTGCACAGATGCGATAGAAAATTCAATGTGTTTAATGCGCCAGACGGTCGCCAACCAGCTGCGCTGTCATCCATCTTTATGTTCTTGGCACACTCTATCTGCTGAGGGGGCAGCGCGACAAACAGGCGACAGATAGTGCTGTCTCTACTCGTGAACCTTTGTGTGTACATGAGGGTTGGAAGATAAGACCATGACATCTGTTTCACTGATAGGTTTTATGATAAACATTTTTAGCTGCTTTTCAATGGCAGCGTGTTGAATATTGCAAGCATTGTTAAATGTCAACCAGTGTGTCATTTTCACATCGTCTGCATTCGCACAGAAAATCACTTGATGCAGGTTTCAATGTTGATTCTATTATCAACTCACAAGTAACGCACGATTAGTTTAGGAATGAGACACGTATTGATTCTCTTAATTTTTCATGCACATGAAAAGCAAACTTACACATTTGATCCTAACCTTTCTTTACAATACTCATGGACAGTCCTAATGTTCTAATGTAATGTTCACTGTTTCATATCAATGAAATAGTTCCACTCTCGTCAACACAGACTTGTAACTCAAATACTTTCCTTTGATAATTCAATGACATTACATGCTTTGATGTTTCCTACTGATGAGCGTGTTATGTACCTCTACACAGACTTGTTCATTTTGTTAATTCAATGTACGAGTCACAACGTTGAACTGCATCTAAAACTTATGCGTTTCTACAGGTTTTTATATCAACTTGAAACGCGACTGCAATCATCAACCTATGAAAGTTTTATCAACATAAAGTTGTTGTCACTCGTCATGTACTTTTACACCACGGAGTCTAGAGCTTCATGTTTACGAATTTCATTTGAACGTCAGAAAGTTGAAGTTAGAATATATCATTCATTTTCATCTGTCTATGATGATAGTAAACGTTCTCGATACACAGTTCTCCTTTACAAGTGTCCCGTAAAACATATGCAACACTTTTGTGAGGCACTCACTTATTCTAGCAGGTTTATTTTTATCTCACACATGTTTTGAGTGTTTCCTAACTCATATGCATTCGACTCTTTTAAGAAACGTTACATGTTGTCATGTGTATACTTGTATGCTGTCGATGCAGACTGCAAAAACGTTTAACATTATCTGTCTTTATTTACAAAACAGTCTACACACGAATTCAATTTGATAAAGGCAAACAACACATTTAGTAAAGCTGGTACGCTAACGATAATGACTGCAGAAATATTTCATAAAACTTTTTTCAACGTTCGCTAAGTTTCTACTTTCACAACATCATGTCAATGTTTTTAACTTCTTACAAAACTTATTTCAACGTTTGCGTTTACACCTTTAAGCGAACATGTGCTTCACGTATTCTACACTAACGGTTAACGCGTGTGATATAAAACCCTAAATCCAACCGTAGATGACCCTACCCTTGGATTATGGACTTTAGGACTTGTGCTATGACCCACGTGATTAGATGTCATGGAACTAGCCCTCACACACTCAACGTTTGTGACAAGACTTTACCTGGTTTTATAAAACATTCAACACTATAGTACTTACTATGAGACCTTTTAACACTGTGAAACAATCTACACAGTGCAGTGAAACTTTCTAGTGCTGTGGTGAACACTGTTTTCATATGACATTCTAAACTCTCAGTCTCACTGCAGTAGAAGACTGCTTTTAGTAAACCTGATGAAGTATTCAGCAATCTAACAGTCATGGAGTTTGAATTTTCTAATAGGGGAACATTTGGCAACTGTCTCCACTCAACATAAAACTTTCTAACACTGTGAAAGTAAGTTACAAGACAATCTACACTGTGCAGTAAAACCTTTTCGATAAAACTTTCTAGTGCTGTGGTGAACACTGTTTTCGCATCAGAACATTCTAAACTCATACATTCGTAATGTGTGAGGAAGTAAAAACACCACAGGACTTCATATTTCATAAACCCTATGAGACACAGTGCGATACTGATAAAAGGAACATTTTCCTATCTTTAGTCTTAATACAAGACAAGTAGCGCTCGGAAGTGAAACATCTTTATACATTTTACTCCAGTAAGCATCTTTCATAAAACCTACGATATACATTGCAGTGATGAACGTTTTCCAGTCGTTATGTGACTGAGCATGAGGTTTGAAGAGCTTGCATACTACATAAGAGAGAAGTGCTTCATGTTCGTATTTGGTACGTGAGTGGCCTCCTTTTCATTCCATTCATCATTTCGTCTCCGTGATAGAGACAGTTCTTAAAAGAACTCATGGCTCATTCTCATCAACTTAGGTTGTCAACGTTTTTAACACTCAGTGCAATGGAGATGTTTTAAAGTAACCTTCGACAGATGGCTAGATGTCACCCTGGCGGTCAGAGCACTACGTCGAGACGATAAGTCAACCACTTGCAAACATGACGCAGAGAGGTTTAACAAGGATTACAATTGCCGAATATCCCATGCGGTACTCTTCGCTGCGGATTCCATCGCCGCCCAAAAGGGACGCCCGTCGATAGGAAGTATTACACCGAAAATCTCCGTGACTTGCACCGTCAATGACTTGATAGCCAGACATGAAAACCGGTGGAGTTATTTACAAGAGGTTGGTAAGTCGTTGCCTTGATCAGCTTGATAGCAAGCCGTAGAGAGTGATAGCAAGCCATGATTCACAAGCGTTTTACAATGGAGATGTTTAGTACCCCCATGACAAGATAGCTAAGACTCAACCGATTGGCGTTCAAAGTGCTACGTTGAGAACTGTGTCAAATGCCCAACATGAGTTGCCCCAGAGGTTTAGGTCTAAAATATGACACACTCCCTTCCCACACTTATCACTACGGCATCATCTGCCGTCTCGAAGGAACACCCTGTCATTGGAATATTACAGCGAAACTCTCCGTACCATGCATCCGACACTTGCGAAAGGCAAATGTGAAACGTAAAGTAACATCTCTTCTTTATAGTGGATGTTTGATGAATTATGAATGGGCGAGAGCGCTCGCTCAATGAGAAGACTTGCTCGTACACACTTATACATGCCTTGATTGACTTCAGCAGGGTCGAAAACCTTATAAAACATCAAAAAAAGCAAATGTAAATTTTTCAGCATTTAATACTACTTATGAAATTTTATAAGTACTCCATGACTTGACCTGAATCATGACCTCTCGAACCTTTTTTGAATCAAGTCAAAAAGGACTTGTAGAAGGAAAGTTACAAGCCTTTAAAGTTTTGGAGTCTTTTATGGTCTGGAGACTAAGGTCATCTCATGGCTATAAAACCTCTATAAAGCCTGATACACACTGGAGCGAGCTGCCACAAGCAATCTGTTGCGTTCGACGTCTCGCATCAGTGTGTAATAGCATTGCGCGGGGAATATCACCGCCTCCCACGCGTTGCCTCGCGTCGGAAGGATATTTAAGCCTGATACACACTGGTGCGATTTCCTTCCGACAAGCAACTCGCTTCCAATTGAGGTCGCTTCATCGTAAGCAACTGACATGCACACACTGATTCCACTCAAATCTTTGTCGTAAGCGATTGCCCGGATACAAATGGCGTGAAACTGCACACACTGCGTTGCTTATCGTTTTGTTGCAAGCGATGCTGAATAATATCTCATTCAGCTTCCGCATCCCGCCCATTTTCAAAAATACGATTGAAATGGATTCGTATGAGAGTGCAGCTGCGGCGGTCTGTGTAAATGCTTTAATTTCAACGATTACTATTCGCAAGAGAAGAAGAAGAAGGAAAGATCGGGAGGTTTGGACTCATGATTGGTTGAAGAAGAGAACAGATTTTGGAGCCTACAACTGCTTGATAAGTGAGATTAGAGCAAGTGATCGTGCTCGGTATCGAAATTTCATGCGGATGGATGCCGAAACATTTGACGAGCTGCATAATTTAGTGGCACCAATGATCATAAAGAAGGATACCAACTTTAGAATGGCAGTACCTACTCATGATCGTCTAGCCGTCACTCTACGTTTTATGGCAACAGGTAAGAGCAAGTCAATTTATTTCTTGAGCAGGTTAATTATTCTCGATAATTTTTGGTAGGCTATATCGAATATGAATTACAGGTATACGTATACATTTTATAGCATAAAATGTACTTTTAAATCTGAGTAATACAGAATATCAAAATATATACCTACTTCATTCATTTTTGATAAGTAAATTATCTTCCTAAAATACGACGAAATTAAGAAAATAATTTTCTGTTTAGATTTATTTTATCTCGACTTTCATCTTGAGTGACGACTGTGCATACGGCGCACAGTCTCTTAATCATGAGAAACGATAAGAAACTTTTCAACTTTTCAAATAGATATTTAGAAATGTTAAAATATTTTAAAATGTTAAATGTATTGTATATTTCATAAATTAACACTATTGCATTAACTACGCAACGTACAGTACATGATTGTTATATAACACAACAGTTTTAAGTAGTATAATCACCATGCTGATATCTAAATATAGGACCTTCTTTATATTTTTTATTACAGGCGAAACATTCAGAAGTTTGTCATATCTTTTTCGGATATCGAATCAGTTAGTTGGAGAAATAGTTATAGAAACCGCAGGAGCTATCAGCAAAGCATTGGAAGGCTACATAAAAGTAAGTTGGGCCTAATCATATTTATCCGTCTCTGTGAGGTAATTTGTATTCATTATATATATAAAGAATAATTGAAATGTTCTTCACTATAATTCAAGTTTAAATCATAATTAAAAGACGATGTACGTGTATTTGAAAATAGAAAACATTTGAAAATTTTACTAAAAGAAAACATTGAGGGCAATATTTTTATTCAACAGAACACAAGTCAGCAATATCAATTAAATGTTTGTGTAGGTAAATAGATTACCGAAAGCCTGTCCTTCGTTAGGATTATGATATTCTGATTGTGCATGTCTGTTTGATAAAACACGCTGTTCGCCATTAACAATATGCAATCCTGATTGTATATTGTATAACACTTGTTGTATTTGCAGTTTAGCCAGACGTACAGATTGTTCGTCATTCATTTTACGTAATTCATGCCCGACATGTTTGCCAAAAATGTCGAATTCGTCATTACATGTACTTTCCCTTAGTTTCTCCAGGCAATTCAGGCTCTTCTGTATATAACCAAATCTTCCATTTCTTCTTGCTTCTGTCTTTTTGATTTCCTCTCTGGATTCAACGTATCATTCTTCCTTTTAATTATGATCTAACCACTACTCAGACTGGCATCTAAGTTCTCTACTTCGTCATTTTCATGGCTCTGAGTCGACTCATCCAAATTTACTTGTGTTGCAGGCTCCTGAAACGGAAGAAGAATGGCGATTAGTGGAAAAAGAATTTCAAGAAAAGTGGAATTTCGAACACTGTTGTGGTGCCCTAGAGACGGTAAACATGTGGCTTTAAGACCTCCCGCTCACTCTGGGTTACAATTATAAGGGCAACTTTAGTATCGTTTTATTGGCTCTTGTTGATGCAAATTGCAAATTCTTGGTTATCGACCTCGGTTGTAATGGAAGAATATCTGATGGTGGTGTACTTAAAAATTCACAATTTGGAAAGGATTTGTTGGACAATAAAATTCCTTTACCTCCGAAACAGCCCTTGACTGGGCGATCAAAGCCCACGCCTTATATTTTTGTCGCGGATGATGCGTTCCCCTTAACCGAACATCTCATGAAACCCTATTCGCGCTCAAATCTTGATGTACCAACAAGAATTTTCAACTACCGTTTGAGCAGAGCACGCCGAGTCTCTGAAAATGCATTTGGAATATTGGCAAATCGATTTAGAGTTCTTTTGTCAAGAATGTTGGTTTCACCAGAGAAAGCGGAAGTGATTACTATGTCAGCTTGCTGCTTGCACAATTACTTGGGGACCAAGATCAGCAATCAGTATATGCCTTCCGGATCACTTGATACGGAAGATCTTGAAACACATGAAATCCGCATAGGTACGTGGCGAACCGAACCGACAATGACTAATATTGATCATCAGCATATGAAAAATCCTACGAAATACGCGAAATCGGTTCGTGATGAATTATGTCTGTTTTTCAATTCATCAGGCCAAGTTCCCTGGCAATGGAATATGATCTAAGTTAAGTGATATTGACTAACTATGACATCATGCAAATACATTTGACTATATTCATGATAATGTTGTGTTTTTCTTTGAATTTATAAATTATCTCCTACAAACAATACATTGTGAGAATACCGCATAGAAAGGGTATCCTGATGACAAATTAATATAGAAATTATTATAAGTGTATCATTTATAGTAATTAGTATTATAAGCATAGTATTAATACCTACATATATAAATTAATTAGTCAATCATTGATGGATAAATGTGTATTTGTAATCAGCGGATAGGCCGATAGACTAAAGATACATATGATGCACATGATAAATAGGTAACTTACTTGTGCTATATGTTCAACAGAGGATGTAGCTGCATAGTTTGTCACAGAGCTCCTTGGCTTTAAATGCGGCTCCAGGAAAGATAATGATTCCAAATACTGCCATGTGACCATGTCTTCTACGCCACTCCCACTCGGCACCTTCTTCGTTTCAGACCTCATTCGACAGTATTGTGTTCTAAGGGATTTCATCCTCGACTTGATTGCTCTTTCTGAAATAATGATATAACTGTAGCTGTAATGCAATCATGCATTTAAGCGACTATGCATTCATACGTTCGGGTACACAAATTAAGCGTAAGGTGAATAATTGTTAATTTTGCAAAGTTCATTGTAGACAATAAACATACGTCATTTATCTGGCATTGAATAGATCCATATGAAATATCGTTCCTTCATTTTTCTAGAGATATTATTGTTGTTATAAAGTTTGCATATAGGAAATATGGTAAAGATGCCTCGATCACACTCGTTTAATTGTTTACTGACATTTATTTTTCATCATGTTATCGCATGTAATGGATGGATGGTCTTTAATTCCATTGAATAAATTTTATTATGCAAGCAATCATTGTAATATGTATACATCACAAAGTAGGGCCTACATTCAGTTTTCAAATATTTATAGATAAAAATTATCTTTCAATACAATGAAGTTTTCAAAATTCGTATTTCCTGGAGCTAATATACATATATGATTTAGATATTCTCTCACCTGATTTATCAAATGATAATTGTGTCCTCATTTCTTTCAAGGCTGTTATTCTTTTGTCTCGATCAAAATAGTCCCTCGATTTGGTATTGTACAAGAAATCGCGGGATTTCCATAGTTCGATCAATTCTTCTGTTTCGGCACTCGACCACTCGGATATGATGACTATTGAGTCTTCATTGTGTGAATGAAAATTTGCATTGAATGAGCCGCCCTCTACCGTTACTCCGATTGGCAGTTACATGATTGACTCAGCATTTGCAGGCGAGAGGTTGCCACAATATTAAACTTTCTAAATATCCTTCCGACGCGAGGCAACGCATGGGAGGCGGTCATATTCCCCGCGCAATGATATTACACACTGATGCGAGACATCGGACGCAACGGATTGCTTGTGGCAGCTCGCTCCAGTGTGTATCAGGCTTTAGAAAGTTTAATATTGTGGCAACCTCTCGCCTGCAAATGCTGAGTCAATCATGTACAGTCCGTTTCATAAAAAGTGGATCATCCTAAAATTTGACTAAATAAAACATAAGTATGATACAGAAAGCATTTTTCATGTTATTTCATGTCCCTAATATATTTAAATGTCCTTATATAATCTGATAAGCTATGATACAGTAACGGTTCTTAAGAAGCTAATATTTTGTGGTCTTACCCTTATTGTCAATGACATTACCAATTCGTCTAGGCATTGATTCGATGATATCGTTGATTTTTGACTGACCTAACTTTCTCCACTCTCTTTTTAACAGTGACGCAAGTTGTGATACGCCATCTGTAGGTAGCAGTGAACGACGAACGTTACGTTTTAGAATACTCCATACATTTTCTATGGGATTCAGATCAGGAGAACGAGCTGGCCAAGATAATGTCCTAAGCCCTAATTGAGACTTGCATAAGTTGACTCTACTACTCCTGTGACACGTAGCATTATCATCCATAAATAACCAAGTCGATGGATCACCAAGTTGATCTGTCATTTGGCCAATGTTCATTCGTAAAACATTCACATAGCGTTCAGAATTCATGGTTCCTTGCTGTATGTGAAGTTCAGAGCGGCCATTGGTCCAAATCCCAGCCCAAATCAGTAGAGTCGCACCACCTTGTACCCGGGGACGATGTAAATGTCTCGGAATTTCCTGATCAGATTTTATCCATAATCTCAATCGACCATCACTATCCTTCAGACGGACTGATGCCTCATCAGACCAGACAACCCGATCCCATTGATTTCGCCAGTGACAATGACTCATTGCCCATCTGAGACGTCTTTTTGTATGCTGATCTGATAATTCGATCTGAGAGGGCCTCTTACAGCTCTTGAAATTCGACTCAATAAGTCTTCTACGAATAGTGGACTTAGAAATAGACGAGTCTAGTGCAACCATCTCAGTTAACGAGAGACTTGGATCAACTTTAACAAATCTCAAAATTAGGCGGTCTCTACGTTTGGATGTTTTGCGTGGACGGCCAGAGCCCTCTTTACGACAGAGTCGAAAATCATCATTATGCCATCGATGCACATTTGTGTAAGGGACATTTAGTTGCTTGCTTGTAGCTCGCAAAGAAAACTCTGGTTCTAGCAAGGCTGACACTTTGCCTTTTGTGAATGCGATCTCGTTATTGTTCATTTGTGCTTTATATTGTTTTCAACCGGTAATAGATATATTTCTAGCTGAAAGCAATCAGGAGTGCTGCCAACACCACCGCAACGAAGTCAGGAAGCTATGGAACATGAAGTCCAGTTAATCACATGTAGCAGTTACATTATTGTTGATGAATAATGGTGCTATACTGACTCTGATTGACCGATTTTCTTTATTTTTGTTTTGCTTGATAGCTTTTGGCTTGTAGAACAACATATTACATAACAAAGGAAGCAAATGTAATTTTATAAGAGTGAGGCATGACTTTGTGTAACTTTGCTAAATGAAGATCAAATTATCTACTACTTTTTTATCTATAACAGGAAAACAACTCAATATTCATGCTTGAAATTTCCAACAATGATATTAGTAAGCACAACTGACATATCTTCCAAATTTCAGAGAAATTCGTTTAAGTTTGGCGGAGTTAGACAAAGTTGAAGTTAAGGCGATGTTTAAGGGTGATCCATTTTTTATGAAACAATCTAACTGCCAATCGGAGTACCGGTAGTGGGCGGCTCATTCAATGCCAATTTTCATTCACACAAT
This sequence comes from Prostheceraeus crozeri, assembly GCA_907163375.1. NCBI lineage: Eukaryota > Metazoa > Platyhelminthes > Polycladida > Euryleptidae > Prostheceraeus > Prostheceraeus crozeri. Next base: position 208,967 of record CAJQUW010005871.1, on the reverse strand, counting down.
CAAGACTCATAGTCATCATATCCGAGTGGTCGAGTGCCGAAACAGAAGAATTGATCGAACTATGGAAATCCCGCGATTTCTTGTACAATACCAAATCGAGGGACTATTTTGATCGAGACAAAAGAATAACAGCCTTGAAAGAAATGAGGACACAATTATCATTTGATAAATCAGGTGAGAGAATATCTAAATTATATATGTATATTAGCTCCAGGAAATACGAATTTTGAAAACTTCATTGTATTGAAAGATAATTTTTATCTATAAATATTTGAAAACTGAATGTAGGCCCTACTTTGTGATGTATACATATTACAATGATTGCTTGCATAATAAAATTTATTCAATGGAATTAAAGACCATCCATCCATTACATGCGATAACATGATGAAAAATAAATGTCAGTAAACAATTAAACGAGTGTGATCGAGGCATCTTTACCATATTTCCTATATGCAAACTTTATAACAACAATAATATCTCTAGAAAAATGAAGGAACGATATTTCATATGGATCTATTCAATGCCAGATAAATGACGTATGTTTATTGTCTACAATGAACTTTGCAAAATTAACAATTATTCACCTTACGCTTAATTTGTGTACCCGAACGTATGAATGCATAGTCGCTTAAATGCATGATTGCATTACAGCTACAGTTATATCATTATTTCAGAAAGAGCAATCAAGTCGAGGATGAAATCCCTTAGAACACAATACTGTCGAATGAGGTCTGAAACGAAGAAGGTGCCGAGTGGGAGTGGCGTAGAAGACATGGTCACATGGCAGTATTTGGAATCATCATCTTTCCTGGAGCCGCATTTAAAGCCAAGGATCTCTGTGACAAACTATGCAGCTACATCCTCTGTTGAACATATAGCACAAGTAAGTTACCTATTTATCATGTGCATCATATGTATGTTTAGTCTATCGGTCTATCCGCTGATTACAAGTACACATTTATCCATCAATGATTGACTAATTAATTTATATATGTAGGTATTAATACTATGCTTATAATACTAATTACTATAAATGATACACTTATAATAATTTCTATATTAATTTGTCATCAGGATACCCTTTCTATGCGGTATTCTCACAATGTACTGTTTGTAGGAGATAATTTATAAATTCAAAGAAAAACACAACATTATCATGAATATAGTCAAATGTATTTGCATGATGTCATAGATAGTCAATTCACTTAACTTAGATCATGTTCCATGGCCAGGGAACTTGGCCTGATGAATTGAAAAACAGACATAATTCATCACGAACCGATTTCGCGTATTTCGTAGGATTTTTCATATGCTGATGATCAATATTAGTCATTGTCGGTTCGGTTCGCCACGTACCTATGCGGATTTCATGTGAGTAGTGAAAACTGTGCCCTACTTGCCACGGATAGGTACATGGATAGGTACATGTAAAGTTTAGTGTTATCAATAGGTACATGGATAGGTACATGTAAAGTTTAGTGTTGTCAATAGGAACATGGATAGGTACATGGATAGGTACATGTATACTTTAGTTATCGATAGGCACATGGATAGGTACATGTATAATTCAGTGTTATGAATAAGAACTTGTATGAGATCTGTTTTACTGGATAGGTACATGTGTTTGGTACACTCAGTTGAGTACACTGTGTTTGGGAACGTCTATGATCGAACTTGTGTGGTTTGGTTCTGAGCACTTGGGTACGTACCGATAGACGTCCGTTGTTTGATTTTGAATGGGTTTGCTCAATTGCGACTATTGTGACTATTGCAACCATTGTAATCAAGATGACACATTGATTTTCCTTTTACGTAGACAAACTATGATATAAATATGTGATAGTTTTTGATGGCATACATAATGATGACTAGTATCCCAACGTCGTGGGTTGTCGCAAGAGACCTTGGATATTCGTTCAAAGCCATAGAAACTGTAACAAATCTCAGTGAAAATATCAACGCTGGTGATTTAGTTGATCGACTAATGGATCTAGATGAGCATGCTATGAATCACAATTTGGATCGTAGGTGGATAGAGGATTTCTCCATGCTACACTGCAATGATAGTGAAATTAGGAGGATCAAATTGGAACGATATGGAAAGAAGGAGACATCTGTCAGTGTTTTAATAAAAAGTTCTCCCAATAAAAGTGACTTCAGAAGGAAATTAGAACAAGAGACATTTAAATTATTATGTGAACGGAACTGCGTTAAATGTTTTAAACAGGAACGATCCCTTCTCTTTTTGCCATGTTCTCATAGCGTTATGTGTTCTACATGTTATGTACCCTTTGAAACTTCATCTTGTCCCCTTTGCGATGAAGAAATATCTTCAACAGTCACTGTATATCGTTCATGATGAGTCATCATGCAGGTCTGTGATTGGTCACTATTGTGTCTTTGTGTGACTTTTCTATATAAGGAGGACATTGTACCGTTCTATTTCAAGCATAATTTGAGGCTAATACAATGTCAATCAGCATGTCGTTCACTACCAACATTCCCATTTCAATAATTTACCGAAGTCAACTCTTCACGGGCAATATATTTTATTCTGCCGTGAATATAACTGGCTATAAAGCGGATTTGGTGGATCTGATGGAGGAAATAGTGAAGTATTTCCGCTGCGGAGAGGACGTTGTGGTGCAGAGAATGTTGATGAGAGTCGTGAACAACGCTCTTACACGAGTTGCAAGATTCTGGCTCAACGAAGTATTTCGCCCACTATCTCAAACGGAGATTGTACCGGAATACTCTCGCTGTTGGTGCAGCAGTATCCAACGGAAACTCAACACATGTCTCCATGACATTATCACCTCCAGCTACTATGACGAGAAGGGTGAGAAGTGCAAACTGGACTTGTTCAGTGGACCGCCATCAGTAAGCATCAATGTGGCTGCTCAAGGACATTCTGAGGTGATCAGTTTGCGGGCATACTATGCCAATATTTTAAAGACTTTCCATTTAAAGCCTTGCTGTATGTGCTGTCCTATTTCAAAACATCTAATGAAAGACATTGAGCAGCTCATAACTGCTACAAATGAGACTCTAGCCGATGTGAGTGTATATCAGTTTCCCTCTACAACTTGCTAAGTGTTTTATGTAATTTTATACGTACCAGCAACAAACTCTGTGTGAATGCTTGTAAACTTTTATATATAATGTTGTAAGTACTAAGCAAAAATTGTAATTGTATTATCTATTTCCATATTAGAATAAAAATGTCTGTAAAACGGAAGGCATCTTCTCGTCAATCGAAACGGTCCTTCAAACCTTCAAGTCAGTTTAAAAAGGCGTTGCGAAAGTTAAACAGGATACATGATAATAAGAGGAAGTGTAAATTGATTCAAAATTCAAGTGATGATTTCATTCGTGATTTAGCTTTTGCAATACACAAATGTCTACCTATTTACAAGCCTCTGTTGAATGCTGGCTCTTTGAATAGCATAAAAAAGTTTTCAAATCCAAGGAGTAGTGATAAGAAAAGGCGAAACTTAATTCAGCGCGGTGGTGGTGGGTTTCTAAGTATGTTAAATGATATTGGAAACAGTATTAATGGTGTAATCAATAGTCCGCTTGGAAGGATTGCAGCAACTGCTGCAATGTTAATATAAGGTTAGCGAATCATAAAGTGACACGTCATCACTTTGATTGATGAGTCATATATAGGTGTATATAAGGAAGACGCTTTAATGATATTTTACCACTTTCAAGTGACAATTCATTTGCGCTGGTTGAAAGCTCCGAATTAGTACTTGTTGAAACATGACTCAGAAAATGTATACAATCAGAGAGGAAGGTGACGCTTTTGAGCAAGATCTCTTGAAGCTTCGTCCGACACGAAAGGTGCAAGGGATTGGAAATACGTTCTACTTTCAAACCTTGAATTATGGTGATGATGGCTTTTATCTTCAAGTTCCATTCTTCCACAGTAATGGTATGTCTACATCAGGGTATAGCAATATGAGACAAATGCGAGTGACTTTTCCAAAATGGCAACAGGTGATTCTTAAAACTATTGACTCTTTCGCGAAAGAATGTGTTGAGCTGCCTGAAAGTGCTCCCACTCATTGGAGAAAGGCATTAGAGGAAGGAGTTGGTTATAAGGAATTGCCGGAATTCGATACACTGTTTTTAAAACTATCTGATCATTTTCAAGCATTCGATCTCTTTACAAACGCGATGGAATGTGAGGATCTCAAACGGGGCCGCTATATGGGCTTAGTTCACGTTACCGGACTTTATATTGGCTCACATGGTTCGACTGGTAAAGTCGCATCTTTACAAATGAAGGTTCTTCAACTAGTCTATGAACCACTACCAATTGATAAATGTTTGATTAACATTGATAAGACTGCTTCAAGTGATGGGAAGGAAGAGAGCAAAAAGCGAGGTCGGAAATCTAAAGATGGGAATCCTAAATTGAAGTTGAAGCGCCAAGATGCTGACTTGAAAACTTTCTATAATCCTAATTGTGATGAGGAAACACAAATGTTTTAATTTGTAAATGTTTTAATTTGTAAATGTAACTTGAAAGTTTCTATTCTGAATGTAAATAAACTTGATCTGGAACATGTGTCTGTTTTGTTGTTCTAAGCAAAATTAGCGGGATGATGAGTTTAATGTTAATGGAATTATAAGATGACAGATTTTCGTCTATTCACTGATCGCACAATGTGTGTCGCTGGACCAAGTCAGTCCGGTAAAACTACATTTGTAACTGAATTGCTACAATATAGAAATGAAATGTTTAACAAGGAAATTAAGAGAGTCAAATGGTATTATGGAATATTTCAACCACAACTACATTCTGCACTTCGCCAGAAAGGTTATGAGGTGAAGCAAGGGTTGCCATCAACTGAGGATATCAAAGCAGGTGACTTACTAGTATTAGATGATCTATTACGAGAAAGCAAATCTTCAAAGGATGTAACTGAAATGTTCATTCAAACTGCACATCATAGGGAAGCTTTTATTATCTACATCACCCAAAACATCTTCGATGGAGGGAAAGAGCAAAGAACTAGAAGTTTGAATACACATTATTTGGCAATATTTAAAAATCCAAGAGATAGCAGTCAGATACATCATCTCAGTAGACAGATATTACCTCAACAACCTAAAGTACTTTCAAAAATATATGAAGATGTAACAAAGAAACCACATGGTTATCTATTTATTGATCTAACCCAGGAATGTCCGGAACGACTTCGATTTCGAACAAATATCATACCTAATTCCGCTGAACCAATGACAGTTTTCTCGGTTCACAGTTAGTTTTAAGCAATGTACTTTGTTGCCTTATTATTTTCAAACATGTCGTATTCAAAGATGGTAGTCATTCCTCAAGAGGAGTATGTACAATTGACTACATTACAAAGTGCACAGGAAGTCAAAAATATAGATCAACCTATTACGAATCAACTTAAGGAACTAACACAAAAGGATATGGAAATTCAGAAGATTAAGGATCCCTATCGACGAATGCAGTTAGCAGCTGAAAACATTGACGAGAGGCGACAGATTCGTGACAAGTTGCGACGATTTATAACCTTGTCAACACCTCGACCATATCGTGTGCGCGCTGAGCGATTATTTGACTTCATTGATCCACATGTGAAGTTCAATGAGAGAGGGGAGATAATAGATGAAACAACTGGTGATGTTATTAGAAATAGTCACATAGATGACCTTCTACAATATGCTGTCAGAGATGTAAGGCGAAAACTAGGTGCACCACAAGGGTGGACATATTTTCAGAAAATTTTATCTGATCAAAATGTACCTCACAATATTATTGGAGGACCGACTGTGAATGAATTGGATAAGGGTCACTTACAAGATGGATCAAAGAGTAAAACACCCACGATGGCGGTCAAGCGAGAGCTTGCAGATCCCGATGATCTGCAACCAAAAAGAGCTACTAGGCGCTCAATGCGTGTTGCGAAGGAGTATAGCAAATATTAAGCAAATATGAATTAAGCCTTGCCTCTCTCATATCATGTCGTTACAAAAATTTTGCTGTTGTTTGAAATCTGCGCTCGAAGGCAAAGGAGAAGAGGGCATAGAGGTTGATATCAATTGTGTTAGCAGTTGCTGTGCGAGTAATACGCGTGCAAATCAGAACAAAGACGATGAGTACAGCAGTGAAACTCAGAAAGATTTATTACGACTTAAATCATCCCGCAAGTTTCAGTCGTCCGGAGGTTCTAGCTCGTGCAGCAGGTGTGGGAATAGAGAAAGTCAAGAAGTGGTTGAGGAGTCAACCGACTTACACTCTTCACAAAAATGCGAGAAAGCGGTTTCCAACAAGAAAATATGTTGTTAACAATATAGATAGTCAATGGCAAGCGGACTTGGCTGACATGCAACAGATATCACAGTATAATGATGGCTATAAATACATCTTAACTGTAATAGATATTTTATCTCGCTATGCTTGGGCACGTCCGCTGAAATCTAAACGAGGACCAGAAGTTGAAGCGGCTTTTCAGAGCATTTTCGATGAGGGGCGTGTTCCGCAAAGAATACAGACCGATCAAGGGAAGGAATTCGAAAACTCTCATGTTCGAAGTCTCCTTAAAAGTCATAATGTGGAATTGTTTAGTGTCAAAAGTGCTTATAAAGCTGCCATGGTTGAGAGGTTCAATCGCACACTGAAGACAAAAATATGGCGTTATTTCACTGCAAAAAATACACATGTTTGGGTAGGTGAGCTGCAGAAATTTGTTAAGAATTACAATGAAAGCTACCATCGAATCATTAAGATGAAACCAGTTGATGTTACCCCAGATAATGCGATGGATGTATGGCTTCGATTGTATGATAAGAAAGCGAAAAACATTTCCAATGAAAAGAAAATTAATGTTGGTGATAGAGTTCGGATTTCAAAGGTCAAGTCTACATTTGAGAAGGGGTATCTACCTAATTGGACTGAAGAAGAGTTTTTTGTGGATGAAGTAAATACAAAATTTAGGCCCACCATGTATAAATTAATAGATTACCATGGCAATCCAATTGAAGGAAAATTTTACTCTTATGAATTGCAAGTAGTAGACAGAAGTGAAGAGGTGTATATGATTGATAAAATAATTAGGAGGAAAGGTCATGGCAATCAAAGGAAATATCTAGTTAAATGGAAAGGATATCCTGATTCATTCAATAGCTGGATAACGCACCAGGATCTACAAAATGTGGAGATGGGAGACACTCGTAACTTTTAAGCTAATATAGCATGTGACTTCTTCCATATATGACTTTAACATGTCTACTAACTTCAATATCATTCTTCCAAGCAATAGCAACCCCAAGATATTCCCAAGTAACAAACCATCTCTATACTCTGTTGAATTCGCTAATCCAATTACTCTGCATGGACCCCATGAAGTTGCTCTAACTGAAATTACTTATTACAACGATATCAGTTTGCTAAAGAACAACTATTTTGAATTACATAAAGAAGTGCGAGAGAAGGATGATTGCTTTCGCATATTTCAAAATAGTCTACATGGTACATGGGCTTTTCATCATCTAACTTTACATCCTTTTTCAACATCTTTACCATCTGTTCAAAACATGATTAAAATTCAAAAGGCATTTGCAACGTCAACTTTTGATTCTAAGGTTCCCACAATGAGCTTGCAAGATACAGAAAAGGAAATCGGTAGAATGTTTGAACGAATAAATGATCTCTTCAAGCTGACTTTGAATAAATTCTACAAACCAGTCATAAAGGGGTCAACAAAATTGATGAAGGAAGGGAAGCATGTTCTTCTTGTATTAGGTAAGGATTTGAGTCATACTTTTGGGTATTCCAGAACAACTTTCTCATCAAGGTATTGGTACAATGGACGTGGGTGGAATTCGGAGAGGAAAGTCACTGATTTTAAATGTAGAATTGTGCCATTGTATGCATTACAAAGAAGGAGCATCCGAGTAAAAAATAAATTTGAGGTCATTAGAAGTGTTGAAGACTTTGCAAGAAAGTTTCAAGGATCAGTGCCAGAAACGTTAATGACTTGTGAATATAAGAAAGAGAAAGTAACTTTATTTACTGTTGAAACGGAGGCAGAATTTATTGTTTTTACTAAAAAGACACCATTGGAAAAGTCTGAGTCCGCTGTTATTGAATTTGGATCTGAAATGATTGGGATGTTTAAGGGCCTTGAAAGCGCACCTTGGTTGACAGAATTAAATGATACATTCAAGGTTCAATTGTCCTCTTCTAAACTCAAAGCATCAACAAATGCTTCATGGGATATCCACGTATACAGCGAAGACATATCGGGTGATGAATTGTCTACTTCCAGTGAACTTGTAAAAAGAGTTAATTTGAACATTGAAAGCTTGAAAACGCCATCTGAATTGTGTACAAAGTTAAATGAGTTTGGTGTAGATTACCTTGATGCAGATGAATATCACTTTTCTTATGACCCACATAAGAAACGCATGATTCTAAAGGTAGGGAAGAACTCTCTTATCAAGCTGGATAGCGTGTTAACGACCACATTGGGATTCTCAAAATCAACTATTTATGAAGGTACATCAATAGGCGATACAACCCCATCACTAGAGCGTGATATAAGTAACTTATACGTCTATTGTAACATTATTGAATATACAAGGGTTGGCGACATTGAGGCCCCACTTCTGCGCACATTTCCTCTCTCATCCGTAAGGAAGCAACTAATCAATCGAGAATTTTTTAATACAATGTATCTACCAATCAGCCGAAATTTCATCAATAGAATTGACATATCAATTCATGATGACGCAGGAGAAGTAGTACCGTTCTGTGGTGGTGTTACTGTTTTGACCCTACATATTAGGTCACGAGAATAAGGCTTTACGCTATTGTGACTTCCATAGTTATTCAATAGTCATAATGACAGGCATTTACAGTAGACCATCATATCAGAGCGGTTATCCCGTGTTTGTTGGAGGTAGACGACAAGTTGGAGGAGGCATATTTGGTGCACTAAGACGTATGGTTCTTCCAACACTCAAAAAGTATGGCGTACCAATCATGAAGCGTGTTGGAAGCAGGGCTTTAGATTTTGGTGCAAATGTTGCAGCTGATGCGCTTCAAGGTGAGGATATCGGTGAATCTATGAAAATGCGCGCGCAGCAATCTGCCATAGACGCATTAGATGATTTAACAAAGACGAGACGTACAGTTCGGAAGAAGCGTAGGAAGTCAAGACAAGTTGGATCAGGCCGAGTTACTAAGCAAAGACGCAGGAAAAGTAAAAAGCCGACTAGAGCAGCACGTTCTAAATCTAGACGTCGAGTGAAAACAAGAAAGCGCAAACGAAATTCCACAGCTACTAGAAACAAGTCAAAACGAAGGAAGACAACATATTTGTAGAGCTAATACGATGCAGAGTATCAATTCGGCTTTGTGTTTCTTCGATTCTCCCCCTCATCAGACAGACATCATCTCCTCAACAATTGTAGACATAGTCCCCACAACAAATATCGATGGTAACCAGCAGCCTATTCAGTTTGATATACCTGCCAATCCTCAAGATTATATTGACTGTCAATCCATTGATTTAGAGTTGTGTATACAAATTAAGAAGACTGATGGTACAAATATCGATTCATCCAAGGATAAAGTGGGATTAGCAAATCTTCCTATTGCCAGTCTGTTCTCAGATGTGTATCTAATATTGAATGACAAACAGATTGAAGGAGGGGATCGAGCATATCCATATGGAGCATATATACATACAATGACTCAATTTCAAAAGCAAGCTAAACAGTCACACTTGCAAGTTTCTGGGTGGTATGATGATCAGCAAGGGAAATTTGATGATGTCTCAAATACAGGGTTGAAAAGACGAATGGATTTAACAGCGGATTCAAAGGAATTATACTTGAAAGGACCCGTCTATCTTGATTTCCTTCGTCAATCGAGATATCTGCTATCACAGGTTAAAATGCAAATAAAATTTATTCGTGCAAATCCTGAGTTCGCGTTAATGGCTTTTGGAGCTACAAACTATCAAGTCAACATAAGTAATGCCGTGCTCAATGTAAGGCGAGTAACAATGAACCCGTCAGTCATCAACGAGCATGCGACAGGATTGAGGAAAAACAATGCAATATATCCAGTTAATCACAGTGTGTTGACAAACTTCACAATTGGTGCGGGATCATCCTCACATGCCTACCCAAATCTTTTTCCCACTGCAATGCCAAAGGCGGTGTATATCACATTTGTGGAAAATGAGGCATTCATTGGTGCTTTTGAAAAGAATCCATTCAATTTCCAACACTTTAATGTTAGCAAACTAGCACTCTATCAGGATGGGAAATTTGTATCTTGCAAAGCATATGAGCCTAATTTCAAAGATGGCAAATTCGCACGTGAATATGGTTCTATTTTCACCGCCCTCAACATGTTTAATACAGACGATTCAAATGGAATTACAATGGATATGTACAAGAATGGCTACTTCTTCATTATGTACAACCTCACAGCAGATGCAGATCTAGGTGGTGAAAGCGTAGGAGTTACAAAGCCTGGAAATCTACGACTGGAGGTATCATTTGAGTCACCTTTGAAGAAAACAATTACTTGTCTCATTTATGCTATCTATGATAGCAAAGTTGAGATAACAAGAATGAGAGACGTGACTGTCAGCTATCAGAGATGAGTAACTTAAGCAACATAGAAATCTTGAGGAAAATGAGGAAAGCTCATCCCTACTCCAAGACAATATTTCTCAATGTCTTTTCTAGAGATAATTTACCTGTTTCAATTCCTTTCTATCCTTGTTCACTTATCATCAATACGGATACCAACAATCTTCCCGGAAAACATTGGATTGCTGTATACATCAATCGTTATAAAGTTGCCGAATATTTTGACTCTCTTAATCAACCTCGTTTACATGATATCGCATTATGGATGAACAGGTTTTCCTGGACTGTTAGGAAAGTGACATCGTTCCCACTTCAAAGTAATACATCTCTAATGTGCGGTGGCTATGTACTCTATTTTGTCAACGAGAGACCATTGAAAAATAACTGTAAAAGTGCTTTAGAACTATTTTCAAAAAACTGTGATAAAAATGATGTAATTCTTACTAAATATGTTGAAACAGTTTTGAAATAAAGTTTTATGTTGTATCATTAACTTGCTCTCTTTTTTTCCAAAACAAGGGTTTATAAGGAAAACAAAAAACATGCTCATATTTCATTATCTATTCACATATATACAAAAAACATGTTCACATTTCATTATCTATCCACATATATACAAAATCTACAATTTGGTTTTCATGAAACATTTTTTCAAATCACATATGATGGGAGGCACATCACTTATGTCTTTAATGCCGGTTATCACAATCTTTCCATTATGGAACACATGAACATGATATGGATGCCAGTTAGTCAATTGAGCTGCTGGAAATAACTCCACTTCATAAGTTAGATTATGTGATGATGTAACTTTACGGAAATCATAGTGATAGTGTAATTCACATAACACGGTCATTGTCTTCACTTTCCAATCAGATAATGAATCACCAAGTAAATGTTCCAAAGTTAAGTGTAGATATGAGAGATCACCCTCCATGACCCTTCCAATACATTGGATTGTTCCATTTGGAAAGAATAGGATAGTGAGAGATCTATCCTTCCTCTGAATCCTCCATGTTAACATTGAGGGTCTTCCAAGATGTAAGCTCGTTGTCGGCTTCAATTTGCGTTTTATCAGTAACCATTGTTTTCGGTTGGGTATATTCCTCTCGATCTCTTGTAGATTGAGTTTTGACTTTGCTTTTGTAGTTAACATCCGATTTACAACTTCCAACCGTTTGATGTCCTCCATCTTTAATGAATGACGTTATCTGTGGTAGTATCTCCCTTGTAAAGGTTTCCCATGTGACGTCACTGAAACGAAAAAATCGATATTCAACATCTTCACGTTTTGGTGAACAGACGTATAGTTTGACTGATGAATCACACTTTATCCATACCTTGTCATCGAGAGGAATCTTGATCCGAGTCTTATGGTTGTCAATGAGATCCGCAAAGTCTTTCAGTGAAGGCAATGAGTCAATACTAATGCAAACGCCACGATGTTTTCGATCACTATTTGCTATTGAATGACGAAATGCTATTCTTTTAGAATTTGTTATGTGAACGTTTTGAACGTCACTAAGTTTCCATGTTCTAATGTAATGAGGCATGTTCCGAAAGCTATGTTTCAAATTTAAGTTTAATGTTTGCCTAAAGTTTGTTATTTTATTAGCTCAACATATCGGAATGATGTTGAGTACAAATTCTTCACATATTCATTCACATTAGGACTACCTATTTATTAGTAATCATTTCTACATATCGGAAAGATGTAGAAATTTCAATTTTAGTAAGACTACTTATGTATTAGTAAGTGTTGCTACATGTCGGAAGATGCAGCAATCGCAAGATCTATTACAAGTGGAATATTATATTGTTTTTATTTAGACTTATTCTACATCACCTGTGACAGGAAGGCATCTCCTTCTCTTCGACGGTGGGGGAAGACCTAGGCTATAGTGTCCATATGGTAATGATAAATTTTTATCCAGCCAACAGCGCTTATCCTCCCAAAGTGAAAGACCTCGCTTCCTAAATGATTTTGTGCTAACTATGTGATTTTTTGAATTTATAATTGTCATATCTTCAGTTGTATCATTCTCACTATAATAGACACTCCTATAGTCATCATGTTTCAATTTTTTAACTGCTGCTCTCTGAATTCCTTTTGCACGTTTGATGCTATGATTCGTAGAGTCTAGATATTTCATGGAATACATTTTCGGTTTTAGTAGGATCATTTCCTCAAGCAACTTTCCAGCACACTCATCCTTAAAACAACCTAATCTAGCTTTGTTTGTAGTTGAGTATAGTCGGTGATGACTGTCATAGTTTGAAGAGTCAAACTTTTCACCGAAGTATAGAAGTATATCTTCCAGACGGACAGATGGTGATGTGTATAAACATAGGAAGAAACTATCGGTATCACCTCCACAAAGTCGCGTTCTATTTATCAGTGGACATCCTTTTAGATCATTGTAATATAATTGATACATTTCCAACTTACTATAGTCAAGTACTGCTTGACCAACATATATTAATTTATTTAAAACTATTGAAGGTTTGTACATTTCCATACCAACCAGATCTTCATCAAATATTTTGTGTTGAACATAGAGAGGATGATTTGACAATTTCAGTAGTTGTTTCTCATTGTTGACTAGTTTAAATTTTTTCCTTCTCCTTACATTTTCCATTGTTTTACCATATAAAGAATTATTTTTCAATTTGTAGAATGACTTTTCGAAGTCAGTGTTTGATTGAGCCCTCTTTTGAGAGTTCATATCAATGTATGTTTTTAACCAAGGCTTTTGTGTGAATTTTATGCCACTATGAATCTTCTTGATTCTCATGCCCATGCTCAAGTAAAATTTTAAAATTGAATAGTGGACTACATAATTTTCCCTATCAAATTGATGGAGCAGAAGTTTCTTGATAGAAGAAAAATGTGTATTTGGTCTTACTTTTTCATATAGATTTTTCATATAGTGTGAAAACATTCTCTTTTCAATCATCTGCATTTCTGGAGCTAATGGGAAATCGGCAGTGTCATCATGAATGGCTGCAGGATACTCTAAATCTAAATCAAAAATGTAGCCGATTTCACCATCATCATCTATATTTTGAACATTTTCTTCATTTAAAAAATTATCTAATTCACTTTCATTCAACCATTTGAAATTTGAGTGGGGTAGATTCCTACTGAGTGAAGAACCGTAAAGGTTATTAACATCTAAGTAGGTCAAATGTCGACTTTCATGTATATTATTTCCTAATTCTTCAATGCGTGCACGCGCTCGGTGAATGTTGGTGAAAGTCATACCCCCTCTAATTCCTCGTTCAAATAGATTGTACATATTTTCATCTTGTATGTAGTGTGGGGGATCATTGGAAGAGAAATTTAGTGCTGAGGTAAAGCTAAGATGTGGGAGACTGACAAAATGTACAGGGTCGACTTCATCCTCACGTTGACTCAATGCTCTAAACACTTCAAATATGTCTGCCAACAATAAAACATCTAACTTCAGATATGCCAGCATGTAATCACCAAATGTGCTACAATTAAATTCAATCCACGCCTTGTTAGCGTGTTCATATTCACTATCGGAACAGTGCTCACGAGTAAGATCATTATAGAATTCAAATTGTGGTGGTAGACAGTCTTCCGTCAACGTGTTTAAGTTTTTGAAGTATGAATATGGAAACACTCCCTTCTGATATAAAACATTATCACTTAATTGTGGAAATTCTACCCTTAATGTCTCTACATGCTCATACGTTTGCAAGCCCTTGGCTAATTCACTCAAGGATGCACTTAGAAATTGATATGAGTCTAAGAATTTTAGTTTAAAGTATACTGTCTTCCCTTTGTATTCATTTACAGGGACACTGGCGGATAAAGTTATATATTTTTCAGCAGTTGCTGCTACAACATCTAATTTCCAAGACTTCATTCTTCCAATCGCTTTATAGCAAACGATGTGGCTATCATAATTTTTAAAATTGTGGAAAAATATGGGGAGCTCCCGTCTGTTAAGTCTTAACCGGAGATTGCATTTCCTACATAATGTTTGCCTATATCGTCCGGTGATATGATCATGATCACGAACTTTTATGACTTCATCGCTGAATTTTGATTTACATTTGTTGCAACATTCTGCATTCTCGTGGCGTGCTTTTTCATCCGCTGACAGTGACATTGGCTGCCTAGTTGTTGCACATTGGTTGTCATATAAGTCTTGGGCTACAGTTTCTAAGTGGTGCAAGAAACTAATAATGCAATTTTCTCCCTCAAAGAGGTAATACTTGTTTTCAAATTTTGATTGAAGGGCATTATGCCAGACATGATAAGCTCCAATAGCCGCAGGTTTATGTATTTTATTATCAATGTAGCACTCTATATCTGCATAAATTACTAAAGGAGGACTTAGTTGATATTCCATGCTACTTGTTAGTACTTTTAGATCTGTCGGCATTTTTTCTATTTGTGCTTTTCCTCGAATGCAAAACTGGAAATGTCGTTCTAGTGTTGTCTTATATGTGAATGACTGAGTGCATCTTTCGCAGAAGTATTTATGTCTTTTTAAAGTTCTCCTATACAATCTTGACAGCTTTGGAATTCCACAATAGTGTGCTGCTCCATTGTTTAGAATTAGCAAAATATTAACCGTTTGCCTACCAGTAAAGTTACTATTGTAACGAACACCTTTGAGTCCATTTTCATAAAAGTGAATGTTAATTTTAATATCATTATTTTTCTCAAATTTTGGAATATCTTTGATTGATACTGGTGTGGAAATGCCTTCCATATTTAGCTCAGATGTCCACTCACTATATGATTTTACTTCATTCCTTGAATAAGGTACTTCATTATAATGCAATATTGATAAAACTGCATATAGGAAGCAATCATTTGCATTTGAATTAACATTAATGACAGCTTTAGAGTTTTTTAACTTCTTTGGTAGAGGAAATGATTGTCCACCTGACAGTATTGGACTTGTTATTACATTGAACTCTATATTTTGTACATCATCTATAATCCAATTGCTACCCTTTTTTGTGAAGGCTTCAATATGATTTATTAGACTATTTAGATGATCCTGAAACCAAGCATCATAGTCATAAATATAGTTTGAGGATGATGAGGTAAAGTGTGCGAGAAAAGTTTCTTCTTCTTGAGGATTAGAACGGACATAACGAATTTGTGCAATCAGACGACCGCGCAATTGATAGCTCCTTAGTAAGTCAGACACTAAATTCCCTAACATGGAACGCATGCTTTCTAAGAATGATGTTATGTCCACAGTAGGTGTTGTTGGCGTGATATCATACACACGTGCATGACCATTGAGTGCGCTTTCACTGAGACTAACAGTTCCATAGTTATTATGCATATTCATCTCACTATTTGTGTTATGTACATTCATATGCTGTCGAAATCTACTTATAGAGTTATACGTTTTGCCACACCGAGAGCAGTATTGCATAAAGTTTTGTATGTTAGTTGAAGCGCTGGTTGTTGGCTTAGAAGTAGATCTATTTTGATTATTTGAATTTGACTCTGTTATGCTATCATTCGGTTTATTATTGCATACAAGTTTATGTCTCTTAAGATTATCCATCCTATTCGTCTTATATGGACACTTGCTACATTGATACGTTTTTCCTAACTTACAAAATTTTTCATGTCGTTGCAAATTGCCTATGAGAGTGAACACTTTTCCACACTTGGTACAGACAACCATGATTATTGATGAGGATTGAAATTAGCAAGCCCTTATATACATCTACCATCTAATGACGTCAGCGTCATCACCAGCCAATACCATATGTTCCGATCTGTTGTAAAGAGAAAACACATACAATTTTAACAATTATTTTTTTCAAAATAGAAGAAAATAGAAGTTAAAGTTACAGTCTAACGCATTTGACAATACCACTATGATATAGTTTTAGGTGACTGCAGCTGTCACTACAGCCACCCAAATCGTCCATCCTCGTAAGGCGCACTTTTCTGATCCCATTTTGGGAACAGTCGAGGTGGACAAGTGTCTCTTTATGGTGCTGTTGGCTGGTGGTAACTTGGGAGGCCAACAGGAGGTTTGATTGAGTAATATTTCTTAGAGACTCAATCAAACCTCTATTGTCCTCCTTCAACTTAGCCTCGCGGGCCTCAGCCTCCTTTAGGCGCTCTTGGCAACGACGGAGTTGCACCTCAACGTCTTGTACCTCTTCTGCTGTCGCGTCGAGATCCACATTATACTGCCGGACAGGGAGAGCAGCTGGAGGTGCGGGCGCAGCAGCGTGAGGGGAAGGATCTGCGGCTAGGATCGGAGAGGAAGGATCTGCGGCTGGGATCGGAGAGGAAGGAGCTGCGGCTGGGATCGGAGAGGAAGGAGCTGCGGCTGGGATCGAAGAGGAAGGACGCAGTGGAGATAACGGAGCCAGTGTCATCATGGGCGATAAAGGAAGGCGCACACTCCAGCTCGGAGAAGCCCGGATGTGGCTGAACGAGACCTCCTCCTGAGATGCACACATCGCGGAGTCCTGTAATCGAAAGAAACAATTGTTTATCATCTATTTAGCATTTTACCATTGATGAGATATAAAAGTGAATTTCTCTTACCTCCGGCTGGATTGTGACCTTCTGATCGGTTCCAACCTCTGTCTCACGGGGCAACGAGTCATTCTAAAAGATAAATCAATCTATTACAAACAAAAAACATATTTTAATAGAAAATTCTGTACTCATGCAGTTGACCAACTTTGATACTTACATTTGTAACAGGATCATCATCCTCATCGGAAGAAGATGTCGGGGAAGAAGTCGCTGACGACGTTTCCTCATCAGATGAAGTCGCTGACGAGGTTTCATCGTCCTCTGATGAAGACTCCCGAATCGAATAGGGCTTTTCTTCATTGTCTTCCACCGATGTACTTGTCGCTGGCGTCGAAAGGAAACTGCGATGCTTCCTGAGGGACAGCGATCGCACAACCTGCAGAGAAAAATAATATAACATGCTCGCAACTCATTGACGAAGTATGTATGTTTTTAAAAATACTTGATGCATTTTCAGTTATTGTTGACTGAGACCTATGTAATGACACTTACGGGACTCGAAGGTAGTCTGCTCCTCGGTGAAGATAAGCGCGGAATTTTCGGGCAGCCTTGAACACTGGGAAACAGCTGAAAGTAGGAAAAATTCATGTTTAATTTCACATTGAGAACTAATAAATAACTGAAATGCTTACATTTCGCAATTTTTCGGCCACTACATCCTCATTAGTCTTTGTCGGGTGAGGTAGCTCACTCTGAAATGTTTAAGCAATGTTGATTTACTTTATGTATAGAAATAATTAAATTAGTCAATAAATACTTACATCTTTAGCGAACAGTTTCTTCTGAACCAACACCTTGGCTCTCTTCGGTGGGGGCATCAGTACATCCTGAAATGTTTTACAACATATAATCATTTCATACATAATGAAGTAGTATTTTTTTATTTTTCTGCTGTGAGCCAGTTATCCGTTGAAACTAGCATGTAGAATTGATGGCACTCACCTCACAATCACTAAAAGTCTCATCGATGAACTCCCGAGACTTAGGAACTTTCCTCTTAGGAACTCGCGACTTTTGAGGCTTATCCTTTGGAGCAGGTTCATCCAACTGGGAAAGCACGCCTTCAGTCGGTCGATCCTTCCCAAAAAGACGCTCCAACTTCTTCTTCTCAACTTTGGAGGTTAAGTTAATCCCCTTTCTCCCATTTAGTTGAGCACAAGGGGTGTGCTTGGTAATAAATGCTTTCGCGGAGTCACTATTCACCTTTGCATCGCTCCTTTCATACCTCTTACACGTGAGGCAGTAGAGGTACGTGCAGTCCTCTCGGAAGGAGCATTCCTTATGCCCGCTTTTGTTCGCATGTCGAACGGGCAGTTGGCAAGTCTCACAGAAATGGAAGATGAGACGTTGCCGTGCGATGCTTTCTTGTCGAACCATTTCTGTAGAGGATAAAAAAATTTTATTATAATTTAATCTCTTTTTAAATGAGAAATCATTTATGTACCATCTTCAAACCTTTATTAAGTACTAGATTAATATTTGACAAATCTTAAGAAGAAATAAAATTTGAAGTTGAAATTGAAACCGAAAGTCGAAAATTAGATATTTATTCGAAAAGGGTTAGCTCATAAGAAGAGTTGAAATTTGGAAACAGCTGATTTACTATTATTTAATTTCGAAATTAATTTAATGAAATGAAAGTGAAATTTCGAAAATTTCAACCAATCCTCAATTTGTTTAATTAAACAAGCTTGAATTTTATACATCTGTTAGCAGATGACAGACTGAATATTTAAAATGGATGAAGGCTTTATTTAGGTATCTTTTTATTTATTTACAAACTGTGAAAATCTTGTTGATTCAAATACACTTACATTTAAACTGATATATTCATGTCTCTCGCTCAGTGACTTAATATAGGATGAAAAATTAAAATAAAAAAACATGGTTAATAATATAACATAAAGTGTTCCTATCCTAAAAACCCAAGCTTCTATATTTAAAGCTATTTGGTTATAAAAACTTAATAATGTTCCTACTCCCGAATATCCTATAAAGTAGCAGAACATGACAATGAAACTCACTTTAGAATTGTAATAAGAACCGGAGAACGGAGGAACGAAGAACGACGTCTGTTATGGACACTAAATAATTTGAAAATGAGTGAAAATTCGTTGTGTGCAACTTCTTTATATATGAAATTGACAAAGCAACTATGAACAAAGACCTTATGACATCACATCTTGGAATTGGTACGGTTAAACAAAATTGATAACTCAAACAAGAATTGGAACAGCTGGTTTATTTTTAACCTTAGAAATGGAAGTGCCATCATATGTGTTGAAAGATTTCTACATGTAAATAGTAGAGTGAATTCAAAGTAATATGAACTGATGGACTGATGTATTATTTGATATACATGTTATTATTAATAGTCATATAATGATTCATATTTGAAGTTATAAAACGTGTGGTTTGAATAGAACATTAAAATTTGAATTAAGCGCTAAATTTCGAAAATTCAAATTTCGCGCCAAAATTCGAATAATCAAATTTAAAGATTTTTTCGAAAATTTGAATTTCGCGCCAAAATTCAAATAATCAAATTAAAATACTAGGTTAGGGTTAAGGGTTAGGGTTAGGGTTAAGGTTAGGGTTAGGGTTAAGGTTAGGGTTAGGGAAGCAAGAAGAGTATCTATGGCACCCGGAACCCATGGGTAAATAAATTTTCGAGTGCGCGAAGCGCACTCGAAAATTTATTTACCCTATAATCCGAAAAATTCGAGGGCGCGAAGCGCCCGATAAATTTTTAGGCCCCCCCCCGCCGTGTATGAAGTGTATGAAGTGTATGAAGGTCTAAGGTCAAGGTCAAGTGTAGAGGTTTGTATATTATGGTCATTTTTGGTTGTAAAACTTTAACTTTGAAAATTTGTAAACTTAGTCATTTTTGTAAAAAAACTTGGAATTTTTCAAGTTGCATACAGATGCATACAACTAGGATTTTTTCATCAAATGGGTACATACAATATATCATTCGAATGCTCTTTTCATGCTGATTCTAATGGTGTATTGTATGACACATGTATGACATATAACTAGAGAGCTACATGTCTTTAAAGAATGGGCTAAAAACTTAGTGAATTTAAAAATCTAACATTTGTCTGCTTGCATACAGTTGCATACAACTAGGATTTTCCCATCGAATAGGTACATACCTTATATCATTCTAAAGGTCTTTTCATTCTCATTCTTATGGTGTCGTGTATGACACATGTATGATATCATCCTGGACTGCTACAAGCATTTTAAAATTAACAACATAACTGTTTCTTTAAAAGTTATATGTTCCTATTTATTTCAAGTTGAAGTCTTCATACTTGATTTTTTGTTTCAATTCAGTTATTGAACATCATTAATTGTAGATAGTTATTCCCCTTTCCCATTCAGACCTTAATTGAAGACCGATTTGTGAAATGATAAAACAAGTCTGTTCATATATACAAATAAATATTAAATAAAGAGATTAAGAAAAAACACACTAAATGTCATCAAGGTAAGGAAAGGGTACAAGTTTTTTCAAGTCCACTTGCAGATGGATCCTGGTCTTCTTGGGCGCACAGGGACAGCGACGTGGTGTGTCAAGGTCGATGACCGAAAATTCGAGAGCGGTTGTGAGGTTCCGCTCGTTCGGCTCCATCCTCATGAACACCCGTTTGGTGTGATACTTTTTGGGGGCGTTCTTGACTTTGACCGTGACCCGTCCATAAAGTGGCGTTCGCATGGACTTCTTATTCATGTGACGCATCGTCTCAATTGATACGTCACTATCCTCATCACTCGAGTAGTCGGGCGATGCAGGGGCTTGGGTGAACACCACCGGCTCGTTTGGTGTTGTCGATCGCTCCATCGGAGATTGGGGAGGTGTACTGGTACGTTCCACTGGCGAAGTGGTACGATCAGCAGTACCGTTCTCAACTGCGGCTTTCTGTTTGCGATCCATTATGACTTGTAGATTTAAAATAATTGTAACTTGTAAACGTGAGGATTAGAACCTTTGATAAGAATTGGTACAAACCTCGGGCTTATATACTTTTTAAACAAAGGAAATCCTAACAGCCAATCAGAGAGGTACCGAACTTCCCTAAAGAATATATATAACTATATAAAGGATGACATTGTTCCAAACTGTTAAGTACTTATCCTCAACGTTCCATAACAAGAAGCATGTCCTCAAAACCACTATTTTATTTTCAAAATGACAGCCAAGTCATTATGGGAGGTCAGTTGGACATGACCATGCATCTGTCTTGCGGCTGCAAAGTGGCCCTGTGGAAGACCTTGACTGTCTCTGCACTTCAAAGGCGGAATGGACTACCGGTGAAGTGTCCGGTACACGAATGTGACCATGACTTTAGTAAAAATCCGACATTCCATGAGTGGTGTGATGACTTCTTGAAGATCATGGAGTCGCCTGAGGGACGTGATTTGCACCCGTCATTTATTTTTCACGCTTAAATTAAACTTACATTGTAAATCTCTTGTCTTTTCATTTTAAACATAGTTCTGGAATTGGTTTTCTTATTGGGGAGCAACTAAATCATAACTGCACAGTAAAGTTTCACATCTAAATAGTGCTACATTAAAAATAATTGTCACAATAGTCGCAATTGAGCAAACCCATTCAAAATCAAACAACGGACGTCTATCGGTACGTACCCAAGTGCTCAGAACCAAACCACACAAGTTCGATCATAGACGTTCCCAAACACAGTGTACTCAACTGAGTGTACCAAACACATGTACCTATCCAGTAAAACAGATCTCATACAAGTTCTTATTCATAACACTGAATTATACATGTACCTATCCATGTGCCTATCGATAACTAAAGTATACATGTACCTATCCATGTACCTATCCATGTTCCTATTGACAACACTAAACTTTACATGTACCTATCCATGTACCTATTGATAACACTAAACTTTACATGTACCTATCCATGTACCTATCCGTGGCAAGTAGGGCACATTTTTCACTACTCATGTGTTTCAAGATCTTCCGTATCAAGTGATCCGGAAGGCATGTACTGATTGCTGATCTTGGTCCCCAAGTAATTGTGCAAGCAGCAAGCTGACATAGTAATCACTTCCGCTTTCTCTGGTGAAACCAACATTCTTGACAAAAGAACTCTAAATCGATTTGCCAATATTCCAAATGCATTTTCAGAGACTCGGCGTGCTCTGCTCAAACGGTAGTTGAAAATTCTTGTTGGTACATCAAGATTTGAGCGCGAATAGGGTTTCATGAGATGTTCGGTTAAGGGGAACGCATCATCCGCGACAAAAATATAAGGCGTGGGCTTTGATCGCCCAGTCAAGGGCTGTTTCGGAGGTAAAGGAATTTTATTGTCCAACAAATCCTTTCCAAATTGTGAATTTTTAATTACACTACCATCAGATATTCTTCCATTACAACCCAGGTCGATAACCAAGAATTTGCAATTTGCATCAACAAGAGCCAATAAAACGATACTAAAGTTGCCCTTATAATTGTAACCCAGAGTGAGCGGGAGGTCTTAAAGCCACATGTTTACCGTCTCTAGGGCACCACAACAGTGTTCGAAATTCCACTTTTCTTGAAATTCTTTTTCCACTAATCGCCATTCTTCTTCCGTTTCAGGAGCCTGCAACACAAGTAAATTTGGATGAGTCGACTCAGAGCCATGAAAATGACGAAGTAGAGAACTTAGATGCCAGTCTGAGTAGTGGTTAGATCATAATTAAAAGGAAGAATGATACGTTGAATCCAGAGAGGAAATCAAAAAGACAGAAGCAAGAAGAAATGGAAGATTTGGTTATATACAGAAGAGCCTGAATTGCCTGGAGAAACTAAGGGAAAGTACATGTAATGACGAATTCGACATTTTTGGCAAACATGTCGGGCATGAATTACGTAAAATGAATGACGAACAATCTGTACGTCTGGCTAAACTGCAAATACAACAAGTGTTATACAATATACAATCAGGATTGCACATTGTTAATGGTGAACAGCGTGTTTTATCAAACAGACATGCACAATCAGAATATCATAATCCTAACGAAGGACAGGCTTTCGGCAATCTATTTACCTACACAAACATTTAATTGATATTGCTGACTTGTGTTCTGTTGAATAAAAATATTGCCCTCAATGTTTTCTTTTAGTAAAATTTTCAAATGTTTTCTATTTTCAAATACACGTACATCGTCTTTTAATTATGATTTAAACTTGAATTATAGTGAAGAACATTTCAATTATTCTTTATATATAATGAATACAAATTACCTCACAGAGACGGATAAATATGATTAGGCCCAACTTACTTTTATGTAGCCTTCCAATGCTTTGCTGATAGCTCCTGCGGTTTCTATGACAATTTCTCCAACCAACTGATTCGATATCCGAAAAAGGTATGACAAACTTCTAAATGTTTCGCCTGTAATAAAAAGTATAGTATAGGTCCTATATTTAGATATCAGCATGGTGATTATACTACTTAAAACTGTTGTGTTATATAACAATCATGTACTGTACGTTGCGTAGTTAATGCAATAGTGTTAATTTATGAAATATACAATACATTTAACATTTTAAAATATTTTAACATTTCTAAATATCTATTTGAAAAGTTGAAAAGTTTCTTATCGTTTCTCATGATTAAGAGACTGTGCGCCGTATGCACAGTCGTCACTCAAGATGAAAGTCGAGATAAAATAAATCTAAACAGAAAATTATTTTCTTAATTTCGTCGTATTTTAGGAAGATAATTTACTTATCAAAAATGAATGAAGTAGGTATATATTTTGATATTCTGTATTACTCAGATTTAAAAGTACATTTTATGCTATAAAATGTATACGTATACCTGTAATTCATATTCGATATAGCCTACCAAAAATTATCGAGAATAATTAACCTGCTCAAGAAATAAATTGACTTGCTCTTACCTGTTGCCATAAAACGTAGAGTGACGGCTAGACGATCATGAGTAGGTACTGCCATTCTAAAGTTGGTATCCTTCTTTATGATCATTGGTGCCACTAAATTATGCAGCTCGTCAAATGTTTCGGCATCCATCCGCATGAAATTTCGATACCGAGCACGATCACTTGCTCTAATCTCACTTATCAAGCAGTTTTAGGCTCCAAAATCTGTTCTCTTCTTCAACCAATCATGAGTCCAAACCTCCCGATCTTTCCTTCTTCTTCTTCTCTTGCGAATAGTAATCGTTGAAATTAAAGCATTTACACAGACCGCCGCAGCTGCACTCTCATACGAATCCATTTCAATCGAATTTTTGAAAATGGGCGGGATGCGGAAGCTGAATGAGATATTATTCAGCATCGCTTGCAACAAAACGATAAGCAACGCAGTGTGTGCAGTTTCACGCCATTTGTATCCGGGCAATCGCTTACGACAAAGATTTGAGTGGAATCAGTGTGTGCATGTCAGTTGCTTACGATGAAGCGACCTCAATTGGAAGCGAGTTGCTTGTCGGAAGGAAATCGCTCCAGTGTGTATCAGGCTTAAGTCTGACGCCTTAGCTGATGTCAGCAATGAAATTTTCTAACCCAGCTTACATAGTTTGTGGCGATCAGCTGATGACGTAATCTCCATTATCCAAAAACTTTAAACACGTCTATCTCCGGTTCTAGTGCTCCGACTGACTTCAAATTTTGACAGTCACGCTTTGTTGCTCTCACCTTTCATTTAAGCCACACCTCGAGTCTCTACGATTACCAGAAGCCGAGTTGAAAAAGCCGAGTTTTTTCAAACTATCCAAAATCTTGGAAAATGTGAAAATATTCGATTTTAAACAAGCTCTCATTTGAAAAAGAAACCTTCCACAGATTTGAAAAGATAGGATCCTAGAGAACAAAGTGCGGTCTTGCCCCTAAAAGAAACCCGAGCTCTTCATTCACTTCAATTCCTGAGTGAGTCGTCATCAAAGTAGGCCACAATTTAATATTTTCACGAAAAAATCCCAAGTGTTGAGACCCAGTGTGAAGAAAATTTTCGACTTTTTCTCTCCGATTCACTTGAAACTCACCCTCTAGATGCAGAATTGCACGTAGAGTCCGAATCTGCCCTCCGTTTTTGTGTCCGAGGCTTCGTTCGCTCGCTAGAGCTATTTTCGTAAAAATTCTAACTCTTTTTTTACGGTGTTGGTCAAAAATCTTAAAGTCACTCTCACACCTCAACGAACGAACGTAGAGACACGCCGTTTCTTCCACTGAATTTGTCTCACTCTTAGCTTTCCAACGACTTATCGCACGACTTTCTACCGTTCCTACAAGCCAAGATCGAAGTCTCGTCCAGAGGGGGGTCAGCACTTTTTCTCACCGATTGAGCTGGAAACAACCTACCTAACCCAAAATTTCACGTAGAATCCGAATCTGCCCTCCGTTTGTCCATCCGAGCCCTCCTTCTGCCCGAAATACGACCTTTCTCACCCCAAAACGTCCAAAACTATACACCTTTTTCTAACTCTGTCGTTTTTCAGAGATTCCTACCCTTGCCTCACAGGAGAGTTCCTCCTTCCTTCCTTCCTTCCAGAGGGGGGGAACGGTTTCCTCCTCTCGGACCCATCCCTTCCAGCACATCCTTGGCCCTCTCCCTCACCTCCTTCCTTCCTTCCAGAGGGGGGCTGAGTCAGCATGATGACTCATCGTTGCTCATTTTGCACTTCCGTCTGGGATGGGATCACTACTTGAATCAACTCTGATTCCACAGGAAGGTCTGATATCAGCAGGGAATATATCTGGCAACCGTGAGGAATTGTTGCAGTGACGGCCGGCTAAGAACAGACAGCGGGTTTCCTTATGGGAGCACCTATAAGTCCGAGAGCGGTTGTTCTGCTTCTGGGGTAGAAATGATTTGGTCTGGCCATTTTGTGACTTGGTTGGTTCTTGTTGGGTTCCTAATTCCTACGAGCTAGTGCGGATGGGGGGATATCACATCCTTGTAACTGGCAATGTCCTTTATCGGCTTAATTTAGAGTCCATAGAAGCCTGCACCCATTGTAACATATCAGGGCCTCCGAGGGTGGCACAGGGCTGCCACTCTTCCGGCTTTAACCGGATTTCTGGTTTTTTTAAAAAAGTAAGTAATGAGAAGATGTTTTGTCAAGAAACAATTATTTAAATAATTTGGATTTTGAACCCCTTTTGGATCGTGAAGGGGCCCTTGAAGAGTGCGATGAGCCCTTTTAATCGTGAGGGGGCCTTTAGAGACGGCGAATGGCCCCTGCAAGATCGCAAGGGGCCCTTTTGAGATTGCGAGTGGGCCCTTTCAAGATTGTGAAGAGACCCTTTAAGATTACGAGGGGCCTTCACGATTGTGAAGGCCCCTTTTAGATCGTGAAGGGAGCCTTGAAGACTGCGAAGGGCCCCTTTTAATCGTGAGGGGCCCTTATGCCATGGCGGATCAACCTTTATCAAATAGCTGTCATAATCTTGTTCGAAAGCCAAAAGTTGTTCTTAATGCAATTGTTGTAATGTTGTAATTGTCTTTTATGTATGAAGTACAAGAGATGAGAGCAAGGTTTGATTTGAATCATTGGCGGAGCTACAAGTACTGATCGAGTTTCTTCAGGCAACTTCAACTGCAAGCGTTTTTGACTTTTTAGCCGCCATCAGTGCAGTAAGTCAGCAACTCACTCCACAGAGCCATCGATGGGTGGATGTGCTTGGGAATCCGGTAGCTCAGCTTCGTGTATGAACCGCAAACACCAATTAGCTATATTTGTGTTGGTGTCTGCAAATTTCAAATTTTGCAAACGAACTCTACAGATTGAGATTTGAACTGCATGTATTTCATTAATTGTAGATGTCTGTATTTCGGATGATGATTTGTTTGCATGTGAGTTACTGATTCTTTACAGGTATACTGCACTGATGACGGCTAAAAATCCAGAAACGTTGGTATTTCCCGTAATGGATTGTATCAAATGTTGCTCTCATCTCATTTCAGAGTAAATAGTACAGTACATTAAGTTGCATGGCTTCTGTAATGTGTAATATTTGGGCACAATATAGAATTCCGTTTTATCATATTGAGAAAATGCAATAGTTTTTAGTCAATTTATTCTGTGTGACATTGATTCGAAGTGTTTTTGTTTATGTAACGTGGCAGATTGTTGCTGTAATAATTTCAAAGTTGTTGCAATAGCAATCAGCGACTCAATGATTAATTTCTGTAAGTTAATTATGATTCAAAGGAAAGCAGTTGCTGACACGAGTACCACTATAACATTTATTTTCTACTTGCTCACCATTTGCCCAAACGCAATCTAATTCTTCGGTCAACAGCGCAAGAGCATATCTCTACGCAATCGCTCGTCGATCTGCAGAAAACGGTGCAAGGCTTTGTTTTCCAGTTCATTCAAATGCATGGGATGACTCTAATGCACCATTTTTTGAGCGTGCCCAAAACGAAAAAGTCACAAGTCATTGAATCAGGTGGTATCGGAAGCCATTCCAAAGGCTCCTATGACGGTCAGTCCAAGAATTCGGAAAATTGCTTTTTAAATATTTTACGATGGGTCTGTAGTAGTGCGCTGGCATCCCATCTTGTATGAAGATATTCATATCCTTCATAACATTCGGTACATTTTATACAGCATAGAAAGGAAGATTTTACCACACATTCTCGATTTCTCGAAAGAATAATGGCTCTCCCAAAGAAAATGTCCTACGCAAATGCCTGCCCAAGCATTTAGACCGCGCTGACCATGGATTTTGTATGAAGATATTTGCTGTGACCAGGCCGCCCTGCTGAAGCAGTCTTCCAAACGTCGAACAGCTGGACAACAATTTCCTAGTGGTTTCATGAAAATTCTTCACAATATGGACGGGATCTTGTACCGTGT
This sequence comes from Prostheceraeus crozeri, assembly GCA_907163375.1. Lineage (NCBI taxonomy): Eukaryota > Metazoa > Platyhelminthes > Polycladida > Euryleptidae > Prostheceraeus > Prostheceraeus crozeri. The sequence goes on along the minus strand of CAJQUW010005871.1, from coordinate 180,894 downwards.
GACGTCATGGCACGATTAGTAGAAAATGACAAAGCTGTACGAGAATATTGCATTATAAATTTGAATGTGATATTTTTGAGCGAAATGAAGAAAGTTGTCTTTGAAACAGTTAAGCAAAATCATCCATAGGCCTACATGTTGACTTCGATAATATGCAGTCTTTATATCAAGCTGAAATCGTCAATCGCTCAATAACTTCATGCTGATTTTGCATGGGGGGAGGTAGACGGGTCTTTGCAGTACACTCAGTCCAACCTTCGAAAACGGTTCTCCTGAAAATAGTAGCTGCTCGAGTCATGTATTCTAGTGCACCTTGTTGAAGCTGATGATTGAATAAGCATCAGCAGTCATTTTATACATTTAGTTGCTAACTGTGAGGATTCAGAAGCATCTTTATTAGAACAGACCCAACTTCTGCTTGAACGCTTTCAAAACTCACCGGGTTGTGTGATATCGAATGATCGCAAGTTTTTTACTTTGAGGGGGCCCACTACTACGTAATTTAAGGGGACCCATTCCGATTTGACTTTCCGGTTTTTATTTTTGATAAGAGTGGCAGCCCTGTTGATGGGTGGATCAAGGTACTTTATTGTTGCTCTGGGAAACCACTTCGCTCATTCGGTTGCATCTCATGCAACTTCATCAATTATGCGCTAATTTTTCGTGTCTACATGCATTAGTACTGTGACATGATCCGCAATATTGGTTTGGGTATACTTACCGTTAGTATCAGCTATGTTTGTCCTAATATGAAATCGTCAAGTCAAAATCGCAAATTAGACGGTCATTTGGAATAGCAAGGCTACTATTTGCAACACTATATACTAGCATGTGAGTAAGCATCACTATCAAAGCGTGATAAACTGATAATGTCGAAAGCATCGAATGTTCCGTTGTGGGAGTAGTGGCGCACTTAAAGCTATATTATAGAAATGAAATACAGATATATTTTTACATGTAGATGCACATAAATACAGCTCATGAGGTCAGATACACAATGGCACTGCTTCTTGAGTCTATCGTGGTGGGTTCAATAGATAGGATTGAATTAGTCTCGATCGAAATACCATACTTTTAAAAAAATTTTACTATGTATAATAAAGTAGAAACTCATTTATCTGGAATGATTTTCTGCTAATTTTTGAAATTTTTGAGCAATCAAGGTCATGTTCACATCTCCCTCAAATTATCGATTTGATTCTGCCTTCGTTGAATATTCTGTACATGTTATGGAAGTGGACAGCCATACAAAAATAGAGTAACGGAACCAGTCTGAACTTTTGAATCTCCAGCTTTTGACTGATCACACTATATCATGCTCCGCAGCTCCTATTCCTATGAGTGTTTAATCTGCTGACAACTTTATCCCACCTTTTTGAGCATTTAACTTTATCTTTCCGTGCTTCGATAAATCTATCATCTTTTTTTAAAACAGAAGAAATATTTGTGAATGGCAAGTCAAGTTCGCTGTCAATCATATTCATTTTTCGCTCGATTGCATCTTCGTACCATTGTCTTCCGTAGTAATTGGATATCAGCAGCGTAAATGGAGGGTCAGAGGGACTTCCGATACCAAATATCATATCTGGTGGAAATTTGATCTTTCTGTTAAGTCTGTGTCTGGAATCGCTCGTCACTGGATGTGCTTTAGCATACTCACGAAACTCTTTAGCAGTTGTATTTAGATCTATAACCGCATTTTTATATGTAGGAATATACTGAACTCGTTTGCACCTGGACTGATCTTGAGAGACATTTTTATCCCATTGCAGGAGTTCTCTCACACCAAAGTCAGGAGTTTCTGTAACTATTCCATAGCGGTAGTCTTTCCCAAGTTTACATCTATCATGTGGATGGTGTGCTTTTCCAAGCATTTGGCGCAAAAGGGTTTCATTTTTCCTCATAGGTTCGCGTTGGGTACCGATCATGCCCGGCGCTATATATTCAAAGCGTTTGCTACGAGACATGCGCCGATTTCTGATTGCATTTTGGACGACGTTTAGGTAAGAGTTAGGCATGACTTTCCAGCAAACAACACACGAATATAGTATGGCACTTACAATGGACAGCATACCATGCCTAAATGAATGAACGATACTTTGAATTTAAATATCTCTTTTACTTTGGATTTAGGTAAATCATAGAAGTCCATGGGTACATGCAGGGAACCCTAGATGGCGACGCTGCTATGCCAAGGAAGTGACATAAAAGGCTTTCTATGGTGTATTTCTACACTAAAAGTAAAATTTCCAAATCTTGCATTCATTGATTGCGTTCATTCTATTGCAACCACAGAATTAGATTCATCTGCGCGCGCTTCGGTTTCCTAGAAAGGAAGGGTGCATCCTTAATATCGAAATGGCACATCACAGAATTAGACAACTTGCTCCTTCTCGAATGGATAATTCGTGTATCGCTTACAATTGGAAATGGCAAACAATAAGCTGTCAGCAATGGACATCAGGGTCAATGGGAGATGCGTGCTGTGATATCACTTCGCAAACACCAAAACACACATCGTCTGGTAACATTCGATTCAGAACTAATTTTCGTACGCCTACTGCTTTTTTTGATAATGATCGGAAGGGCCATTTATTCCGGCAGCCAGAACGAGCTTCTGCAGGGAACGAGGCCGAAAGTGAGACTTTCACAGAATGATGTACACCCTGCCTACTACGAATCGGCGCGTCTGCCGAGGTCTAGTGAGTTCCTCTTCTTGTCAGACAGGATAAAATAATTAGAAAATCTGGGAATAGGCCGTGTTTATATTGATAGAAAATATAAAAAATGTTCGAATTAGAAAAATTATTACAAACTCCGATGCGTATTTCATTGACCACCGGTCAATATCATTAGGGAGTATAATATTTACTCCTTGATGATATTGACAAGTCCATTGATAAAGTCCAGAGTCACAATTTTTGGCATGGAATGTCTTCAGGCCATTTCCTATGACGTGCATGTGCTTTTATCATGCATCTAATCGGCAATGTATGTGAGAATGTGGTTGAACGTGGATAAAGTAGCTAAAAATGTTTTTATTTGTAGACATTAAGAGGCTCGCCAAATCTAAATGCGTTTAGCTATATAGACAGAGGTGCATGAAAATGAAAGGAAATTGAGAAGCAGACTGAAGTCAGTGGCATAGCCAACTATTTTTACTGATTCCTGGCGTCATTCTGTGCACAATCTTCCTACTCAGATCTTCGAACACTTTGATGCAGAATCGTCGACAGAAGATCATAGATAGATTTGATAAATTATCTGATGACTTGGTTTCACGTGATCAAGTTCACACTTTTCCTGATCTTGAAAAGTACAAGTTGCCTGACCATACAATGCTTCACTCTGATTTTAAGAGTTATACTTTTTCATTATTCAGCACGATTTTGGAGTTCCAAAAATGTTCAAGTTTCTAGTCATCACTAAAGATCTTATTTACTGTGTCACCATCAATAGAGTATCATTGTCTAACTTTGGTAGCGAAATTTGGAATTCATAAACTTCACTTTATTCTGAAACTGATAATCTATTATCTTCATTGAAACATATGTCAGAATCCAACATTTCCTCAGCTGTTATGCATGGACATGTCATTAGCATATGTGACCATTTGCATTTGATTGAACATTTTGAACAAGAAGAAAGCAATGAGTAGTACTCCAAAATGTCCTTTATCACTGAACAGATTCGACTGATATCACAGAAAGCACGACACTATTCACCTGAAATGCTTTCTTTGATGTATCATTTCAATAATCATAGCTCAAGCGCATACAACTTTATGCGAGAAAGCTGTTGTCTGACTCTTCCGAGTACTCACTCTTCTCTGCTTTCTCTGATTCGCCAAATGATGAAGCTATTGTTAAGTACTTGGAATCCAAAGCAATGCATTGTTCACCACATGAAAAGTATGTGATATTGTGCATCGACGAAATTTACGTCAAGAGAAAAGTAGAATTCGCCGGAGGAGAAGACTACGGAGCAGAATTGATATCAGTAAACTTGGCCAGAACAGTATGTGCATTTTTAATGAAATCGCTTTGTGGAAATTTCCACGACGCCATTTCTCTCGTTCCAACACCAGTAATGTCCGCCGAATACTTGCAATCTTTATTTTTCAAGAATTTGAAAATAATCAGTTCGCCTGGATTAAAGACTGTTGTTTATGCTGTTGACAACAGTGCTGTCAATCAGAAATTTGATTCAAAATTGTGTCCAAGCGGGAACTATTCCATAAGAAATCCATAAACAGGTGAGCCTCTCTATATTATTCGATCCTGTTCACAACAAAAGCATTTACAATAACTGGACAACAAAAGGTATATTTCAATTCCCTGATTTTGGTGATGAGGATACTATTTGTGTAGCTGATATTTCCACTGCACAATCATTATTTGAGAAAGGTAAAATAGCATGCGAGTTAAACAGTCGCGTGAGGCTCGAAAAGACTAGCTTATCATTAGCTGTATCCCTCTTTGACGAATCTACAATCGATGTTTCACATCATTGTGAGTAGTAAGCCCGTCTCAAATTCAAGGACAAAATGTGCAACGATGAGTCATGCTGACTCAGCCCCCCCCCTCCTCTGGAAGGAAGGAGGGAGTTCGCCAAGGATGTGTTGGGAGGAATGGGTCCGAGAGGAGGAAACCGTTCCCTACCCCCCCTCTGGAAGGAAGGAAGGAGGAGTTTTCCAGTGAGGCAAGGGGTGGAATCTCGGAAGGATAGAGTGAGAAAAGGTGGGTTTTGGTGGTTTTTGGGATGAGAAAGGCTGGAATTCGTCATGAAGGAGGGTTCGGATAGGAAAACGGAGGTCAGATTCGGAATCTACGTGAAATGTTGGGTGAGGAAGGAAGGCAGGAGTGGTGAGGCAAGGGGTGGAATCTCTGAAAACGGCAGAGTTGGAAAAGACAGGTTTTGGTGGTTTTGGGATGAGAAAGGTCGTTTTTCGGCATGAAGGAGTCCTCGGATGAGAAAACGGAGGGCAGATTCGGAATCTACGTAAAATTTTGGGTTAGGAAGGATGTTTCCAACGACATCGGAGAGAAAAAGTTTTGAGGGCGTCCCCCCCCTCTGGACGAGACTTCCAACTTTGGTTCTAGAGATCGTAGAAAGTCGTGTGAGAGCTCATTTGAAAGCTCAGAGTGAGAAAAATGCAGTGGAAAGCTCATTTTGGTCCTATTTTCCTGGGTTTAGAGAGGAAAATGGGAGGAAAACGTCAGAGTGAGAAAAGGTGGGTTTTGGGATGAGAAAGTCCATATTTCGGCATGAAGGAGTGCTCAGATGTAGAAACGGAGTGCAAATTCGGAATTTTTGGCCAATTTTGGGACTAGTGACGTGTTTCCAGCTCAATCGCAGAGAAAAAGTTCTGACCTCTCCCCCTCTGGAACGAGACTTCCAACTTTGGTTCCAGAGATGGTAGAAAGTCGTGTGATAGCTCGTTTGAAAGCTAAGAGTAAGAAAAATTCAGTGGAAGAAATGGCTTGTTCATGTCTGCTTTCGTTTAGATGTGAGACGCCATTGAAAATGTTGGAAATTTTTATGAAAACGGCTCTAGCAGGTGAACGAATCCTCGGAGGGAAAAACATAGACCAGATTTGGAATCAGCGTGCCATTCTGCATCTAGAGGGTGAGTTTCAAGTAAATCGGAGAGAAAAAGTTGAAAATTTTCTTCACACTGGGTCTCCACAAGGGATTTTTTCGTGAAAATGTCAAATTGTAGCCACCTTTGGCGATGAATAGCGGAGGATTGGAAGTGAATGAAGAGCTCGGGTTTCCTTTAGGGGCAAGACCGCACCTTGTTCTCTAGGATCCCATCTTTTCAGATCTGTGGAAGGTTTCGTTTCCAAATGAGAGCGTGTTTAAAATTGAATTTTTTCACATCTTCCAAGATTTTGGAACTTTTGAAAAAACGACAAAAAACGAGTTTTTTCAGCTCGGCTTCTGGTAATCGTAGAGGGTCGAGGGATGGCTTAAATGAAAGGTGAGAGCGAGAAAACATGACTGTCAAAATTTGAAGTCAGTCGGAGCACTAGAACCGGAGATAGACGTGTTTAAAGTTTTTGGATGATGGAGATTACGTCATCAGCTGATCGCCACAAACTATATAAGTGGAAACTCTACTTGTGGAAATCAGTTCTCCTCCCGACTGGGTTTTGCGGTAGGTGAACTCCGGAGCTCTGATGATAGCATCGGACATTCCAAATTTCAGGTTTCTGTAAGAAACCGACTTAGAAAATTTCATTGCTGATATCAGCGAAGGCTTCAGACATAGACATCGGATAACATTATTAGGACTAGACCGGACACAGCTGATTTCCCGTGGCCTTTAAAGCCGTTCGGTAGCGACATGGAAATATTGTTTGTATAAAGCAATTATGACAACGAGAGAATTTAAAATTTCGATAACCACGTGTTTATTATCAGCTGAGAGAGAGTAGAGATGAGGAGATATTGCATCGTCCATAATTGCAGACTTAAATACTCCGAATTGGCAACAGCAGAAGACATTTCATTTCACAGGTAATTGCAAATGAACAGCCTATCTTTAATCTCATGATAATACAAATTTTACGTACACACTGTTGTAAGAAATCTGTTTTCATTGTACTCGGGAAAACTCGCCCTTCGCGCTAACAAGAAATGATGTAAAATAGTACTTTTTGCCCGAAGTGGCCAGGACAAATCCCAGTTATTCCGGGTGCTGCTTATCTTTAGCCGGGACGCTCGAAGTTCACAAAATGATTAATGAGACGCCATATCTCAGTTCTGCGGAATAATCTGTATAAGTGATAGATTTTTTAGGGGGTGACCTGAGTCAGGAGTAATACCAAACCGATTAAGAAGCCCATTTCTGAAAAGTTTTCATTTATCTTACTGCCATGTTAATGTCTTTCTGCTTATTTCTTAGTTAGGCTTAAGAACATCTATCAAAAATATTTGCTGGAAACTGTACTCTGAAGATTATGCGAAATCTACTCGAACAATTTCATTCACGCTAAGAGTAAATTCATTTTCGATCTATCTTTTCAAGATTGGAGTCATTTCAAGGCACATTATCTTGGATTTTCAAAAGAAAGCATTCTACAGCCAGAGGAAATTTAATAAAAATTTCGCTAATTTAAAAATTGCGCTACTGTTTGTTTACACAAATAGCATAGTAAAACAATTTTTCAGAATTAAAGCCACTCGGTAGCGACATTCGCTTGTGGCCATCAGCTGACAGTGTATTAAATAGGCGCTGTCCGGTCTAGTCCTAATAATGTTATCCGATGTCTATGGCGTCAGACTTAAAGGTTAGCCAGGAGATGGCCTTCGTCTCCAGGCCATAAAAGACTCCAAAACTTTAAACGCTTGCAACTTTGCTTCTACAAGTCCGTTTAACTTGATTCAAAAAAGGTTCGATCGCTATTGATCAGGCCTATGGTGACAGACTACTTATAAAATTTCATAAGTAGTGCTAAAAAGTTGAAAATTTAAATTCACTATTTTTGGAGGTTTTCTGGGGTTTTCGGCCCTGCTGAAATCAATGAAGGCATGGTTGAGTGTGTACAAGCAAGTCTTCTCATGTCTTTACATGATACAAGCGGATTTTCACTGAAAACGAGCAAGTCACGGAGAGTTTTGCTGTAATATTCCACTGACAGGGTGTTCCTTCGGGACGGCGGACGATGCCGTAGTGATAAGTTTGGCAAGGGAGTGTGTCATATTTTAAACCGAAACCGCTGGGGCAACTCATGTTGGTCATTTGACACAGTTCTCAACGTAGCACTTTGAACGCCAATCGGTTGAGTCTTCGCTATCTTGTCATGGGTGGCATCCAAACATCTCCATTGTAAAACGCTTGTGAATCACGGCTTGCTATCAAGCTGAGAATAAAAGTCAACGACTTGGGATGTTTCCTCTTGTAAATAACTCCACCGGTTTTCATGTCTGGCTATCAAGTCATTGACCCTGCAAGTCACGGAGATTTTCGGTGTCATACTTCCTGTTGTTGGGCGTTCTTTCGAGACAGCGGTGGAGTCCGTAGCGATGAATACTGCACGGGACGTTGGCAATGGTAATCATTGTGAAACCTCTCTGAGTCATGTTTCCAAGTGGTTGCCTTTCGTCTCAACGTTGTACTCTGACCGCCAGGGCGACATTTAGCTATCTGCCACAGGTTACCTCATAAAGTCTGCATTGCACATGTCTCCCGATAGTTGGCCATACATGCGAGAATGGGCCATGAGTTCTGCTTGTCTCTATCACGGAGACGAAATGATGAATGGAATGAAAGGGGCATTCATGCGCCACACGCAACCACACGCTCATTTCTCTCTTCGCTAGAGAACAAGCTCTTGTGAGTGTGGTCAGAAACTTTATCATGTTGTACAAAAGTTTTACTGCAACACAGGTTGATGTATAGTTAGAAAGTTTGATCATGACGTTTTATGAAACACAAATGTCATAAAATGCAAGCGTAGTGTAGTCAAATAGTTTTACCGTGACACACGTTTGAGAAAGTAAAGTTTGATCATCGAAGTTTTATTCGTGAGTGTCGTCAGAAAGTGTATCATGGTTTGCAAAAGCAAAGTTTAGTGTAGTCAAATTGTTTTTACCATAACACACGTTTGTGAAAGTGAAGTATTAGATTACACTGAGTCATCAATACTGTCAAAGGTGTACAAGTCATATGAAGCATATTCAACCGAGTGTCCATTCCTGACACTCATCATCATTTGAAATTATTTGAAGATGAAAAGTTGCATTCGTTTCCCAACTTCATGGTATGTAGCAAGAGAGCTTGGTTATTCGTTGAAGGCTATAGAAAGTGTTACAAATGTAAATGAAAGTATTAAAGCTGACGCTTTAGTTGAAAGACTAGTTGATCTAGATGAGCATGCTATGAATCATCATTTGGATCGAAGATGGATAGAGGATTTTTCCATGCTGCAATGCAATGATAGTGAAAATAGGAGGATGAAATTGGTGCGATCTGGAGTGAAAAAGAAAAAAGTGACATTTGCAACTGATTTGTCAAGTAGCTCTACCAATAAAAGTGACTTCAGAAAGAAATTGGAAGAAGAGGCGTTTAAATTATTATATGAACGGAACTGCGTTGAGTGTTTTATAAGGGAATGGTCACTTCTCTTTTTACCATGTTGTCATGCTGTTATGTGTTCTACGTGCTATGTACCTTTGGAACTATGCTGTGCCTCATCTGTGATCAAGAAATAATTTCAACAGTCAATGTATATAAATGATTTTGATGCAATCCTTGTCGATTTTAAAACAGTCATCTATGACCATGACACCACTGTATCACCGTCTCATTGAAAAAAGAAAGCATGATTATACAAGGCAGTGGATTCTTGTGTTGGAAAAACTATTATCATCCAGTGATTGTAGAGAGATCATACATCGTTTGAGTAATGCTATCATCATTCACGCAAACTGTGAAGATGTTGACTATATGCTATCTTATAATTGTAAACCAAAGCAGTTTACGAATACACTTTCATCACTGTTACATCATGGTCTTCTTTCATTACCTTGCTTGGAGTTATGTATTCTACACATTGCTTATGGGAAGCCTTTTCCACTTAAGCACAATTGATGCAAAGGCATTAAACTTTACAAGCATCATCGTACAAACAGATTGTTTATGTCTGTCTCATAACATATCAGCAAACGACACAGCTGAACTGTTTCCATTGAACTATAGTACCTCACTGGATGATACATTACAGCTACCCACACATGTATCTGCTTCTGACTATCCCACTGGTACTGTGACTGTTCTCAGTGTATTGCTTTTTACTAGTGCTGTACTCAATGTCTTCCTCTATTTCATTGCGTTTACGTCGGTGATGTTTCGACGCTGCTGTCGTGTTTAAGCAAAGAACACTCCAACATCCACCTGTAAAAATGGCTAGACGTCGTTCATCTCACCGTTCGCGCAGACAAAAGTGTCAATCAAATGCAAACAAAAAATTCTGTTTCACTCTTCGTCGCTTATTAAAATTAAGACCATCTCATCGATGTGAGGCAATGAAGCTGGCAAACAATGCCTTCATTCGTAAAATGTGCGCGGAAATACGAAAAGTGCGTTATATGACATTAAATAGCAAAAAGGCCAATGCAATTGCCAGGCATGGTAAAGTTCTTCGCACTTTGAGCAATCCAAAAACATCAATTCCTACAAAGCGCAAACTATTATCACAACGCGGTGGCTTCTTACCACTTTTAGCGCCTATCATCATGGCAGCTGCTGGTCCTGCTTTGGGAGGATTAGCTGGTGCTCTCGTGAATAAAGCCATTAATGGATAGACACTAAGTTAAATGGTATGACTTTTCATGAAAATCAACATGGATTTCCGTTTACGCTGTAATCGCACTATGTTTGTCGTAGGACCCTCTCATAGTGGGAAGACACATTTAACACTGCAATTGTTGGAGCGTCGTAATGAGATTTTTGACTGCATACTGAATCGCGTTGTTTGGTGCTATGGGATTTATCAACATAACCTACATCGTGAATTGGTTGGTAAGGGTCACTTGGTTTAACCGGGGATTATCAGCACTGCTGATATTCAACCTATGATATTATCATTCTTGATGATTTACTTAATGAGAGTAAGAACTCAGAAGAAGTAACTGCTATGTTTACCAAGGCTGCTCATCGCCAAGCATGCTTTATCATTTTTATTATGCAAAATCTTTTTCCAAGTGGAAAGGAGGCACGGGCTTGAAGTCTAAACACGCATTACTACATCATCTTTTAAAATCCTCGTGATAAAAGTCAAGTTGAATTCCTATCTTGACAAGTTCTTCCTCGCAAGTCAAAAGCCTTAATTGAAGTATTTGAGGCCGCCACGGAAAGAAATTATTTTTGGATTTTACCAAGGAGTGTCCTGAGGATTATCGCTTGCGCAGTCATCTCTTTGAGAAACCCATGATCATAATCATATATAAATTGTTATGAGTGGTTTTCAACGCGTGATTGCTATTCCACAAGAAGAATATATACATCTGACTACAATACAGAGTGTTCATCAACCTTGGGCAAATCAAATGTCACAACTTAATCAGCAATATGAACAAGAAGCTGTACAAAGTAAAAATCCGTATGATCGTTTGATAAAGCAGAGTTCTACCTTAGAAGAAATGAAACAATTGAAAGAAAAAATTCGCAATGATCTTTCGCTTGGTTCACCCAAACCCTATCGCAATCGCGCACTGAGCTTATATCGAAGTCTCGAACCCAACTTGAAAATCACGCAACGAGGTGAAGTGGTAGGTGATGATGGTGCAGTCATTAGGGGCTCAAGAGTGGAAGATTTAATTAATCATGCTGTTCGTGATCGTCGTCGTCACTTTACACCTACAGGATGGGAGTTCTTTTTAAAAAGTATGAAGAAATTCAATGTTCCAAAGGCAATTAATTCTTGGACGTGATACCTTCCAGGAAATGGAAAATGATTCTACACCTAGGAAGAGAAAGTTGCAAAGTGTAGAGAGACCTAAAAAGAGAATCAAGCAAACTTTGAAAACACCCGAGAAGTTGCTGAAGCGTATACCAAAACCTTCAACACGTTATCCATCATTTGATTTTATCACAGACTTCTAATATGAAGAAGCTATGTTGCATCCAATGTTCAGAGTTACCAAACATTCATGTGTCATTGAACTGCTTAAGTACATGTTGTAAAAGTGATTCATACAAGACGGCGCAAAAAAGTAGCAAAAGCAGGTCTCAAACACAAACGCAAACCCTAGCGGAGGAAAAGACTGATACTTTGAGGCAAATTAAACGATCCCTCTTAATAAACGATGGATGAACATCTGAAATCAATTTACTATAACCCAAAGCATTATGCAGGTTATGCTTCAGTGAAAAAGTTGTCACAAGCAAGTGGTTATTCACAGAAACAAGTGAAGAGATGGTTAAAAGCTCAACCTGCATATACATTGCACACACAAGCTCGAAAACGTTATCCTACCCGTTCTTATATCGTTCATGATATATTTATGAACAATGGCAAGCAGATTTGGCTGATGTTTCTTTATTAGCTAAAAAAGAATAAAGGCTATCACCTTCTCCTAACTGTCATTGACTTATTTTCCCGCTATGCATGGGTTCAACCACTCAAGACAAAGCGTGGTGAAGAAGCGGCCGAGGCTTTCCAAAATATTTTCAGTGAAGGACGCATTCCCACACGTATTCAGACTGATCAAGGGAAAGAGTTTGAAAACAGACATGTGCGTGCTTTATTTCGCGAACACAACATTGAGCTGTTTAGTGTGAAAAGTGCATACAATGCTGCAGTGGTCGAACGCTTTAATCGTACACTGAAAACTCGCCTATGGCGCTATTTCACTGCAAAAGTAACACAAAAGAGGACGGATGTATTGCAAGATACTGTACACGCTTACAATCATTCTGTTCATCGTATGCTTGGTCACAAACCTGCTGACATAACTCCAGACATGGTTGATACAATCCGTGAAATCATTGCTAAACGCAAGCAACCATCACAAGGTAAACGTGACATTCAGGTTGGTGACAAAGTTCGCATTTCCAAGGTGAAAAGCGTGTTTGCGAAAGGATATCTTCCCAATTGGACGGAAGAAATACTTACTGTCTCTGAGGCTAACAAGAAATTCAAGCCCACTACCTACAAGATTCGTGATTATCATGGTGAAAAGATTGAAGGGAGTTTTTATCGTCATGAGATAACACCCATCACCAAAGAAGATGATGACTACATGGTTGAAAAGATACTTCGTCACCAAATGCGACAAGGGGAAAAGTGGAGCCTGGTGAAATGTGCTGGCTGTCCAAATTCAATGAACAGTTGGATTCGTCATTCTGACCTTTATCGTGTTAGTCAACGTTCCTAAGCAAAGTAATGAATTGTGTAAATATAAATAAATAAATACCTATGGATCAAACTGCTACGTTTTATTCTGCCCCCTCCTATGCTAGTCATGCTAGTCATGCTGGCTTTCCCGTATATGCTGGATCGAGACGTCAAAAAGGGGGTATACTATTGGGTGCTGTCAAAGGTATGATGCTGCCCACTATCGCAAATGTGGGAAAATCAGATTTACAGGAAGCTGTAGGATTAGCAGCAGATGTAGCAAGTGATGCGCTTTCAGGAAGATTGCCGATTCTTGAATCGCCAAAGCGTCATGGAATACAGCGTTTGAAGAATGTCGGTAAGGCTGGTATCAGGTCTGTCATCAGTCATATCAATCCACTCTCTACTTCAGGCAAACGTAGGCGAAGAGCATCTCGTGTCCCTCCTAGCAAACGCAGACGACGTGGACTGTTTTAAATATGGAATGTAAAACCTCATCCCTTTGCTTATTTGATGGAACACCTATACAGACGGATATCATTAGAAATTATGTATCAATTCGTTATCCACAGACAAGTATCGATTCTGGTAGTGTCATTGAGTTTTTAATACCAGGAAATGATGCTGAGTCCATCGATGTAAATGACATTAATCTACATGTTAAGTTTAAGATAGTAAATAAGGACGGCACAAACCTTGACGACAAGGACAAAGTAGCCGTGAATAACTTGGCAATAGCAACGCTCTTCAAGGATGTATCATTGACCATTGGTGAAACTCGGGTTGAAAGTGGTCAACACAGTTATCCCTATCTCGGTTATTTTTCAACAGTCATGCAGTTCCAGCCACAAGCACAAAAGAGTCACATGGCTGTTATGGGTTGGTGTAAAGATGAAGCTGGTAAATTTGATAGTGACAAAAACAAGGGATTTGACACTCGTGAAAAGTGGACTGCAGAAAGTAGGGTGTGTGAATTACATGGTCCCGTATACTGGGACTTTTTCCGTCAATCACGTTTCTTAATGTCAAAAGTAGACATGCGAGTTCATCTCTTGCCGAACGATCCTAAATTTGTATTGAATTCTTATGGAGCAAAGACTGAATTTAAGATTGTGTTTGAAAGTGTTAGACTTTATGTGCGACGAATGACAGTGAATCCTTCGGTGATTAATGGTCATGAGATGGGTTTGAAGAAGTATGATGCTCTTTATGATGTAAATCATACTGAGATCCATAGTTTCACCATTTCTCGTGCGCAAAAGAGCTTTGTTAAAGATAGTTTGTTTCCTATACAATCACCAAAAATGATCATTTTGGGATTGATTGCAAATGATGCATACAATGGTAATATATCGAAGAATCCCCTCAACTTTGAGCACTTTGGTTTAAATCAAATCGGATTCTATCGCGATACTGATTGCATTCCTGATACTCCTTTTTGCCCCGACTTCGCTAATGGACATTATTCTCGCTCATATCAAAATACTATGGAGACATTTAAATACTGGAATACTGATTTCAAGATTCAAGATTTATATATTTTTCACTACATCTGGGATGCATGTGACATGATGACACCAATGGTTTGACCTACGATGAATTTGCTAAAGGTTATACACTTTATGCATTTGATTTGACAGCAAACAATGAAGCAGGTGCTTCTTATCGTCAGGGCACTGCCACGAAGGGTCTTAAACTAGAATTCTTCTTTGAAAAAGATTTGACGAAAACAGTCAATGTACTCATCTATGCTGTGTTCGATTCCACCGTTCGAATTAACAGGCTACGTGACGTTTCCGCTTCTTATACAAGTTAATGAGTTAGTTATCTGATGCAGAGCTGGAGAGAGTCGTTCAAGAACATGGTGATGAACGCACTGTTGCAGCATTTCGAGGTGTGTTTTCCATTAATAATATGCCCACAGTTTTCCCAAAACCACCCTAATTCATTATCATAAATACTGATACAGCACACTTACCCGGCAAACACTGGAAAGTTTTGTTTATTGATAAAAACTATTGCGGTGAAATCTTTGATTCATTGGCCTTACCAAACTTTGATTATGTCACACGTTTCATGAACCGTCATTCACGAAAATGGATTTGCAATGCTTTGGCCTATCAACATCCCTTGTCTTAAACATGTGGAGCCTATGCCCTCTACTTTGTAATGCAACGACTACATTATGACTCTTTACATGACATTTGTAAACATTTTTCACATGATGCCGTTGTCAATGAAAAGCACATTCGTAACTTTTATAAAAGCCTTTAATAAATATGTACGATTAAAATTTGTTTTCTTTATTATACTTCAATGGAAAAGTAGATGATGTGATTGAATATGTTGTATTTAGTCATCAGACATGAATAGGTAGAGATAAGACGACATTGTTCACTTGTCACACTCATTCTTGTTGATTTGTTGAAGGTAAGTCATTATGCGAGGATGTATGCGTTCTCTATACTTGTTCCAACTTGAGGATGTAAAATATATAACACCATATTGATCATGAAGAGCAATGAAATCTCGTCGAATAATGAATAGACGTCCACCTAGAGGGATATAGTACATTGGATGATTCATAATATGTAAAGCATCGTGCAGGTTATCCATTTGAAAAGGTGATAAACTTATTTTAACTTGTCGATGAGTATCGTAAAAGGTAATGCGTCGAGCCTTCCATGTAACGTGACACTGAGAAGAGAGCTTGGCAATCATGGTTAGTTTTAGATATAGCAAAACGTTTGCTTAGTCTTCTCGTTTAAGCAAAGCATTCATAAGAAATGGAAGAAGTCATGTTGTGAATCATCATCATATTATCATTTGCAATAGTGACATTAGCGGGACGAGGATTAGATGATGCAGTTCGTCTCATCAAATCACCTATTCATGCAACAAGACCTATTGAAGATGAAATTCTTTCCGGCATAGCCGATTCTTGGCAAAATCATGCTTACAAACTTCAGATTTTACGTCAGCGAATGGGTCATGCATGGGAAATGGTGTTAACAGATTATAGCTTTAAGCGATCGCCCGTAGGCGGCATCGATTTGATCAATCCTGTACGTCGCATTGCAATGGAATTAAAAAATAGCTGTCGTGTGAGCTGATCAATGAAACGTGAGATATTTCATACCCTTGCAGATTTTAAACGTAGAAGACCAAGATATCAAGTAATATTTTGTTGTATCAACTATCGCAATATGAAAGAAGGTGGTACAAGCATACTTAGGGGAGTACATTATGTGAAAGGGCAATCACTCTTAACCAAATTCCTAGGACGACAGAAAGTGCCTACTGTGAACAGATGGAAAGCAGCAGTTCGTTATGGCATGCGACATAACGCCTAAGCGAACGACGCTTTATGTTGATACTTTAACATGGAGTTTACAGCAGTGTTTCCCAGTAATGCTCTACCTGAGCGATATGAAAATACAGCTGCCGAGTTTGAGACTGATATAACACAGCCGATTGACTTAAATGGTGATTGGGAAGTAGCCCTGCAAGATTTGAGCTATGTGAATAATATAAGAACCATTGCCAATGAAGAGATTACACTAGGCACTGCAACGAATCAAGACTTGTACTTTCCAAAACTAGAGCGAAATGATAAAGTACATACCTACAACTTGAATGAACATGCAGCAGAGTGGAATTCTATTCCTACAGTAAACACCCGTCGGGGAAAGCGAGCTGTTGATGAGATTGTAAATGGCCCTACTTTAATTATCACTGCAGATACAGACATACCCATTACTAAAAATGCTACACCCCTGAAATGGAAACAACCTACAAACCCATCATTCCGCCATCGTTTAGAGCAAACATGCTATTACATGAAAATTCAACGCGTATTGAATGTTATGAATGATTTGGCAAAGGATCTATGGTTCTGGCAGATGTATCCAAATCTACATAAAGTCACACTCTACATGAGACCGACTACTATTTTCCATGGATTTTATGTGAGTGGACCTCTGCAAGAACCATAGATCCTTTGAATACAGACGTCTTATGGTCACACCATGAATGGGGGGAATGTGAAAATAACATCTGAACAGCAATCCGATTGCCGAATGGTCCTTTATTTCAAACGCACAGACCCTGTTTTACGTCCCAGTCTTACATGGAAGCCAAATGAAAAGTTACCGATACCTCAAAAGCATTATAGCAATGGCTATGATGTTTGTACATACTTGAACAAGGGTGTATCAAATCTACACTCATATCATTTTGACTATGATCCTAAAGCAAATGAATTCTGTATCAGTGTACATGGTAAAACGGTCATTCACATTTCAAAAGAGTTGACAAAGATTTTAGGATTCAAACGTGACATATTCTACGACGAGACGTACTGTGGCTCAACATCCTTGCTCGATATGAATATCAATCACTTTTACATTTACACTAACTTTATCCATTCAACACAAGTTGGTGGTCAAATGGTTCCCCTTTTAAGATATATTCCTATTGACAGTGGCGACTTTGGTGTGACCATGCACAGGGAGTTCCTGAACAAGGTATACATTCCAGTCAATGTATCACGATTATCCCATTGCAAATTTGGTATCTATGATGATATTGATAATCCTATTCAATTCATTGGTGGTCGTACTGTCTTAACACTTCATTTTCGTCAGATAACATCAAATCATTAATGTTGCGTGTGGCGCAGTCAATGTCTTTTCTTTCTTGATTAGGTGACCGTTAAGGCCATGGTCTCATAAAGACCGTTTGGGGCATTCTCTGGTCTCATCAAAGGGCTTTTCACTCCTGAAAGTCAGCCTCGTTTATGAAAGGCTCACTCTCAACCGTTTGTAGAGTGAGGTGCTTGCAGCCTTCAATCATTTGTCTCTCTTCCTCTTTTTGTTGAAACTTTCTCTCAACTTCCTTCTTCGCAGGAGTTGAGCTAGCAAGAGGTGTGAATGTTTCCTCTGTGTCGGACATGACTGTGATAGTGAAATGCAAGACACTCTTCTCTATATATGAGGATGATGCATTGTGATTGATAAATGGCTGTCGTCCAATGAGAGAGCGCGAAGCAGGGAGAGAGAATCTATACTCACTGACATGAATAATGAAACCAACTATCATTGACTTGAATGGAAGTTTGTTTCATTTTTTCTATCGTTTGAGATGATATCTCGCTTTCTATGTATAACCATTGAACTCCATATGATAAGGGAAATGATATAGGACCATCAAATTTCAAAATTTGATATTGATCACAGTAACAGCTAGAAGTTGAGCAGAATCACCACCTACTGCTGACCAGATTTGACTTATGAAATGGCGCACGATAACTTTACCAGAGGAATGGCAATTGGGATGATGCGTTGTGGGCAAAGTTCTACGACTGTTGCGAAAGAATTGAAAATTTCAAGGGTCGTTGTATGGAGGTGGTGGTGTCGTTGGAAAGCAGAAGGAAATGTGGAAAAGAAGAACGGATCAGGAAGACCAAGGGTATCATCCAAGCGGACAGATGCACGCTTAGTTTTAGCTGCTAAAAGAAACAGATTTGTGTCCGTCCCGAAGCTAATTGTGTACTGGAAGGTTGCTGGGAACGTTGCCTGTAGCGTTCGAACTGCATATAGAAGATTGCGAGAAGCTGGTATACAGTCTCGACGACGCGCTGTGAGAATTCCGCTGAGCCTAGAACATCGAAGGAGACGAGTGACGTGGCGTCAAGGTCATCAGTCGTGGAGTGACAGTCAGTGGGAACGTGTGGTCTGGACTGATGAATCGAGGTTTACTCTCGATTTCAACAATGGTCGGATCCGTGTTCATCGCTTGCCAAGTGAACGATTTGCTCCATGTTGCGTCAAAGAACACGACCGGTACAGTGGCGGTAGTGTCATGGTTTGGGCCGGTATCTGGCACAGTGGAAAAACACCAGCAATCGTAGTGAAAGGAACATTGACAGGACAGCGATATGCCGACGAGATGGTGACACCGGTCGTGGTTGCAGCAGTGACATCGAATCAATTGATTTTTCAGGATGACAACGCAAGGCCCCATCGCGCTTCAGTGGTCTCTAACAGGATAGCAAGCAGTGGAATCCCAACCTTGGAATGGCCCTCACGTTCTCTCGACCTCTCCCCCATCGAGGACTGCTGGGATGAACTTGGTCGCAGAGTGAGGGAGAGGTACAACCACCCACCAGTGTCTTTGAAGATGTTGGCCGACAGACTGATCGAGCAGTGGAACCTCTTAGACCTGGCATTCATCCAGCGACTGTGCTCATCCATGCCCTCACGCATTGATGCCTGTTTGGATGCTCGCGGTGGTCACACCCGTTTCTAACTTAAGTTGATAAAATCATGAGTATTAAATTAAATGTTTTTGAGTAAAGCATTCGAGTTCTCCTTTTACAAACAACAAACAAACGTACAGTACAACCAAGTTTAAGTCATAAGTATTCATATCAGGACTTGTTTCATTCTTTCTGTCACTGAGTATATATAAGTGCGGCGCAATGACCATTTCCTCATAATATCATTAAAATAGATACACCACCGAACACCTATGCCCTACTCATGCCCAATGCCCCACGCAAGAGGCAAGTGAAAACTATTTACGATGGTGAGGTCGAGCCGCTACAGTTGGATGAGGAAATCATCATCATTTCCGACGATGAAGAGGATAGTACTGATACAATCAGGGCGGTCTTCCTGAGTGTGCCTCCAAAGGACGTTATGATAGAGCGGTGTGTTGAGACTCTCCGGAGCTGGCTAGACCTCTTCTGTCCTTCCAGTCAGCCCCGCAATCAAAAAGAGTTTGACTTGGTAGACGTAATGTACCGTCGTATTACAAAGCGTGTTGATTTTATTTCTTTTTAATGAATGTGTATCATGACAGTCTCGTTGTTCCTTCATATAAACTGCATGGCTTCGAAATGATCATCGAATAAGCATAGTGTCAATTGGGAGCTATTGTTAGAATAAGATGTCCTATCATCTAGACACTTAACATAGTTACTAGAAATCATTCAACATATGAAGCATGATTTTAGGTGAATCAATTGAAGCAACGTTATCTGAAAATGAGCCATGAGTTCTGCTTGTCACTCTTACACCACACGTATACAAAATCATTTTCTATCTTCTCTAAAGGTGCGATCCCTTTTGATAGAAAAGTAGACCGATAATAAATGTGTTAACTAACCCCATATCTAAATTCTTCCATTTATTTCCATTTATTTCCATTTCTAGATCAATACATTGCAAAACAAAGACATGTCGTATGTAGGTTTATTTATAATTGAATCACATATACTTTATAGCGAGGAAAAGTCAAGCGGAATAACCTCTAAGTCACTGTACACTTTATAACATCTTGGCCGCTTTGGCGCGTCGGGCACTTTTCTAACACGCGTCGTTTTTGGCGTGAATTCACCATCAGTCCACACAATTTTTTCAATGACGACGACTTTCGTGCGGGACTCCTCCTCCAGTTCACACTTGTCTTGATCCCACTCGTCAATGACTTCAAATATTTTGTTGAAGATCTCTAAGGCGGGAGATGTACCTTCCATCATGAGATAGATGAGAATGAGAAGTGTTTCAATTTTCAGACTTTTATATGTTTTTCAACAATGAATTCCTCAACAACCAATCAGAATGATTCTAATTTAGATGAAGACTACATTATCACTTTATCAACCTGTGTTGCAGTAAAAACTTCTGTACAACTTGATAAACTTTCTGACCACACTCGCAAGAGCTTGTTCACTATTAAATTCTCATACGATGATGAAAGTCATCCCAGTAGCCATTTATAATAGAAGATAATGCTTACTAATTTAAATTATTAGTTAAAGCAGTCCTAATGAGGACTGATGGCGTTCTCCCATCCGCAAGTGTACAGAGGCAATGCTACTGTAACCATTGGATTAATCAGTTCTTAAAAGAGCTCAATGTAGCTTTCTCATGGCAACGAATTAAAATTGATCAGCTTTGGCCCAATATCTGGTAAAAATGGAAATCTTAAGACACATTCTTGCATGTGGTGCAAGGGTGGCCTCCCATTTCATTCCATTTCATCATTTATTCTTCCCCTCTGCATTCCATATCCGAAGATATGTGGCGGGCCTGGGACTAATACCATAGATTCCAAACACTGCCGTATACACGTTCAAAACAGACGTCCAATAGCCTGTTCCGACTACAGATGCTGATAGTGGAAATAGAATAAGACAATGGTCACCAAAGGTTAAGGAAATTAAAAATGGATATTATAAAACAACAGGAAACCGATGAATAGAAATTGGAAAAGTGGAGGTAAAATATGGAAATACAACGATGCTACTACACCGATTACAAGTGAACTATATCTGACACTACACAAAGTGGATAATGGTAAGAGTGGATAAGTGGAAAGTGGATAATGGAGGTAAACAATAGAACTACAATGACATTCTACTACACCGAAAGCAATGAAACTATACACACTATACCTAAGACTACACATGGAAAATACTATTTCTTCACTTGAATTTGTTATCGCCAGTTTCTTCATCCGTCTATAGTACTTCATGTAATTCCACATTTCTTCATTTGAATTACAATACATCGACCACTACTTCAGCTACCGATTAAGGGATATAAAACATAATACTGCAGTCCGTCAGTCATCAGCAGGTACTCGTCTAGTTGTGTTTCGACCCCTAACCTGAACACTCAAACCCAGACGAGCGGGGTCCCACACATAGTGGCTGACAAAATACTGAATAGGTAATGATATGTCTTGAAAGATATGTCACAAAGATAAATCAGACATCATTCAATTGTTGCGTTTCCCACATGTAAACTGATCCTGTCATTAAATTCATCCCATCAATAAATACAGTATGCTTTTTGCGATCCGCACATGTAAACAAATCCTGTACATCAATCTTTGCCTTTTCGATTCCCACAAGTAAACAGATTCTGTTCATCCTCGAATCCCATAAAGATGTAATCGCTGTGTGATAAATATGTAATCCGCCTTTACACAAACTTCGCCTCATACATCAAGACTTAACAATGGGAGCTCTCTCATCTCCCGTAAGACACGCTAAGCGCTCTGTATTCACTCTTCACCGCCCCCCCCATATGATGGCTACAAGTCATTGTTAGTCGTTTTTTCACCTATGCAGCAAGGCATTAAGGAAAATGTGAGTCGTTTGTTGGTGGCGTGCCTCATTGAAATTCACAGAGTGAAGTGAATTGTCGAGCCGAGAAAAGACCATATTTGTGAAGCGATTCATTATGCCTTGTGAGAGCCTTTTCTGTGTAACTTTTCTGTGTGAAAGAGAGAAGTCTGGTGTGTTGCATGTGGTGCAAGGGTGGCCTCCCATTTCATTCCATTTCATCATTTATTCTTCCCCTCTGCATTCCATATCCGAAGATATGTGGCGGGCCTGGGACCGCTTTAGCTGCATTAGAAGGCATTAGGGCTCATGGGGCGTTCCCGACGAAGGGTGATGAAAGAATGTGTTGCATGTATGAAAGTTGATCTTATGTTTTTAAAAAGACTATCGTCTAACTTGTGTGGGACTGGCCGATCCTGCTGAGAGAGACTCTTAGTCTCTTTGTCAGCGGCATCGACCTCCTTTACTACCACCCGACTGTCAGAGGGCGGTATATAGCCTCACTCTGTTGAATCAGTGTCATCATCAACAGCCGATGAACCAATTCGAGCAAGATTGTTCCACAATCTCTCTCGCTCTTCCATCTGCGAAAACTCTTTAAATAAATTTCTCGGCTTTAACCGAAGCTTGTCAGGAGAGCTGACTAGGGTGTTTGGCGTCTGCATGATGGAGTATAAAATGAAGTTGTGAGAGAAGACGCGGTTTATATACCCAGCGAGCACAAAGCCATGATTCAGACCTTCCTTATTTGGTCATGCGTTTGACATGACAACAGCGGTTTTACCATTTATGGGCATCGGCAGTTACAGTGCTTTCAGTTACCAACTCCCAACACAAAGACGGGTTACCCTATGATACGAAAAGGTTTGACGTCAATGCCTGCAGTAACCCTCTCATTTTTACCAAGTTACAATGACAAACGATAGACGTTGCCAGCCCTGTGTTACTGAGGCTAGACGAGATTTCACAAAGGCCCGATAGCAGAGGCCAGGTTGATAGCAAGCGTTTAGGTGTTAAGCTCTTGAATCCGTTACAGGCATTACTCAGAGGGGATCTTATCCCAGCTCCAAGGCCTCGATCCACAAATCCAACGTCGGGCGGACAGAGCGTGTGTCATGTCACTGTGTTGGTATCCGGGCCCCGATTTTGACATTTAGAAGAGGAAATTGTTTACAAGAGGAAACATCCCAAGTCGTTGACTTTTATTCTCAGCTTGATAGCAAGCCGTGATTCACAAGCGTTTTACAATGGAGATGTTTGGATGCCACCCATGACAAGATAGCGAAGACTCAACCGATTGGCGTTCAAAGTGCTACGTTGAGAACTGTGTCAAATGACCAACATGAGTTGCCCCAGCGGTTTCGGTTTAAAATATGACACACTCCCTTGCCAAACTTATCACTACGGCATCGTCCGCCGTCCCGAAGGAACACCCTGTCAGTGGAATATTACAGCAAAACTCTCCGTGACTTGCTCGTTTTCAGTGAAAATCCGCTTGTATCATGTAAAGACATGAGAAGACTTGCTTGTACACACTCAACCATGCCTTCATTGATTTCAGCAGGGCCGAAAACCCCAGAAAACCTCCAAAAATAGTGAATTTAAATTTTCAACTTTTTAGCACTACTTATGAAATTTTATAAGTAGTCTGTCACCATAGGCCTGATCAATAGCGATCGAACCTTTTTTGAATCAAGTCAAACGGACTTGTAGAAGCAAAGTTGCAAGCGTTTAAAGTTTTGGAGTCTTTTATGGCCTGGAGACGAAGGCCATCTCCTGGCTAACCTTTAAGTCTGACGCCTTCGCTGATATCAGCAATGAATTTTTCTAAGTCGGTTTCTGACAGAAGCCTGAAATTTGGAATGTCCGATGCTATCATCAGAGCTCAGAGAGACGACCTACCTTTGACAATTGCTCTTATCTTAATGACAAGTCTCTGTCGGTTCCCAGCTTATATAGTTTGTGGCGATCAGCTGATGACGTAATATCCATCATACAAATCTTTAAACACGTCTATCTCCGGTTCTAGTGCTCCGATTGACTTGAAACTCACCCTCCAGATGCAGAATGGCACACGGATTCCAAATCTGGTCTCTGTTTTCCCTTTCGAGGCTTCATTCACCCGCTAGAGCCATTTTCATAAAAATTCTAACTCTGTCGTTTTTTCGATGATGGGCAAAAATCTGAAAGTCGCTCTCACATCTCAGCCAAGGAAGATGGGACCAAACTGAGCTTTCCACTGCATTTTTCTCACTCTCAGCTTTCAAATGAGCTATCACACGACTTCCTGCGATCTCTAGAACCAAAGTTGGAGGTCTGACAGGAGGGGGCGTAGGGAACGGTTTCCTCCTCTCGGACCCATTCCTCCCAACACATCCTTGGCCTTCTCCTT
Source organism: Prostheceraeus crozeri (assembly GCA_907163375.1). NCBI lineage: Eukaryota > Metazoa > Platyhelminthes > Polycladida > Euryleptidae > Prostheceraeus > Prostheceraeus crozeri. The sequence goes on along the minus strand of CAJQUW010005871.1, from coordinate 156,521 downwards.
CCTGCCTTCCAGAGGGGGGGGGGCTGAGTCAGCATGATGACTCAGCAGCGATGACTCATCGCTGCACCGCACCGGCCTTGCGTCTGGGACGGGATTACTACTATTGTGATGCACCATATAGCTTCATTCGTTTTCTGATCTTAATCAATAGACTATGAAATATGTGGAATATCCGATCATCAACCAAAGGTGTCCATACACGTATTTCAGACGCTAATCCATTCACAGAATATGATGTGCGCATACAGGTATTGCATGATTATACAAAATTCTTTGATATTATGGGAAAAATCAAAATTACCTGGGTAAACTAAAGTTAACTAAACAGACTTTTCTTGCAGTGAAGCAATGGTGTAAAACGTTAGCCGAAATTGTCTTATATATGACGGAAGACATTGGTTTCAAGAGTGTTTACCCTGGTGTTATTGTAAATGACTGGATTAAGCGACACTTTGGTCGCTATCGGCAATTTCATGGTGGCAAAACATTATTTGATCTATTATCTTGCACATTGCCTTCAATATCGAAGAAAATTAAAGCTTTATTGATAAATGATCGAAACATCATCACCTACATCGGTGGTTACATATCCTACAAATTAGGTAATCGACTGAAGTGTTCAGAATGTAAAAAGGTTTTATGTGAGTCTGATGAATTGTATTTAAAGAACAATACAAGAATTGTCGACGACACCTCTCTTTTGCAGCTTAGAGATCGAGGTGGCTTAAAGATTCCATCAAAATATATCTTTTTATTTGGTTTCTGCTGCATACTGTACATTTGATCACGTTAGAAATGACCGTGCTTGTCAGAAGAATTTGTTTTATAACTCATCAGTAGCAATGATTTTGAGTTATGTCACACTGTTGGCAGCTAATGGCGAATCCTTTAAAATTTCAAAACTTCATTGTAATTGCGATATGCACAGGCTCTCCGCGCATGTTCTGATTCAGAGTTATAACATTTAATTGAAAACTTGTGCACTTGAAATGTCAGATAGTAATTCCTTTATTTCAACCATGCACAAACGTTTGAAGTTAGTTACCAGTTCGTCTCAATTCTCTGCCGATATACATAATATGCCTCAGTTTTACTCATTAGATTTCACACGTTGCTTTTGAATAATAAATTCACCGTTCTCACTTCCATCGTGGATCGTTCTCTAATTGCCGAAATCCAATGCAAACTCACTAAGTAATACCGTTATCCTTACTTCACTAAAATGATGGGTACTTTCTTCTAGTGCAGACATGAAAAGTCACTTGCTTGACATAGCCATCTAGGGTTCCTTGGTACATGGACATGGATCAATGATGGACATCAATGATTAATATAAGATATCTAGGGGACGCTCAACTCCTATACCATGTACTGGACCGGAGGCCAGTGACTTTGGTAGACTTGACTACTGACTGTAGTGTTTATCTGGATAAGACCATGTAACAAGTTGTAAATAATTCATTTCATTTTTCTAAAATACATCAGAATACTGATTGCTCTACAAACTAATTGATACCCCCGCCCAGTCTTGCAGAGAAATTGTCGGAAGAATCTGTGCAGTGTACGTGATAGGTATACCATTGCATTCTTCAAATTCCCGAAGGAGAAATAGCAATCTGCCCGAGAGTAGCGAGGGCAGATTCTATTTTTCCTGAGGGAATTTGAGCAAGAATGCTATGGTATACCTGTTATATGTACGGTAACCTACTGTCTACGAGGAGTTACACGGTGAGAATCTCCGAGCCGAAGGCGGGAAATTTCTGTGTAACTCCGAGTAGACAGCTAGGTTACTGATATGTGACCCACGAGAAGATATGAAATATGCCTATGTCCAATCTGAGATCCAATACCACAGATCTATGTTGCGCTCTATAGATCCATTTTTATAACAAACTTAGATATTTCAATGAAACACAAACTTAATAATATCTTAAATATCATAGTGATTTCAGCGGAGAAATACTTGAATTTGAATTGAGCGGAGAAATACTTGATTTTGAATTGAACGGAGAAATACTAATTGAAGTATATGATCATGGAAATCTAAGAATTCCACAAGATAGGTCAAATATAGTATATTCTTTTATGAAATAGGAGAAGAAGAGCACGGTCATCAACTATGCAGTAGTGGACTTTAATGATGAGCTGTTTAACTTTGACATTGAGGAAAAGCAGTAGAAAAAGGCTACGATCAAATAAGAAAGGAATTGAAAGAATTCCAGACTGAATACTAAGACGATAGAAAAGTCGCGCTTTACTTCAACTGATTCAGGCGAAGGCATCGTGACTACCAGAGTAAGGTGAGCACTGAATGAGGATTGCCTATCAAAAGATGGAGATGAACTATCTGTTTGACTGCTTCTTCATAGAGCTCAAGAAACAAAATGGTGATCTGTATCCACTTCCTACATGGAAATCTTTTATGTTTTCTATAACAATATTATCTCAACTAAACGAAAGGACGATGACCGAAGGTTCCATCTTGAATTGACGACCACCTCAACAGCACAAAGTAAGTCTTCATCACATTTATTCTTGCCATTTCAATATCTAAATTCTAAACTACTGAATGGATTAAAATGAACACGAATTGCATTTGCTCTAATTTATTTACCTACTCATGCTAGAATTTTTTAACCTGCAAATAGTTCATTTTTTGTGACATTTAGAAATTTATATCTAGGCCTACATAACAAAACACATGCAAAGTCGCATGATAGCTGGAATGTATTTATGATTCAATGAAATCATTGGCTAACGAGCAATAGTGCTCAGTGTATGAGTATCAAGTAACGAAAATGAAATCAGTCATGTAAATATATAAAGTATGCATGTATATTTTGTATATGCTGCCCACACAGAGAAAATTGCCTCTTTGTATTTATGTTTCTATAATAGTCCATAAGTATTTTTCATTCAACACCAAAAGCTTGAGCTATTAAGTATATGGTCCAAGTCATTTAAGCAATATAAACTGGTAACGGAACGTATTCCATCTTATATTTATTTGCTTATTATTTCATTCCAAAATACAAATGGTAGGATCAATGGCATCAGATTATGATAGCAATAGCAAATACTGTAATATATTTCTTGACTCTACTTCATTGACTACAAAATACCATAAATTTCTTAACAATTCTAATCGTTCTAATTCTTATAATTCTGTTTTAATTCCAGCTCCCCTTCGAATGATGGATCAATTGTGGTTGCATCACACAGTTGCTATCAAATGCAAATTTTCAATGCCGTGGACATACTACAACAAGCAACAATTTTTCTAAGCAATGAGGTCCAAGAGACGTGATGCAGATGACATAGCTTCTTTCCAATGTTATAAAATATTACTGCTTTGACATATCTATTCTCTTTTGGCCGGAGAAATATGTAATAGATATACGATATCATTCTTCAAATTCCCGAGGAATAAATAGCAATCTGCCCGAGCGTAGCGAGGGTAGATTCTTTACTCCGAGGGCTTTTGAAGAATGATATCGTATATCTGTTATATACCATGATAGTGGAATCTAATAATCATCCCCGGGAAGTTTATTTTGCAGCATAGTGGTTGAGAGTGATCTCGTGCTTCGTCATATCTATGATGTGTACATGTACATGTCATATCTATGATGTCCACACTAAACTTATATTTTGAAATCTCAGGGAAGTTTATTTATCTAAAATTAGAAAACAGAGATCTATGGAGTAACTTCTGCAGTAATTTCAGAAATTGCATCGTCTGATTCATTCATTCACCGATTCAATATGGCAGAAATTGATTTAGACTTTGATGAACTTGCAAGTTTAATGGATGATTACAAGCAACCAACAACATCTCGATTTGAAAGAAGTATGAACGAAGAAGAACTAAAGAAAAGAATAGACAGCACAAGATCCAAGAATTCAAAGAAGAAGGCCAACTGGGCAGCAAAGATGTTCAAAGAATGGCTTGCGGAAAGGCAAAGAAATGGGATAGTCAGAGGTGATCATGTTTTCAAAGCATTTGAAGAGATGAGCAAGTCGGAACTGGATTCCCAACTGAATTATTTCATTTTTGAAGCAAGAAAGAAGAATGGGGGTAGATATCCAGCAAAGACCTTAAGAGAAATATTTCAGGGTCTAGGATATTATCTAAAGGATATTCTCGGAAAAGGATGGAGATTATTCAATGATGAAGAATTTGAATCTGCAAGGATGGCTTTGGACGCAGCCATGAAAGAAGCAAATTACCTTCAAGTTCCTTGTGAAGGACCCGGTCCCTCAAATCCGGTGTCCAAAAATCAAGAAGATGGGTTATGGAACAAAGGCATTTTGGGTGACAGTGATCCGCAGACTTTGTTAAGAACCATATTCTTTTGCTGCGGAAAGTTCTTTGGATTGCGAGGAGGAAGAGAGCATCGAGAGCTCAAATTTGGGACACAAATTCAATTAACGATGACTGAAACAGGTGAAGCATTAGTGTACACCAACATGCATTCCAAAAATTACACTGGTGGCTTAATACAGTGTCGTCTAAAGCCAAAAACCATAAAAGTCTTCACAAACCAGGATAATCCGGAGCGCTGCTTTGTCAGGATTTACAAACTCTATGCCAGCAAGCGTCCGTCGAGCGGGAAAGTTTCAGCCTTTTATCTAAAAGCTAGAACGAATTTCACTGACGATTCATGGTTTGTGGATACAGTGATAGGACACAATAAGTTGGAGACTTTGATGAAAGAGATCGCATCACTTGGACAATTGAAAGGAAATTACACCAACCATTCACTCAAGAAGACAACAGGACAATTTCTCAAGGGTATGACCGAGGTTCAGAGAAAAGCTCATACAGGGAACAGATCGCAGGCGCAATCAATTTATGATGAAGACTTCCAGTTGACATCTTCAGTTTTATATGGTGCTAGACCGAATGCTTCCATCGATTCAACTGCATGTATGTCAAACAATTCAACCAACATGAATGCAACAAGAATAGTCATGAACAAATGAAACATGGCAGCTACAAATGCCCGCAAGGAAGCAATTGAAGATGGATGTGAACGCTGAGACAAACCACATTTCATTCCATTTCTTTTGACTTCATATTCATATAGGCCTACTTACCGCTTTATCGTTCCTTGTAACGTACTGTATTTAGAGATGTGATGTTTTGACTCTACATGTACATGTGAATTACTAATTAACTTGAATGAATGTAATTCATGATTGTTCAATTACAGATATCGTTAAACCAAACGTAGGGATATTCTCTGAAAATAACTCCCGGGTTATTGAGGGGATGTCTATGTACATCATGGTATATATAGTGAGAATTTTAAGTAGATATCAGGGTAATTCATTGTCAGAGTGGATTACATATCATGATTCGATATCTGGACTATTTCTACGAGGAAAATTCTCAGGGAAAGTTCTACGGGAAAGCTATTTTTTCATAGAAATGTTATAATACACGTATGTATGCATGCAGTGCATCACGGCAAGGTCATTGCATGAATACCTGCGGACAAGAGAAGTCGGCTACAATGACAAAGCAATCAAGATTGGGTCGATTTAGATTTTGACGACCTTGATCAATGTTCACTGAATGACAATGTGGATGAACGATTTGAAACAAGCTTAAGTAAAGAAGAATTGAAAACACTTTATCTAAGAATTCAAAGAAAAAGGCACAATGGCCAGTGAAGAGTTTTAAGGAATGACTATCAAGAAGGCAATTAAACGGAATAATTAAGGGACCACATGTTTTCAAGGATTTTGAAGAGATGACGAAATCGGAGTTAGATTCGCAACTGCAATATTTTGCATTTGAGGTACGCAAGAAGAATGGCGGTCGCTACCCTGCTATGTCCTTGCGTGACATATTCCAGGGGATTTGATACTACCACAAGGTCATCCTAGGAAGAGGATGGCGAATCTTCAACGATAGTGAATTCCATCAATCAAGAACATTGGACGCCGCGATGAAGGAGGCCAATTCATTGGGTATTAAAAGCCAAGGCAATGGGCCAGCAAATGCGGTTTCTAGGCAACAAGAAGAAAATCTATGGAACACAAATGTTTTGGGTGACACCAGCCCTGAAGTTCTATTGAGAACAATCTTCTTTTGCTGTGGAAAACTTTTCGGCTTGAGAGGTGGAAGAGAACACCGTGAATTAGAACTTGGAAAACATATTACATTATCGCAGACTGAACGCGGAGAAGCCATAGTCTACAGTAACAGCTATTCAAAAAATTTTACAGGTGGACTAAGGCAAAGCACATTAAACCCAAATCGGTGAAGATATTTTCATGCGCTGAAAACCCACAAAGATGTTTCGTGAGATTGTACAAACTCTATGTTTCAAAAAGACCATCAGATTGCAAGACAACAGCATTCTATCTCAGAGCAAAGAAAAATTTCAGTGATGATGTTTGGTATGACGACGTTGTGCTCGGCCACAATTCTTTAGACAACATGATGAAGAGCATTGCCTTCCTCGGCAATCTGAATGGCAACTTTACCAGTCATTCACTGAAGAAAACAACCGGTCAATGTTTGAAAACTATGCCTGAAGCACAAAAGCGATCTCATACGGGAAATCGTTCACATTCACAGTCAGTCTACGAGCAGGTTGACGACGATGGTTTTGCTTTGACTTCAGCCGCTCTGTATGGTCAAACATCGGATGCAACCAACCCCCCTGTGACGGAAGTAACTGCGACTTCCTCAGTATCGAGAAGCACAGTGTCGAGAAGCATCAACTTTAACGAACAAAATGTCAATTTCAACGAAGTGAACCTCAACGTCACTGCTCCACCTTCGAAGCAACTGAAGATGGAAGTGAATGCAAAGAAGAACATTATTTCCTTTCACTTCTTCTGACTTCTCTGTCTAAATGTTTAATTGTTCGTTACTTTGTAACTTATCATTTACTGTATGTACGACTTAATAGAATTTTTACAATTAGAGGGATGGTTCTTTGATTATATTTCATGTTATATTTGATAGATGTCTATTCGGATCATGATATATATGTGCAGATACAAGCATATCATCGATGATCAATGTCAAATAAATTGTGACTTTCTATTTTCGTTGATTTTCCCATTGTCTTATGTAAAACCTCCTCCTGTATGATAATTTGGACCACTGGTGGACTTTATTCGAGTATTCAAGGACAATGAAAAGATATAACATGTCATTTATTTCCGGCCTTGAATTACTCAACCTTCATTAAACGAAAATTGATGGCTATTTTTATCACAGTGATGCGAGAATGTTTTCATATTCACCGACGAAATTTATACGGATTTCGTAATCAACTTAAATCCTTATCAATGCTGTTCCTAAATTTTCCAATATGGTATGACCTGAAAATCGTGGAAAGTCATCAATCACCACTGCTTGGTTTGCTTTTTATTAAATATGATCTTCGCATTTTATGAATCACTGACATCATAATCATATTTTATTTGTTCGTCGGAGTTTTGATTATAATTTGAAGGCCTCACGGGTGATGCTCTATAATCACGAGATGTCTAATAAGAGACAAAAATATATTGACATCGATAACCTCTCATTACGAGGAGGCGCACTTGGAAAGACAACACTGGTCGTGCTTTTCCACCTAAATCTTAATAAAGGATCTTCCGAAGGAATGGATATTCAAACGACTCTTGCTTAACTTTTAGCATTTCCATTAGTTGTACCAATCAAACTATTATCAATTTTTAACTCTTCAATTTGTTTTCTGTTCGTTTCTGATTGCATCATCAGTGGATTTTCTTTAGATTTTAATCATGTCTTTTACTTGTATAATAATGAATAAGGCATAGAACATATTGATGCAAATATGATAGATGATGCTGTTGTAGTTAACAAGTAAAATCATTACTGATCAGTTTTCACTTAGTCCATGACTGCTTTTTGCAAATGAAATACATTATCAAAAATTTTCCAGAAAGAGTCCACAATTCTCCGGAAAAGCACTACTGAATCGATTTTCGCAAAGCATGTATAAAATGTACATAATCTACACCAACAGCCATTGATGCTACGTGCCGCAGGTGAACAATTTCGATCAGTAGCAGTTGATATTGCAGCTGTTATTGACAGTTGCTTATTCTTGTGGGAGTATTTTAATTCTTTAGTCATTTCTTGACTGGGTCCAGAATCTTCTTTCAACAGATTCCCTGTATGAATGAGCGCATTAGAATATTGGATAATTGTTTACAACTTAATTGTTCAACGTGGTCATGATAATTGTAAGTTAGGTATGAATCCCCTGAACAGTACCACCGGTTGAGAAGAAAAAATATACTTATTTCTGCTAGGCCTTTCACCTGTATCTTACAGGCATCTTCAGGCAACTGTTTATTATTCCGCTTCAAACATCTTATCAACATACACTGAAAGAATCAAATTTCAAGTGCTTACGCAAATATCATCACAATAATTGGGTAACGGATAGGTTGATGGGAGTCGCACGTAATTATCTGATTAAGCTGGACAAGACACCCCTCACTTTGCTAATTTCAACCATACCCGACTCATATTTATTGTTGTTGAAAGAAGACATTCTTTCCGATAAGATAGACTCCTTCACTTTTCTCTTATACCAGTGCCTTTGTCTCGACAACACACGCCCCTCATCCCACGCCATTCTGTGACCCTCTTCCCAACAATGTCTCGCAATTTCTGAGTTGGCAGTCTGTGCTTTTATTACATTGTCTGAATAAACCCTGTGTCATCATTAATTCAAGTTTGCGGAGCCAGGGTAACCAAAGGTCTTCGGTTGAGTAAAAACGTCATCTCATGCGTACGATGCATTTCGCTTGCCACCGGCAAGCATGGTCACGTTCCCCTGAAGAGAACGTGACCATGCTTGCCGGTGGCAAGCGAAATGCATCGTACGCATGAGATGACGTTTTTACTCAACCGAAGACCTTTGGTTACCCTGGCTCCGCAAACTTGAATTTTATTACATTGTTCTTATGTTCTTTTGTTTACAACTTGTTTCACGGTTTTATCCAGATGTGTACAAACAACCGTCATTAATCAAATCTACCGAAGACACTGGCCTCCGCCCTCCAGTCCAGTACATGGTATGTGTAACCATGGGCCGCGGAAGTGGGGGGGCCAGGGGAGGCCAGGCCCCCCTCGAAAAATTTGCCGGGGCCACGTGTGTGTTTGGCCCCCCCCTCAAATTTGGGCTGTTAAAATATTCATCTTGATGATAATTTGCAATCTAATTCTTTATTAAATAAGTACAAAGTCGGGAGATGAAACGACCTCTATCGCGCTGCATCATTTCCGCTAACATTAACTGACAGAAAGCTAATCAACACATAAACATGTGAAACCAAGGATTGTAACCACCTCCGCAAAGTGTTTGTTTATGATACATCAGCTTTGGCTGCCGGCAACTGTTGGGATATTGCGTATTCATCTTTATGCACTTAAATTAACAGATGTTCTCCTCATCAACTCTGCGAGTTCTGACGCAAGAAAGTCGACAAAGTGCTTTCAAATCCGTGCGACCCATGGACCGTCCACCCACATGTGTAGTGGTTTACCAATTGAAATGCTTACAACATGTGCTCGCTATTCGATTCGCTCTCAAGATGTCTTAAATGTTGGTGGATAACTTATGCATCAAAGGATAGACCATAGTTGACTTCTGTCGCATCGTCCACATATAACAGATTTTGTTAAACGTTTAGCGGATTTTCTGCACTTTGACTTGAATTCACGGTAAGTAAAATTCATTATGAAATGATGAAATTGATGTTTTCACACTCAAGGTCGGTGGTACAATACGGTATAGGGTAACCCCTTCAGCGGCTCCAGAAGCCCAGTCGCTGCGTCGTTCCTGGAAGCAGTTACGACTAACTTCGACGTGAGAGACCTCGGCCCCGGACTTATGTCCGGGTGTTTCTCTTTGGTTGGAACGCGGAAGAGATCCGCTAATGAAGCAGTCGAAGGAAGAATAACTCATGGGCTTAGCGTACCACCGATCCGGCCAATAGAAGTAGGATCACCCTCAGAAACGGTTGGCCACCAGTTACTGTATGTTTAATTAGACATTTTAGCATTCCTCCCCTACCTGGGTCGGATGACCTGTCTGGGTGTAGTGTCGACAAGCAACAACTTTGACAGTCTGAGAAGCTAGCAGGCACCCTGATTGGATCGACCGTCTGAGAAGGACCGGCCTGAGAGTGAAGACGGAAGTTTAAAGTTGCTTTCGATTCGCCAGCAGCTCCGATCATGAGATGGTGGCACGTCTCATCTTGTGGGTAGCTTTAAGGTAGGATTAAATGTGTAGAAATAATTACTCAAAAGTCCACGCTTTCGATGACACTCACACTATAATGCATGCACTCAAATGCTCATCGCATCATAATCATTCATATGAATCAAGTAAATAGCAAAGATAGTTTCAATAATTAGGAACGATAAGACAATTCATTTTTTAAATGAGGAATAGAGATGGTGGCATGTATCATCTTGCGTGTAGCTTTAAGGTAGGATTAAATATGTTGAAATAATTTCTCAGAAGTCCACGCCTCCAAAGACACCAAGATGCTCCTTACAAGAATGTCAAATTCGATGTGTATGTTGCGGCATAAAAATAGTAACTAAATTTCAATGTAACATGACGTTTTAGTTATCCAACAGGAACTAACAAATAAGGTCTCATTTTGAAGCCAATGCGCAGCTCTATTGCCACAATCAACATTGCAATTATTGTATTTGAAGATGAGAGCATAATGCACTGTAAACACAAAGCGGAAGAACATGAAAGCCAAGAAACTAGATGAAAAGAACAACGACTGAATGGAAAAGCTAGCCTACTTCCAGTTCTTCACTGAAATGATGATCATCATGACATTATGCAATAAAGAATATTTGTAGGTGCAGAAAGGGATCGATGTGTTGAATAGAATATCTTTTGATGTTTTTATCTTAGAATATCATTATAATCTTAATTCTAGATTATCTTAAGATATTTTTCATGTGATGATCAATACTCAGAGCTATATATTTATGAAATATCTGCAAAATCGAATTTCAAATTTAGAATAAGTAAGCTTAATTATAGCCGGGTCTATATAGCCAATAATCTTTGCTCAATTGTGTCACACAATTATGAGTATAGAAAAAGAGGTTATTAAACGATGCGTATATTGAATGCCTACGTTACTTGGATCCGAACTGGACCCATTATAATATTGAGAAAGAGATATGTAGACCAATGGTCAAACGTAAGTGTGATGACATACTTCTAAATGAAAATGTTTGGGGTTTCACTTGGAAGAGACGTGGAGACTTGAAACAGGAAAATAAAAACATGTATCCTAAATTTTAAAAAAAGAACTCAAAATCGAAATTAAGTACATTAAATAGCAAACATATATTATCAATATTTAGGAAAGATAATGCAGTTCACTATATAAATGAGGACCACAGATGGAACCAGATGATTGAGAAATAGATACTAACATCATTTCGTGAATCGAATTTATTGCGTATAAACTGTTACAATGGAAATGATTATGCCTATAATAGATATTATATTATCTTATGCCTAGGCATAAGACATTAGTTATTTAAATCGATTCATCATTACCAGGTCATCATGTCAAATGTTAGTGAGGCGCACTCATACTTCTGCCTTTATGATTAATTTTTCAATATTATTCGTAGTTATTCTGCCTCGTCCACCAAAAAGTAAAACTGTCACTTCTCTAATAATAAACCACTGTTGAATATTACTAACTGAGTTCTGCCACTCCATAATTTGTAATAACAGATATGGTGATGGATTTGCACTAAATTAACACTCTTATTTTGCATTTTCAGTTCGACTAATCTATTACAAGGAGTCATTAAGAAGTGTTGAGTCAATTGTCAGTCCAGCCTTGTCTATAACCATGTAAGTTTAACACCATGTTAAATCTCTCGCAAGCATTATTTCAACATTATTCGATTTGCAGTAGCTGATGCTTCATTATGGATTTTATCAGGCAATTTATATATTTTATGAATTTTACCTGCATTTTTTAGAATAGATTATTAATTTCACGTTCTACAAAAGCTTCAGAAGCTTAGAGATAAAACTATAAACAAATCTGAAATTATGTTGAAAAAACCAACTACATAATCTACACAACATGACGTATTTTTTGGAAGATGAAATATAGTTTCACTTTCTTTCAGGAGCAAAAGAAAGTCGATTTTGGATTGGTTGAACCAAGAGTCCAACAGCAATAAGAAATACCGCCCATCACTTATTTCTATCTCTACACCTTCTCAATCACCCCTGGTCTCCGAATGTCCCGTTGCTATAGCCCAGTCATCTACTGCAAGGTCATTAGTGATGTCTCCAACTTCTCCACATCGACATGAAGAACTTCAGGAAGACGAGTCAACAGCACAAGAAAAGTTGCCAATTGAATCATCTCTTCCAAAAGCATGCTCCACGATCTCAGACCCAACGACTAGCACTACTCAGGAACTTCTAGATGATAATTTAACACCATATCAACCGAGAGGATTTGACTTTCCGAAGCGTCAGTTTGGTGACCGCCACCGAGCTTTCCTCCCAATTTGGTTTGATAAGCACGAATGGTTAAATTATGTTCCAAAAACGTCTGATGATGGCAGTGTTGATAGCGTGACGTGTAGCATCTGCACTCGAGCATACTTCTTAAAATTATTTTTGCCAACACAACGACTTGAGAATTCATTCCTCGAAAAAGGATTTTCAAATTGGAAAAAATGTCCGAAAAGGTTCGTGGACCACGAGAGGTCAACTCAGCATACTTCCGCCCGATCCGCTCTAAAAAATCTTGCAAAACCTTCAATACCCACCCAGTTATCGAAACAGGCTGATTTAGAAGCTGTAGCTCATCGACGTGCACTAGCAGCCATTTTTGAAAGTGCGATGTACCTCAGTCGTCAAGGCATTGCTTTTCAAGGTAGCACCTCAAGTGAAGGCAATTTCTTCCAGCTCCTGAAATTACGCGGCAATGATAATAAAGATGTTAAAGACTGGATTATTCGTCGAGACAATTGGTTGTCGCACGACATGCAAAATGAAATGATCCAGGAAATAGCTAAGAGTATTCAGCGAAGCATTGCATCAGAGATACAGAAGGCTGATTTCTTCAGTTGTATTGCCGATGGAACTCAGGATATTCAAGGTCACGTTCAAGGCCACTTCTCTTCAGAATTGTACGGTCCGACTTCCAATCACATGATCTTTTCCTTGGATACTATAACATCTCAGATTCATCCGGGCAGTCTATCGCAGCAGCACTGAAGGACGTCGCTATTCGCTTCAACATCCCATTCGAAAAATGTTGTGGTCTTGGATTTGATGGTGCATCGAATATGAGTGCAGCATTCAAGGGGGCACAAGCTGCAATTAAAAAGGACTTCCCCTCAGCACGATACCAACATTGTGCAAACCATCGTCTCGACCTCTGTCTTCAAGAAACAGCAAAGAAAGAAAAGTTGATAAGTGATACTCTGGAACGCGTCCGTCGGGTTGCTGTTTTCGTCAAAGAATCGGGCAAGCGACTACAGCAGTACAACAACATTTGCGAAGAAATTGCCAACAGTTTGGAGGACGATTCGAAAGACTTCAGTCAGTTAGTTGCCCTTTGCCCTACTCGATGGGTTATCCGTGTTAAAGGCATTGCAGCTATTCTACGAAACTTCCAACCTTTGATTAAACTTTTTTACAAAATTTCGTTGGATAAAACCTACTCTTCGGAATCTCGATCGAAAGCTGATTCGAATTATAAGAAGCTGATGAAATTCGAAACAATTTTGGGCTTGCATATTTCTCTCACAATTTTTGAAGAATCGGAAAAATTGGCAAAGAAACTGCAAAGTCCAAAGATGTCAATCGGACATGCACATCAGGCGGTTATCCTGTTAAAACACCACATGAAAACCTTGCGTACGGATCAGTCCTTCTCAGATGTTTTGGAGAAGACAAACAGTTTTCGGGAAGAGAATGGATTACCTTGTCCTGAAGCAGTGAGAAGGAAACGTCTGCCTAAGTGGTTGGATGAGAATCCTGGGTCGACCTTCCATCATTCATCAATTTATGACCAATACAGAGTAGATTATTTCAACATAATTGATAGAATGATTCAAACATTAGACAAGCGATTCGATGACAACTTTTTGAAAGCTTGTCATGACATTGAAACATCTCTGGTCAATGCATGCAAGGAGGAAAAGAATGCGCGAGAAATAGAAAAAGTATGGAGAAGCGAGTATTTCCCAACAGTCGACGATGATGCCCTTCAACATGAATTGAAGACTTTACCAACATTAGCAAAGCAGACCAAGTCCAATCCGACGTCGTTCGATGAATTCCTAGCGATGCTAAGATCAAGTCCTGAGACATCACTGGTGTTCTTTCCGGAGGTGACTCGGTTAGCAAGACTCTTACTAACATTTCCTGTTTCTGTGGCTAGTGCTGAAAGAACGTTCAGCACCCTTCGAAGACTGAAGAATTGGCAAAGAAGCAGCATGGGACAGGAACGGCTTACCGCTTTGGCAGTGTGCAATATTCACAAGGCATTTCTCGACAACATCGACACGAATGACTTATGTGACAATTTCATTTCGAAGACTGATGAACGACGAAAAGTGTTCTCTTCCAAGCGCATGTGATTTCTTCCGCGCGAGATATAGTGTTATACACAAACAAGCACTTGTTTATAATAATCACAATCAGTATGAGATTATATTGAAAGCCCTACACTAACAGGTACTTATTATTGAAATTTTGAATAGGCTGCTTGCTTTTTCTTTCATTTCATTTAACATGGCAATAAAGTATAATGGTGTAGTACAGAAGTGAGATATCGCTAAAATTTATACAGTGAATTGATTTTTTAAGATGATCGATGAATTACAGTGATTTCAATTAGACATGTGATACAACTGTATTACTTCTAACAGAGCATTGGAGCTACTTATACTGCATTGGTATATTTCACAAGAAAGATGTTCACTTTGATCAACAGATTTTGTCTATCAATTCGTCGAATTATATCTGCAACTTCTATCTAAGTTTGTGATTTATGATTAGCTTTCATGATTATACTTTGCACTATGACCATAAATCAAATAATAAAATAGATAGAAAAATAGAGAAAATAAATAAAGATATTGATGCAGATCAATAATGCCTACATTGCGATTGCGAAAAATGTTTGTAAACAGAATCTTTTATGTCTATACAATCTTATTGTGATGAAGCATTGTACAAATCTTATGGCCCCCCCTCGTGAAAAATTGTTCCGCGGGCCCTGTGTGTAACAGATAATACATATTGCTTATTCTGAATTCGTTTGATTTTTGAGGCATCAATTTTCTTCATGCTGATTATTTGTAAATATTTTTCATTGCCTCTCCTTCTGTCAGCTGCGGATAGTCCGTGGGCGGCTCAGTGAATATCATAACATTTCCGCTGTCCACTTGAGTGCTTGGTCATTGGCGTGTTGGCAGCCGTCCACTTGTTTATGGATATCGTTTTATCGTTTGTTCGGCGCCGCTGAGTTAGCGCCCTGCTGAGATGTATGTTTCCGACTGCGGAGGAGTTTGGAGTGGGCGAGTCGCTAAAGATTTAGTGCGTGTCGGTCTGTTTGAGCTATCTTGCGTTGGCGTGATTGACTCTGATTGCGTGAGCGTGTGTGTGATTAGCGGTCCAATAATGTTGCCCGAACTTTGGGACCTCTCTTAATATTGAGACTTCCTATGTACGAAGATCATCCCCATCGGAATTTCCAAGCTCAGAGGACCGAGTGATTTTTCTTGTCCGAGCAGTTGTCTCAAGTAAACGTACATGACCAGCCTAGTTTTTTTTTGACAAAGAGTTAAGTTAGGGGCATCCAAAAACGAACCACAGAGAACGCTCTGTAACAGTATGGGAGTTGAACGTCCCTTAGATATCTTATATTAATCATAGATGTTCCTGGTGATTCTGTGGGATATAGAGAGCAAAATTATTTTATGAATCCCGAGGGCTTTAGCCCACTTGTAGCTAGTAGTACTATGACCTTGTAAAAAGCGTTGAGAACTCATGCCTCTCTCTATTCCGTCAATAACATGTCAATTAATTCAAAGTTAGGATCATTTTTCTGAAGTAAATAATGGAGAGAGTCAATTAAGCCAGGGCAGTGAAATGAGAGAGTAAAAGATAATGGTTTAGTAATTTTGTCTGATGAATATGCCAATAGAATAGAGTCAATATAAATCTCATTACCAAAAATTCTACTTATTAAACCACCGTCTACGTAAGCTCCGTATTTATATCAGTTTCATATCATGCTTCGGCATACGTTTCCTATAGGCGTCACGGATTGCATGATTCGGCGGAAGAGTTTTCTTTCTGCGAATGATACGATGGCCATTGGATCTTGAACATGCAATACCTTTTGCGTCACGTGATGATGAGCGTATTTACTTTGTCCAAGCATACGATTACATAATGATCCATCTGGTTTTCTGATCTCGTCCATGCACCTTTTTGACCTGGATAGCCTAACGTGTGTAGACCAAAATTTAATTTAAGTTGATGTTGGGAAACCAAGTAGACAAGATGGAAATAATTCTTTTTTATATGCATTTTTAACTTCGGCCTCCTCTTAGGCCATCATCAGAAGCAGAGAATCTAAAATTCTCTAGATTCTCTGCTTCTGATGATGGCCTTGGTTTCCCAACATCAACTTAAAGAAAATAATTAGCCAAGGTCTTTTCAACACCAAAATTTAATATCGGTTGTATTGCCGCCTTGTATATTTGTACAGTGAAACCTCTATAAGTGGACCACCCGTGGGCCGCAAAAAGATGGTCCACTTATAGAGGTAGCATTATTTTTCTTATGATACTTATTTCTTTAAATGACGTAACTACATGTATATTGTTGAAAACTTACATTAAACTTTTTAAACATGATGAAGTAAATATATAAAGCCTACTAATCATTTTGTTAAATAAGATCACGTTTATGCTGTACTTGTTGGCCCTTCATGCAATAATGAATAAAATGGATTGTTTTTAATGAGTCATGCATGCATGTCTACTAGTACACGCGATAAAGAAAAAGTCAGTTTAATATAATCAAGCTGATGATTTTTCACACCATAAATCTTAACGAAACATGTTGAACTAATATACTAAAGTCGACTTCATCTACTGACAAAAAAAGAATCCAGTGTGGTTTGAGTAAGTGTTGTCATTTCTTGACTAATCATCTTCTGAATTTCATAGAGAGATGTTAGAGCACAATTTATATTCTTTGAACATGCATAATGCTTCAATTTCTCAATACATTCCAGTGCTTCCTTTGAAGTGACAGTTATATCTGCTTCTTTGTTTTCTTCTTCGTCGTCACTGCTTCCAATCACCATGGGCTCTGAATTATGATGCATCCGATGTTCGTTGAGGATAGCTTGCTCAATATTGACGTCATCAGACTCAGTTGGGAGATCATCATCGCAGTGCAAGAAATCTTCAATCGAATCATTGGTGTTAAGCGCAGATTGGAGTAGGAGTGCAAGCTCTGATAAAGTCAAATCGTCTTCTGGATCATCAATAACCGTAATGTTTGATTTCATAAAGCCACATTTGCCGAAACAAAAAGACACAGTCCTTTCAGTCACTTGTTTTGTGGCTGTTGAGACCCAGTAGATGGAGTCCAGCAACGTGATGCTCTTCTTCACTGAATTCACATTGTCCAATTGTTCTATTTTAGATAGAATTGATTGAAGCAAGATTCTTCGATAGTGAGATTTGACACTCCGTATTATACCCTGATCCAAGGGCTGTAGCACCGAAGTGGTGTTTGGCGGGAAGAAACAAAGTGTCACATTAGAAAGTTCGATTCGAGGATGGCATGTTGCATTATCCATAAAGAGAATAACACGTCTATGTTGACGTCGCATCTTCTCATTGAATTCTCTGAGCCATGAAGAGAAAATAGAAGTTGTCATCCATGACTTGCGATTGCTCAAGTAGGTGACAGGCAGCAATTTGGGATCCAGACCATTAAAACAACGTGGATCTGCATATCTCCCCATCACAATGAGTTTTTCAAACTCACCTCGCATATTACAGCAGAAAAATACAGTCAAGTGCTCTTTAGCAACCTTTCCTCCTTTGCAGTCTGAGCCTTTGAAGCGAAGTGTTCGGTCGGGTAATGCACGATAGAAAAGACCACTCTCGTCACAGTTAAAAATATCACCAGGTTCGCAGTCTTTAATAATCTCACCAAGACGAGTTTTCCAGTCGATGACACTTTCATAAGGAACCGCCGCACTTTCGCCACTAACTTTACCGCCAGTGATTCCGTGCCGTTGTTTGAATTTCTCGAGCCACCCATTCGATGCTTCGAAATCAGTGATTTCCAATCCTTTCGCGAAGATCAAAGCCTTTTCCTGTATAAGTGGTCCAGAAATGGGAATATGTTTGTTTCTGACAGATCAGAACCAAGAGATTGTCATTTCATCGATCTCCGCATGTCCGCGATTCGTTGAGCAACGACGACTATTCACAGGTGCGTTCTTCCGATGACGAGCTAGAATATCGTCCTTGTTGGCTAAAATTCGCTGAACCTGGGACTTGCTGATGCGGAAATGTGATGCTAGAGTTCTCTGCGATTTCCGGTAGAAGATGCCTGAATCACTTCCACTTTCTTTGACAGATTAAGTTCCTTTATCGTCGACATGTTCGAGTACTCTAATTGATCTGAAGCATCCTTCAAATATTCAACACAAGTTAGCAGGGAGGATATCGTTGATAGGACGTGTGTGAAGTTAGCACCGCCACTCAGCACCGCCATCTTGAAAATGGAATGTGCCACTCAAATAAACCTAACAGATCCATGCATTTGGTGTGTGCCAGCATGTGCCACCCATTATTTTGAAAGAATTCCTCCTAGTTTAGGAGAAATCGCTGGATGAAAGTTCGACATGGCGGTGATGTGAAGTTAGCACCGCCACTAAAATTTTTTTTCCAAAATACACAATCAAAACATACGAAACACGTACAACAGATAGAAGACCATCAAAAACATTGTGCCAGCAAGTTTCAGAACCTAAATCCCCGTACTTCTGGAGAAATCAGTCCCCGAAACCACAAAATGGCGGTGATGTGAAGTTAGCACCGCCACTGAAGTCTTTTTTCCAAAATACACAATCAAAACATACGAAACACGCACAACAGATAGAAGACCATCAAAAACATTGTGCCTGCAAGTTTCAGCACCTATATCCCCGTACTTCCGGAGAAATCAGTCCCCGAAACCACAAAATGGCGGTGATGTGAAGTTAGCACCGCCACTGAAGTCTTTTTTCCAAAATACACAATCAAAACATACGAAACACGCACAACAGATAGAAGACCATCAAAAACATTGTGCCAGCAAGTTTCAGCACCTATATCCCCGTACTTCCGGAGAAATCAGTCCCCGAAACCACAAAATGGCGGTGATGTGAAGTTAGCACCGCCACTGAAGTCTTTTTTCCAAAATACACAATCAAAACATACGAAACACGCACAACAGATAGAAGACCATCAAAAACATTGTGCCAGCAAGTTTCAGCACCTAAATCCCCGTACTTCCGGAGAAATCAGTCCCCGAAACCACAAAATGGCGGTGATGTGAAGTTAGCACCGCCACTAAAATTTTTTTTCCAAAAGTACACAATCAAAACATACGAAACACGCACAACAGATAGAAGACCATCAAAAACATTGTGCCAGCAAGTTTCGGCACCTAAATCCCCGTACTTCCGGAGAAATCAGTCCCCGAAATCACAACATGGCGGTGATGTGAAGTTAGCACCGCCACTGAAGTCTTTTTTCAAAATACGCAAATAAAACACACGAGATAAGTACAACTGGGAGATGATCATCAAAAACATTGTGCCAGCAAGTTTCTTCTCCTAAGACGCCGTACTGGTGGAGAAATTAGCCCCCGAAAGCTCAATGCGCTGGCGGTGATGTGAAGTTGGCACCGCCATCTTGAAAATTGCATGTGCCAGTCAAACCAACGATCAGAATCGATCTAGATGGAGTGTGCCAGCATGTGTCACTCATTTATTTCACGAAAATCCCACCAGATCTGGTGGAAAACCAACCCGAAAGCTCAATGGCGGTGATGTGAAGTTGGCACCGCCATCTTGAAAAATGCATGTGCCAGTCAAAACAACGATCAAAATCGATCTAGATGAAGTGTGCCAGCATGTGCCACTCACTATTTTGAAAGAATTCCGCTTAGTTTAGGACAAATCGATGCTCGAAAGTTCGAAATGGCGGTGATGTGAAGTTAGCACCGCCACTAAAAGTTTTTTTCCAAAATACACAATCAAAACATACGAAACACGCACAACAGATAGAAGACCATCAAAAACATTGTGCCAGCAAGTTTCAGCACCTAAATCCCCGTACTTCCGGAGAAATCAGTCCCCCAAACCACAAAATGGCGGTGATGTGAAGTTAGCACCGCCACTGAAGTCTTTTTTCCAAAATACACAATCAAAACATACGAAACACGCACAACAGATAGAAGACCATCAAAAACATTGTGCCAGCAAGTTTCAGCACCTAAATCCCCGTACTTCCGGAGAAATCAGTCACCGAAATCACAACATGGCGGTGATGTGAAGTTAGCACCGCCACTGAAGTCTTTTTTCAAAATACGCAAATAAAACACACGAGATAAGTACAACTGGGAGATGATCATCAAAAACATTGTGCCAGCAAGTTTCTTCTCCTAAGACGCCGTACTGGTGGAGAAATTAGCCCCCGAAAGCTCAATGCGCTGGCGGTGATGTGAAGTTGGCACCGCCATCTTGAAAATTGCATGTGCCAGTCAAACCAACGATCAGAATCGATCTAGATGGAGTGTGCCAGCATGTGCCACTCATTTATTTCACGAAAATCCCACCAGATGTGGTGGAAAACCAACCCGAAAGCTCAATGGCGGTGATGTGAAGTTGGCACCGCCATCTTGAAAAATGCATGTGCCAGTCAAAACAACGATCAAAATCGATCTAGATGGAGTGTGCCAGCATGTGCCACTCACTATTTTGAAAGAATTCCGCTTAGTTTAGGACAAATCGCTGGATGAAAGTTCGACATGGCGGTGATGTGAAGTTAGCACCGCCACTAAAAGTTTTTTTCCAAAATACACAATCAAAACATACGAAACACGCACAACAGATAGAAGATCATCAAAAACATTGTGCCAGCAAGTTTCAGCACCTAAATCCCCGTACTTCCGGAGAAATCAGTCCCCGAAACCACAAAATGGCGGTGATGTGAAGTTAGCACCGCCACTAAAATTTTTTTTCAAAATACACAATCAAAACATACGAAACACGCACAACAGATAGAAGACCATCAAAAACATTGTGCCAGCAAGTTTCAGCACCTAAATCCCCGTACTTCCGGAGAAATCAGTCCCCGAAATCACAACATGGCGGTGATGTGAAATTAGCACCGCCACTGAAGTCTTTTTTAAAATACGCAAATAAAACACACGAGATAAGACAACGGAGATGATCATCAAAACATTGTGCCAGTGCCAGCAAGTTTTTCTCCTAAGAGCCGGTACTGGTGGAAGCCCCCCGAAAGCTCTTCAATGCGCTTGGCGTGAATTGAAGTGGGCACCCGCATCTGAAAATTGCATGTGCCAGTCAAACCAACGATCAGAATCGATCAAAGATGGAGTGATCATCAAAAACATTGTGCCCATTTCTTCTCCTAAGACTGGTGGAAAACCCGAAAGCTCAATGCGCTGGCGGTGATGTGAAGTTGGCACCGCCATCTTGAAAATTGCATGTGCCAGTCAAACCAACGATCAAAATCGATCTAGATGGAGTGTGCCAGCATGTGCCACTCATATTTCAAAAAATCACCCCACCAGATGAGTGGAAAACCAACGAAAAAGCAATGGCGCGTGATGTGAAGTTGGCTACCGCATCCATTGAAAAATGCATGTGCCTGTCAAAACAAACGATCAATCGATCTAGATGGAGTGTGTGGCCAGCATGTGCCACTATTTTTGAAAGAATTCCGCTTAGTTTAGGACAAATCGATGCTCGAAAGTTCGACATGGCGGTGATGTGAAGTTAGCACCGCCACTAAAATTTTTTTTCCAAAAGTACACAATCAAAACATACGAAACACGCACAACAGATAGAAGACCATCAAAAACATTGTGCCAGCAAGTTTCGGCACCTAAATCCCCGTACTTCCGGAGAAATCAGTCCCCGAAACCACAAAATGGGCGGTGATGTGAAATTAGCACCGCCACTGAAGTCTTTTTAAAATACGCAAATAAAACACACGAGATAAGGACAACTGGGAGATGATCATCAAAAACATTGTGCCAGCAAGTTTCTTCTCCTAAGACGCCGTACTGGTGGAGAAATTAGCCCCCGAAAGCTCAATGCGCTGGCGGTGATGTGAAGTTGGCACCGCCATCTTGAAAATTGCATGTGCCAGTCAAACCAACGATCAGAATCGATCTAGATGGAGTGTGCCAGCATGTGCCACTCATTTATTTCACGAAAATCCCACCAGATGTGGTGGAAAACCAACCCGAAAGCTCAATGGCGGTGATGTGAAGTTGGCACCGCCATCTTGAAAAATGCATGTGCCAGTCAAAACAACGATCAAAATCGATCTAGATGAAGTGTGCCAGCATGTGCCACTCACTATTTTGAAAGAATTCCGCTTAGTTTAGGACAAATCGATGCTGGAAAGTTCGACATGGCGGTGATGTGAAGTTAGCACCGCCACTAAAATTTTTTTTCCAAAATACACAATCAAAACATACGAAACACGCACAACAGATAGAAGACCATCAAAAACATTGTGCCAGCAAGTTTCAGCAACTAAATACCCGTACTTCCGTTGAAATCAGTCACCGAAACCACAAAATGGCGGTGATGTGAAGTTAGCACCGCCACTTAACTATTTTTACTAAATACTCAATAAAAACAATCGATACATGCAAAACAGATAGATGACCATCAAAAACATTGTGCCAGCAAGTTTCAGCACCTATATCCCCGTACTTCGGAGAAATTAGTCCCCGAAACCACAAAATGGCGTTGATGTGAAGTTAGCACCGCCATCTTGAAGCAAACACCGATCCAAAATCATTGTGCCAGCAAGTGCCCACTCACTAAATTCCCCGTACTTCCGGAGAAATCAGTCCCCGAAAGTTCGAAAAATGGCGCTGATGTGAAGTTAGCACCGCCACTGAAGTCTTTTTTCCAAAATACACAATCAAAACATACGAAACACGCACAACAGATAGAAGACCATCAAAAACATTGTGCCAGCAAGTTTCAGCACCTAAATCCCCGTACTTCCGGAGAAATCAGTCCCCGAAATCACAACATGGCGGTGATGTGAAGTTAGCACCGCCACTGAAGTCTTTTTTCAAAATACGCAAATAAAACACACGAGATAAGTACAACTGGGAGATGATCATCAAAAACATTGTGCCAGCAAGTTTCTTCTCCTAAGACGCCGTACTGGTGGAGAAATTAGCCCCCGAAAGCTCAATGCGCTGGCGGTGATGTGAAGTTGGCACCGCCATCTTGAAAATTGCATGTGCCAGTCAAACCAACGATCAGAATCGATCTAGATGGAGTGTGCCAGCATGTGTCACTCATTTATTTCACGAAAATCCCACCAGATGTGGTGGAAAACCAACCCGAAAGCTCAATGGCGGTGATGTGAAGTTGGCACCGCCATCTTGAAAAATGCATGCGCCAGTCAAACCAACGATCAAAATCGATCTAGATGGAGTGTGCCAGCATGTGCCACTCACTATTTTGAAAGAATTCCGCTTAGTTTAGGACAAATCGATGCTCGAAAGTTCGACATGGCGGTGATGTGAAGTTAGCACCGCCACTAAAATTTTCTTTCCAAAATACACAATCACGAAACACGCACAACAGATAGAAGACCATCAAAAACATTGGCCATCAAGTTTGAGCACCTAAATCCCCGTACTTCCGGAGAAATCAGTCCCCGAAACCACAAAAAAATGGCGGTGATGTGAAGCTAGCATCGCCACTAATTTTTTTTTCCAAAATACACAATTAAAACTAAAACATACGAAACACGCTAAACAGATAGAAGACCATCAAAAACATAGTGCCAGCAAGTTTCAGCACCTAAATCCCCGTACTTCCGGAGAAATCAGTCCCCGAAAGATGTACATGGCGGTGATGTGAAGTTAGCACCGCCACTGAAAAATTTTTTTTCCAAAATACACAATCAAAACATACGAAACACGCACAACAGATAGAAGACCATCAAAAACATTGTGCCAGCAAGTTTCAGCAACTAAATCCCCGTACTTCCGGAGAAATCAGTCCCCGAAACCACAAAATGGCGGTGATGTGAAGTTAGCACCGCCACTGAAGTCTTTTTTCCAAAATACACAATCAAAACATACGAAACACGCACAACAGATAGAAGACCATCAAAAACATTGTGCCAGCAAGTTTCAGCACCTAAATCCCCGTACTTCCGGAGAAATCAGTCCCCGAAATCACAACATGGCGGTGATGTGAAGTTAGCACCGCCACTGAAGTCTTTTTTCAAAATACGCAAATAAAACACACGAGATAAGTACAACTGGGAGATGATCATCGAAAACATTGTGCCAGCAAGTTCAGCAAGTTTTCTTCTCCTAAGACGCCGTACTGGTGGAGAAATTAGCCCCCGAAAGCTCAATGCGCTGGCGGTGATGTGAAGTTGGCACCGCCATCTTGAAAATTGCATGTGCCAGTCAAACCAACGATCAGAATCGATCTAGATGGAGTGTGCCAGCATGTGCCACTCATTTATTTCACGAAAATCCCACCAGATGTGGTGGAAAACCAACCCGAAAGCTCAATGGCGGTGATGTGAAGTTGGCACCGCCATCTTGAAAAATGCATGCGCCAGTCAAACCAACGATCAAAATCGATCTAGATGGAGTGTGCCAGCATGTGCCACTCACTATTTTGAAAGAATTCCGCTTAGTTTAGGACAAATCGATGCTCGAAAGTTCGACATGGCGGTGATGTGAAGTTAGCACCGCCACTAAATTTTTTTCCAAAATACACAATCAAAACATACGAAACACGCACAACAGATAGAAGACCATCAAAAACATTGTGCCAGCAAGTTTCAGCACCTAAATCCCCGTACTTCCGGAGAAATCAGTCTCCGAAACCACAAAATGGCGGTGATGTGAAGTTAGCACCGCCACTAAAATTTTTTTTCCAAAATACACAAAAAAACATACGAAACACGCACAACAGATAGAAGACCATCAAAAACATTGTGCCAGCAAGTTCAGCACCTAAATCCCCCTTTCCGGAGGGAATCAAGTCACGAAATCACAACATGGCGGTGATGTGAAGTTAGCACCGCCACTGAAGTTTTTTTCAAAATACGCAAATAAAACACACGAGATAAGTACAACTGGGAGATGATCATCAAAAACATTGTGCCAGCAAGTTTCTTCTCCTAAGACGCCGTACTGGTGGAGAAATTAGCCCCCGAAAGCTCAATGCGCTGGCGGTGATGTGAAGTTGGCACCGCCATCTTGAAAATTGCATGTGCCAGTCAAACCAACGATCAGAATCGATCTAGATGGAGTGTGCCAGCATGTGCCACTCATTTATTTCACGAAAATCCCACCAGATGTGGTGGAAAACCAACCCGAAAGCTCAATGGCGGTGATGTGAAGTTGGCACCGCCATCTTGAAAAATGCATGCGCCAGTCAATCCAACGATCAAAATCGATCTAGATGGAGTGTGCCAGCATGTGCCACTCACTATTTTGAAAGAATTCCGCTTAGTTTAGGACAAATCGATGCTCGAAAGTTCGACATGGCGGTGATGTGAAGTTAGCACCGCCACTAAATTTTTTTTCCAAAATACACAATCAAAACATACGAAACACGCACAACAGATAGAAGACCATCAAAAACATTATGACAGCAAGTTTCAGCACCTAAATCCCCGTACTTCCGGAGAAATCAGTCCCCGAAACCACAAAATGGCGGTGATGTGAAGTTAGCACCGCCACTGAAGTCTTTTTTCCAAAATACACAATCAAAACATACGAAACACGCACAACAGATAGAAGACCATCAAAAACATTGTGCCAGCAAGTTTCGGCACCTAAATCCCCGTACTTCCGGAGAAATCAGTCCCCGAAACCACAACATGGCGGTGATGTGAAGTTAGCACCGCCACTGAAGTCTTTTTTCCAAAATACACAATCAAAACATACGAAACACGCACAACAGATAGAAGACCATCAAAAACATTGTGCCAGCAAGTTTCAGCAACTAAATCCCCGTACTTCCGGAGAAATCAGTCCCCGAAACCACAAAATGGCGGTGATGTGAAGTTAGCACCGCCACTGAAGTCTTTTTTCCAAAATACACAATCAAAACATACGAAACACGCACAACAGATAGAAGACCATCAAAAACATTGTGCCAGCAAGTTTCAGCACCTAAATCCCCGTACTTCCGGAGAAATCAGTCCCCGAAATCACAACATGGCGGTGATGTGAAGTTAGCACCGCCACTGAAGTCTTTTTTCAAAATACGCAAATAAAACACACGAGATAAGTACAACTGGGAGATGATCATCGAAAACATTGTGCCAGCAAGTTTCTTCTCCTAAGACGCCGTACTGGTGGAGAAATTAGCCCCCGAAAGCTCAATGCGCTGGCGGTGATGTGAAGTTGGCACCGCCATCTTGAAAATTGCATGTGCCAGTCAAACCAACGATCAGAATCGATCTAGATGGAGTGTGCCAGCATGTGTCACTCATTTATTTCACGAAAATCCCACCAGATCTGGTGGAAAACCAACCCGAAAGCTCAATGGCGGTGATGTGAAGTTGGCACCGCCATCTTGAAAAATGCATGCGCCAGTCAAACCAACGATCAAAATCGATCTAGATGGAGTGTGCCAGCATGTGCCACTCACTATTTTGAAAGAATTCCGCTTAGTTTAGGACAAATCGATGCTCGAAAGTTCGACATGGCGGTGATGTGAAGTTAGCACCGCCACTAAATTTTTTTTTCCAAAATACACAATCAAAACATACGAAACACGCACAACAGATAGAAGACCATCAAAAACATTGTGCCAGCAAGTTTCAGCACCTAAATCCCCGTACTTCCGGAGAAATCAGTCCCCGAAACCACAAAATGGCGGTGATGTGAAGTTAGCACCGCCACTAAAATTTTTTTCCAAAATACACAATCAAAACATACGAAACACGCACAACAGATAGAAGACCATCAAAAACATTGTGCCAGCAAGTTTCAGCACCTAAATCCCCGTACTTCCGGAGAAATCAGTCCCCGAAATCACAACATGGCGGTGATGTGAAGTTAGCACCGCCACTGAAGTCTTTTTTCAAAATACGCAAATAAAACACACGAGATAAGTACAACTGGGAGATGATCATCAAAAACATTGTGCCAGCAAGTTTCTTCTCCTAAGACGCCGTACTGGTGGAGAAATTAGCCCCCGAAAGCTCAATGCGCTGGCGGTGATGTGAAGTTGGCACCGCCATCTTGAAAATTGCATGTGCCAGTCAAACCAACGATCAGAATCGATCTAGATGGAGTGTGCCAGCATGTGCCACTCATTTATTTCACGAAAATCCCACCAGATGTGGTGGAAAACCAACCCGAAAGCTCAATGGCGGTGATGTGAAGTTGGCACCGCCATCTTGAAAAATGCATGCGCCAGTCAAACCAACGATCAAAATCGATCTAGATGGAGTGTGCCAGCATGTGCCACTCACTATTTTGAAAGAATTCCGCTTAGTTTAGGACAAATCGATGCTCGAAAGTTCGACATGGCGGTGATGTGAAGTTAGCACCGCCACTAAAATTTTTTTTCCAAAAGTACACAATCAAAACATACGAAACACGCACAACAGATAGAAGACCATCAAAAACATTGTGACAGCAAGTTTCAGCACCTAAATCCCCGTACTTCCGGAGAAATCAGTCCCCGAAACCACAAAATGGCGCTGATGTGAAGTTAGCACCGCCACTGAAGTCTTTTTTCCAAAATACACAATCAAAACATACGAAACACGCACAACAGATAGAAGACCATCAAAAACATTGTGCCAGCAAGTTTCGGCACCTAAATCCCCGTACTTCCGGAGAAATCAGTCCCCGAAATCACAACATGGCGGTGATGTGAAGTTAGCACCGCCACTGAAGTCTTTTTTCAAAATACGCAAATAAAACACACGAGATAAGTACAACTGGGAGATGATCATCGAAAACATTGTGCCAGCAAGTTTCTTCTCCTAAGACGCCGTACTGGTGGAGAAATTAGCCCCCGAAAGCTCAATGCGCTGGCGGTGATGTGAAGTTGGCACCGCCATCTTGAAAATTGCATGTGCCAGTCAAACCAACGATCAGAATCGATCTAGATGGAGTGTGCCAGCATGTGCCACTCATTTATTTCACGAAAATCCCACCAGATGTGGTGGAAAACCAACCCGAAAGCTCAATGGCGGTGATGTGAAGTTGGCACCGCCATCTTGAAAAATGCATGCGCCAGTCAAACCAACGATCAAAATCGATCTAGATGGAGTGTGCCAGCATGTGCCACTCACTATTTTGAAAGAATTCCGCTTAGTTTAGGACAAATCGATGCTCGAAAGTTCGACATGGCGGTGATGTGAAGTTAGCACCGCCACTAAAATTTTTTTTTCCAAAATACACAATCAAAACATACGAAACACGCACAACAGATAGAAGACCATCAAAAACATTGTGCCAGCAAGTTTCAGCACCTAAATCCCCGTACTTCCGGAGAAATCAGTCCCCGAAACCACAAAATGGCGGTGATGTGAAGTTAGCACCGCCACTAAAATTTTTTTCCAAAATACACAATCAAAACATACGAAACACGCACAACAGATAGAAGACCATCAAAAACATTGTGCCAGCAAGTTTCAGCACCTAAATCCCCGTACTTCCGGAGAAATCAGTCCCCGAAATCACAACATGGCGGTGATGTGAAGTTAGCACCGCCACTGAAGTCTTTTTTCAAAATACGCAAATAAAACACACGAGATAAGTACAACTGGGAGATGATCATCAAAAACATTGTGCCAGCAAGTTTCTTCTCCTAAGACGCCGTACTGGTGGAGAAATTAGCCCCCGAAAGCTCAATGCGCTGGCGGTGATGTGAAGTTGGCACCGCCATCTTGAAAATTGCATGTGCCAGTCAAACCAACGATCAGAATCGATCTAGATGGAGTGTGCCAGCATGTGCCACTCATTTATTTCACGAAAATCCCACCAGATGTGGTGGAAAACCAACCCGAAAGCTCAATGGCGGTGATGTGAAGTTGGCACCGCCATCTTGAAAAATGCATGCGCCAGTCAAACCAACGATCAAAATCGATCTAGATGGAGTGTGCCAGCATGTGCCACTCACTATTTTGAAAGAATTCCGCTTAGTTTAGGACAAATCGATGCTCGAAAGTTCGACATGGCGGTGATGTGAAGTTAGCACCGCCACTAAAATTTTTTTTCCAAAATACACAATCAAAACATACGAAACACGCACAACAGATAGAAGACCATCAAAAACATTGTGACAGCAAGTTTCAGCACCTAAATCCCCGTACTTCCGGAGAAATCAGTCCCCGAAACCACAAAATGGCGGTGATGTGAAGTTAGCACCGCCACTAAAATTTTTTTCCAAAATACACAATCAAAACATACGAAACACGCACAACAGATAGAAGACCATCAAAAACATTGTGCCAGCAAGTTTCGGCACCTAAATCCCCGTACTTCCGGAGAAATCAGTCCCCGAAACCACAACATGGCGGTGATGTGAAGTTAGCACCGCCACTGAAGTCTTTTTTCAAAATACGCAAATAAAACACACGAGATAAGTACAACTGGGAGATGATCATCAAAAACATTGTGCCAGCAAGTTTCTTCTCCTAAGACGCCGTACTGGTGGAGAAATTAGCCCCCGAAAGCTCAATGCGCTGGCGGTGATGTGAAGTTGGCACCGCCATCTTGAAAATTGCATGTGCCAGTCAAACCAACGATCAGAATCGATCTAGATGGAGTGTGCCAGCATGTGCCACTCACTATTTTGAAAGAATTCCGCTTAGTTTAGGACAAATCGATGCTCGAAAGTTCGACATGGCGGTGATGTGAAGTTAGCACCGCCACTAAAATTTTTTTTCCAAAATACACAATCAAAACATACGAAACACGCACAACAGATAGAAGACCATCAAAAACATTGTGCCAGCAAGTTTCAGCACCTAAATCCCCGTACTTCCGGAGAAATCAGTCCCCGAAACCACAAAATGGCGGTGATGTGAAGTTAGCACCGCCACTGAAGTCTTTTTTCCAAAATACACAATCAAAACATACGAAACACGCACAACAGATAGAAGACCATCAAAAACATTGTGCCAGCAAGTTTCGGCACCTAAATCCCCGTACTTCCGGAGAAATCAGTCCCCGAAACCACAAAATGGCGGTGATGTGAAATTAGCACCGACACTGAAGTCTTTTTTAAAATACGCAAATAAAACACACGAGATAAGGACAACTGGGAGATGATCATCAAAAACATTGTGCCAGCAAGTTTCTTCTCCTAAGACGCCGTACTGGTGGAGAAATTAGCCCCCGAAAGCTCAATGCACTGGCGGTGATGTGAAGTTGGCACCGCCATCTTGAAAATTGCATGTGCCAGTCAAACCAACGATCAGAATCGATCTAGATGGAGTGTGCCAGCATGTGCCACTCATTTATTTCACGAAAATCCCACCAGTTCTGGTGAAAAACCAACCCGAAAGCTCAATGGCGGTGATGTGAAGTTGGCACCGCCATCTTGAAAAATGCATGTGCCAGTCAAAACAACGATCAAAATCGATCTAGATGGAGTGTGCCAGCATGTGCCACTCACTATTTTGAAAGAATTCCGCTTAGTTTAGGACAAATCGATGCTCGAAAGTTCGACATGGCGGTGATGTGAAGTTAGCACCGCCACTAAAATTTTTTTTCCAAAAGTACACAATCAAAACATACGAAAACACGCACAACAGATAGAAGACCATCAAAAACATTGTGCCAGCAAGTTTCAGCACCTAAATCCCCGTACTTCCGGAGAAATCAGTCCCCGAAACCACAAAATGGCGGTGATGTGAAGTTAGCACCGCCACTAAAATTTTTTTTCCAAAATACACAATCAAAACATACGAAACACGCACAACAGATAGAAGACCATCAAAAACATTGTGCCAGCAAGTTTCAGCACCTAAATCCCCGTACTTCCGGAGAAATCAGTCCCCGAAATCACAACATGGCGGTGATGTGAAGTTAGCACCGCCACTGAAGTCTTTTTTAAAATACGCAAATAAAACACACGAGATAAGTACAACTGGGAGATGATCATCAAAAACATTGTGCCAGCAAGTTTCTTCTCCTAAGACGCCGTACTGGTGGAGAAATTAGCCCCCGAAAGCTCAATGCGCTGGCGGTGATGTGAAGTTGGCACCGCCATCTTGAAAATTGCATGTGCCAGTCAAACCAACGATCAGAATCGATCTAGATGGAGTGTGCCAGCATGTGTCACTCATTTATTTCACGAAAATCCCACCAGATCTGGTGGAAAACCAACCCGAAAGCTCAATGGCGGTGATGTGAAGTTGGCAC
The DNA here is from genome assembly GCA_907163375.1 of Prostheceraeus crozeri. NCBI lineage: Eukaryota > Metazoa > Platyhelminthes > Polycladida > Euryleptidae > Prostheceraeus > Prostheceraeus crozeri. Next base: position 124,752 of record CAJQUW010005871.1, on the reverse strand, counting down.
CGCCATCTTGAAAAATGCATGTGCCAGTCAAAACAACGATCAAAATCGATCTAGATGGAGTGTGCCAGCATGTGCCACTCACTATTTTGAAAGAATTCCGCTTAGTTTAGGAGAAATCGATGCTCGAAAGTTCGACATGGCGGTGATGTGAAGTTAGCACCGCCACTAAAATTTTTTTTCCAAAATACACAATCAAAACATACGAAACACGCACAACAGATAGAAGACCATCAAAAACATTGTGCCAGCAAGTTTCAGCACCTAAATCCCCGTACTTCCGGAGAAATCAGTCCCCGAAACCACAAAATGGCGGAGATGTGAAGTTAGCACCGCCACTAAAATTTTTTTCCAAAATACACAATCAAAACATACGAAACACGCACAACAGATAGAAGACCATCAAAAACATTGTGCCAGCAAGTTTCAGCACCTAAATCCCCGTACTTCCGGAGAAATCAGTCCCCGAAATCACAACATGGCGGTGATGTGAAGTTAGCACCGCCACTGAAGTCTTTTTTAAAATACGCAAATAAAACACACGAGATAAGTACAACTGGGAGATGATCATCAAAAACATTGTGCCAGCAAGTTTCTTCTCCTAAGACGCCGTACTGGTGGAGAAATTAGCCCCCGAAAGCTCAATGCGCTGGCGGTGATGTGAAGTTGGCACCGCCATCTTGAAAATTGCATGTGCCAGTCAAACCAACGATCAGAATCGATCTAGATGGAGTGTGCCAGCATGTGCCACTCATTTATTTCACGAAAATCCCACCAGATGTGGTGGAAAACCAACCCGAAAGCTCAATGGCGGTGATGTGAAGTAGGCACCGCCATCTTGAAAAATGCATGTGCCAGTCAAAACAACGATCAAAATCGATCTAGATGGAGTGTGCCAGCATGTGCCACTCACTATTTTGAAAGAATTCCGCTTAGTTTAGGAGAAATCGCTGGATGAAAGTTCGACATGGCGGTGATGTGAAGTTAGCACCGCCACTAAAATTTTTTTTCCAAAAGTACACAATCAAAACATACGAAACACGCACAACAGATAGAAGACCATCAAAAACATTGTTCCAGCAAGTTTCAGCACCTAAATCCCCGTACTTCCGGAGAAATCAGTCCCCGAAACCACAAAATGGCGGTGATGTGAAGTTAGCACCGCCACTAAAATTTTTTTTCCAAAATACACAATCAAAACATACGAAACACGCACAACAGATAGAAGACCATCAAAAACATTGTACCAGCAAGTTTCAGCACCTAAATCCCCGTACTTCCGGAGAAATCAGTCCCCGAAATCACAACATGGCGGTGATGTGAAGTTAGCACCGCCACTGAAGTCTTTTTTAAAATACGCAAATAAAACACACGAGATAAGTACAACTGGGAGATGATCATCAAAAACATTGTGCCAGCAAGTTTCTTCTCCTAAGACGCCGTACTGGTGGAGAAATTAGCCCCCGAAAGCTCAATGCGCTGGCGGTGATGTGAAGTTGGCACCGCCATCTTGAAAATTGCATGTGCCAGTCAAACCAACGATCAGAATCGATCTAGATGGAGTATGCCAGCATGTGTCACTCATTTATTTCACGAAAATCCCACCAGATGTGGTGGAAAACCAACCCGAAAGCTCAATGGCGGTGATGTGAAGTTGGCACCGCCATCTTGAAAAATGCATGTGCCAGTCAAAACAACGATCAAAATCGATCTAGATGGAGTGTGCCAGCATGTGCCACTCACTATTTTGAAAGAATTCCGCTTAGTTTAGGACAAATCGATGCTCGAAAGTTCGACATGGCGGTGATGTGAAGTTAGCACCGCCACTAAAATTTTTTTTCCAAAATACACAAACAAAACATACGAAACACGCACAACAGATAGAAGACCATCAAAAACATTGTGCCAGCAAGTTTCAGCACCTAAATCCCCGTACTTCCGGAGAAATCAGTCCCCGAAACCACAAAATGGCGGTGATGTGAAGTTAGCACCGCCACTGAAGTCTTTTTTCCAAAATACACAATCAAAACATACGAAACACGCACAACAGATAGAAGACCATCAAAAACATTGTGCCAGCAAGTTTCAGCACCTAAATCCCCGTACTTCCGGAGAAATCAGTCACCGAAATCACAACATGGCGGTGATGTGAAGTTAGCACCGCCACTGAAGTCTTTTTTCAAAATACGCAAATAAAACACACGAGATAAGTACAACTGGGAGATGATCATCAAAAACATTGTGCCAGCAAGTTTCCTCTCCTAAGACGCCGTACTGGTGGAGAAATTAGCCCCCGAAAACTCAATGCGCTGGCGGTGATGTGAAGTTGGCACCGCCATCTTGAAAATTGCATGTGCCAGTCAAACCAACGATCAGAATCGATCTAGATGGAGTGTGCCAGCATGTGTCACTCATTTATTTCACGAAAATCCCACCAGATGTGGTGGAAAACCAACCCGAAAGCTCAATGGCGGTGATGTGAAGTTGGCACCGCCATCTTGAAAAATGCATGTGCCAGTCAAAACAACGATCAAAATCGATCTAGATGGAGTGTGCCAGCATGTGCCACTCACTATTTTGAAAGAATTCCGCTTAGTTTAGGACAAATCGATGCTCGAAAGTTCGACATGGCGGTGATGTGAAGTTAGCACCGCCACTAAAATTTTTTTTCCAAAATACACAATCAAAACATACGAAACACGCACAACAGATAGAAGACCATCAAAAACATTGTGCCAGCAAGTTTCAGCACCTAAATCCCCGTACTTCCGGAGAAATCAGTCCCCGAAACCACAAAATGGCGGTGATGTGAAGTTAGCACCGCCACTGAAGTCTTTTTTCCAAAATACACAATCAAAACATACGAAACACGCACAACAGATAGAAGACCATCAAAAACATTGTGCCAGCAAGTTTCAGCACCTAAATCCCCGTACTTCCGGAGAAATCAGTCACCGAAATCACAACATGGCGGTGATGTGAAGTTAGCACCGCCACTGAAGTCTTTTTTCAAAATACGCAAATAAAACACACGAGATAAGTACAACTGGGAGATGATCATCGAAAACATTGTGCCAGCAAGTTTCTTCTCCTAAGACGCCGTACTGGTGGAGAAATTAGCCCCCGAAAGCTCAATGCGCTGGCGGTGATGTGAAGTTGGCACCGCCATCTTGAAAATTGCATGTGCCAGTCAAACCAACGATCAGAATCGATCTAGATGGAGTGTGCCAGCATGTGTCACTCATTTATTTCACGAAAATCCCACCAGATGTGGTGGAAAACCAACCCGAAAGCTCAATGGCGGTGATGTGAAGTTGGCACCGCCATCTTGAAAAATGCATGTGCCAGTCAAAACAACGATCAAAATCGATCTAGATGGAGTGTGCCAGCATGTGCCACTCACTATTTTGAAAGAATTCCGCTTAGTTTAGGAGAAATCGCTGGATGAAAGTTCGACATGGCGGTGATGTGAAGTTAGCACCGCCACTAAAATTTTTTTTCCAAAATACACAATCAAAACATACGAAACACGCACAACAGATAGAAGACCATCAAAAACATTGTGACAGCAAGTTTCAGCACCTAAATCCCCGTACTTCCGGAGAAATCAGTCCCCGAAACCACAAAATGGCGGAGATGTGAAGTTAGCACCGCCACTAAATTTTTTTTCCAAAATACACAATCAAAACATACGAAACACGCACAACAGATAGAAGACCATCAAAAACATTGTGCCAGCAAGTTTCAGCACCTAAATCCCCGTACTTCCGGAGAAATCAGTCCCCGAAATCACAACATGGCGGTGATGTGAAATTAGCACCGCCACTGAAGTCTTTTTTAAAATACGCAAATAAAACACACGAGATAAGTACAACTGGGAGATGATCATCAAAAACATTGTGCCAGCAAGTTTCTTCTCCTAAGACGCCGTACTGGTGGAGAAATTAGCCCCCGAAAGCTCAATGCGCTGGCGGTGATGTGAAGTTGGCACCGCCATCTTGAAAATTGCATGTGCCAGTCAAACCAACGATCAGAATCGATCTAGATGGAGTGTGCCAGCATGTGCCACTCATTTATTTCACGAAAATCCCACCAGATGTGGTGGAAAACCAACCCGAAAGCTCAATGGCGGTGATGTGAAGTTGGCACCGCCATCTTGAAAAATGCATGTGCCAGTCAAAACAACGATCAAAATCGATCTAGATGGAGTGTGCCAGCATGTGCCACTCACTATTTTGAAAGAATTCCGCTTAGTTTAGGACAAATCGATGCTCGAAAGTTCGACATGGCGGTGATGTGAAGTTAGCACCGCCACTAAAATTTTTTTTCCAAAAGTACACAATCAAAACATACGAAACACGCACAACAGATAGAAGACCATCAAAAACATTGTGCCAGCAAGTTTCAGCACCTAAATCCCCGTACTTCCGGAGAAATCAGTCCCCGAAACCACAAAATGGCGGTGATGTGAAGTTAGCACCGCCACTAAAATTTTTTTTCCAAAATACACAATCAAAACATACGAAACACGCACAACAGATAGAAGACCATCAAAAACATTGTACCAGCAAGTTTCAGCACCTAAATCCCCGTACTTCCGGAGAAATCAGTCCCCGAAATCACAACATGGCGGTGATGTGAAGTTAGCACCGCCACTGAAGTCTTTTTTAAAATACGCAAATAAAACACACGAGATAAGTACAACTGGGAGATGATCATCAAAAACATTGTGCCAGCAAGTTTCTTCTCCTAAGACGCCGTACTGGTGGAGAAATTAGCCCCCGAAAGCTCAATGCGCTGGCGGTGATGTGAAGTTGGCACCGCCATCTTGAAAATTGCATGTGCCAGTCAAACCAACGATCAGAATCGATCTAGATGGAGTATGCCAGCATGTGTCACTCATTTATTTCACGAAAATCCCACCAGATGTGGTGGAAAACCAACCCGAAAGCTCAATGGCGGTGATGTGAAGTTGGCACCGCCATCTTGAAAAATGCATGTGCCAGTCAAAACAACGATCAAAATCGATCTAGATGGAGTGTGCCAGCATGTGCCACTCACTATTTTGAAAGAATTCCGCTTAGTTTAGGACAAATCGATGCTCGAAAGTTCGACATGGCGGTGATGTGAAGTTAGCACCGCCACTAAAAGTTTTTTTCCAAAATACACAATCAAAACATACGAAACACGCACAACAGATAGAAGACCATCAAAAACATTGTGCCAGCAAGTTTCAGCACCTAAATCCCCGTACTTCCGGAGAAATCAGTCACCGAAATCACAACATGGCGGTGATGTGAAGTTAGCACCGCCACTGAAGTCTTTTTTCAAAATACGCAAATAAAACACACGAGATAAGTACAACTGGGAGATGATCATCAAAAACATTGTGCCAGCAAGTTTCTTCTCCTAAGACGCCGTACTGGTGGAGAAATTAGCCCCCGAAAGCTCAATGCGCTGGCGGTGATGTGAAGTTGGCACCGCCATCTTGAAAATTGCATGTGCCAGTCAAACCAACGATCAGAATCGATCTAGATGGAGTGTGCCAGCATGTGCCACTCATTTATTTCACGAAAATCCCACCAGATGTGGTGGAAAACCAACCCGAAAGCTCAATGGCGGTGATGTGAAGTTGGCACCGCCATCTTGAAAAATGCATGTGCCAGTCAAAACAACGATCAAAATCGATCTAGATGGAGTGTGCCAGCATGTGCCACTCACTATTTTGAAAGAATTCCGCTTAGTTTAGGACAAATCGCTGGATGAAAGTTCGACATGGCGGTGATGTGAAGTTAGCACCGCCACTAAAATTTTTTTTCCAAAATACACAATCAAAACATACGAAACACGCACAACAGATAGAAGACCATCAAAAACATTGTGCCAGCAAGTTTCAGCACCTAAATCCCCGTACTTCCGGAGAAATCAGTCCCCGAAACCACAAAATGGCGGTGATGTGAAGTTAGCACCGCCACTAAAATTTTTTTTCAAAATACACAATCAAAACATACGAAACACGCACAACAGATAGAAGACCATCAAAAACATTGTGCCAGCAAGTTTCAGCACCTAAATCCCCGTACTTCCGGAGAAATCAGTCCCCGAAATCACAACATGGCGGTGATGTGAAGTTAGCACCGCCACTGAAGTCTTTTTTCAAAATACGCAAATAAAACACACGAGATAAGTACAACTGGGAGATGATCATCAAAAACATTGTGCCAGCAAGTTTCTTCTCCTAAGACGCCGTACTGGTGGAGAAATTAGCCCCCGAAAGCTCAATGCGCTGGCGGTGATGTGAAGTTGGCACCGCCATCTTGAAAATTGCATGTGCCAGTCAAACCAACGATCAGAATCGATCTAGATGGAGTGTGCCAGCATGTGTCACTCATTTATTTCACGAAAATCTCACCAGATCTGGTGGAAAACCAACCCGAAAGCTCAATGGCGGTGATGTGAAGTTGGCACCGCCATCTTGAAAAATGCATGTGCCAGTCAAAACAACGATCAAAATCGATCTAGATGGAGTGTGCCAGCATGTGCCACTCACTATTTTGAAAGAATTCCGCTTAGTTTAGGAGAAATCGATGCTCGAAAGTTCGACATGGCGGTGATGTGAAGTTAGCACCGCCACTAAAATTTTTTTTCCAAAATACACAATCAAAACATACGAAACACGCACAACAGATAGAAGACCATCAAAAACATTGTGCCAGCAAGTTTCAGCACCTAAATCCCCGTACTTCCGGAGAAATCAGTCCCCGAAACCACAAAATGGCGGTGATGTGAAGTTAGCACCGCCACTAAAATTTTTTTTCCAAAATACACAATCAAAACATACGAAACACGCACAACAGATAGAAGACCATCAAAAACATTGTGCCAGCAAGTTTCAGCACCTAAATCCCCGTACTTCCGGAGAAATCAGTCCCCGAAATCACAACATGGCGTTGATGTGAAGTTAGCACCGCCACTGAAGTCTTTTTTCAAAATACGCAAATAAAACACACGAGATAAGTACAACTGGGAGATGATCATCAAAAACATTGTGCCAGCAAGTTTCTTCTCCTAAGACGCCGTACTGGTGGAGAAATTAGCCCCCGAAAGCTCAATGCGCTGGCGGTGATGTGAAGTTGGCACCGCCATCTTGAAAATTGCATGTGCCAGTCAAACCAACGATCAGAATCGATCTAGATGGAGTGTGCCAGCATGTGCCACTCATTTATTTCACGAAAATCCCACCAGATGTGGTGGAAAACCAACCCGAAAGCTCAATGGCGGTGATGTGAAGTTGGCACCGCCATCTTGAAAAATGCATGTGCCAGTCAAAACAACGATCAAAATCGATCTAGATGGAGTGTGCCAGCATGTGCCACTCACTATTTTGAAAGAATTCCGCTTAGTTTAGGACAAATCGCTGGATGAAAGTTCGACATGGCGGTGATGTGAAGTTAGCACCGCCACTAAAAGTTTTTTTCCAAAATACACAATCAAAACATACGAAACACGCACAACAGATAGAAGACCATCAAAAACATTGTGCCAGCAAGTTTCAGCACCTAAATCCCCGTACTTCCGGAGAAATCAGTCCCCGAAACCACAAAATGGCGGTGATGTGAAGTTAGCACCGCCACTGAAGTCTTTTTTTAAAATACGCAAATAAAACACACGAGACAATTACAACTGGGAGATGATCATCAAAAACATTGTGCCAGCAAGTTTCTTCTCCTAAGACGCCGTACTGGTGGAGAAATTAGACCCCGAAATCTCAATGGCGGTGATGTGAAGTTAGCACCGCCACTGAAGTCTTTTTTCAAAATACGCAAATAAAACACACGAGATAAGTACAACTGGGAGATGATCATCAAAAACATTGTGCCAGCAAGTTTCTTCTCCTAAGACGCCGTACTGGTGGAGAAATTAGCCCCGAAAGCTCAATGCGCTGGCGGTGATGTGAAGTTGGCACCGCCATCTTGAAAATTGCATGTGCCAGTCAAACCAACGATCAGAATCGATCTAGATGGAGTGTGCCAGCATGTGCCACTCATTTATTTCACAAAAATCCCACCAGATCTGGTGGAAAACTAACCCGAAAGCTCAATGGCGGTGATGTGAAGTTGGCACCGCCATCTTGAAAAATGCATGTGCCAGTCAAAACAACGATCAAAATCGATCTAGATGGAGTGTGCCAGCATGTGCCACTCACTATTTTGAAAGAATTCCGCTTAGTTTAGGACAAATCGATGCTCGAAAGTTCGACATGGCGGTGATGTGAAGTTAGCACCGCCACTAAAATTTTTTTTCCAAAATACACAATCAAAACATACGAAACACGCACAACAGATAGAAGACCATCAAAAACATTGTGCCAGCAAGTTTCAGCACCTAAATCCCCGTACTTCCGGAGAAATCAGTCCCCGAAACCACAAAATGGCGGTGATGTGAAGTTAGCACCGCCACTAAAATTTTTTTTCCAAAATACACAATCAAAACATACGAAACACGCACAACAGATAGAAGACCATCAAAAACATTGTGCCAGCAAGTTTCAGCACCTAAATCCCCGTACTTCCGGAGAAATCAGTCCCCGAAATCACAACATGGCGGTGATGTGAAGTTAGCACCGCCACTGAAGTCTTTTTTCAAAATACGCAAATAAAACACACGAGATAAGTACAACTGGGAGATGATCATCAAAAACATTGTGCCAGCAAGTTTCTTCTCCTAAGACGCCGTACTGGTGGAGAAATTAGCCCCCGAAAGCTCAATGCGCTGGCGGTGATGTGAAGTTGGCACCGCCATCTTGAAAATTGCATGTGCCAGTCAAACCAACGATCAGAATCGATCTAGATGGAGTGTGCCAGCATGTGTCACTCATTTATTTCACGAAAATCCCACCAGATCTGGTGGAAAACCAACCCGAAAGCTCAATGGCGGTGATGTGAAGTTGGCACCGCCATCTTGAAAAATGCATGTGCCAGTCAAAACAACGATCAAAATCGATCTAGATGGAGTGTGCCAGCATGTGCCACTCACTATTTTGAAAGAATTCCGCTTAGTTTAGGACAAATCGATGCTCGAAAGTTCGACATGGAGGTGATGTGAAGTTAGCACCGCCACTAAAAGTTTTTTTCCAAAATACACAATCAAAACATACGAAACACGCACAACAGATAGAAGACCATCAAAAACATTGTGCCAGCAAGTTTCAGCACCTAAATCCCCGTACTTCCGGAGAAATCAGTCCCCGAAATCACAACATGGCGGTGATGTGAAGTTAGCACCGCCACTGAAGTCTTTTTTCAAAATACGCAAATAAAACACACGAGATAAGTACAACTGGGAGATGATCATCAAAAACATTGTGCCAGCAAGTTTCTTCTCCTAAGACGCCGTACTGGTGGAGAAATTAGCCCCCGAAAGCTCAATGCGCTGGCGGTGATGTGAAGTTGGCACCGCCATCTTGAAAATTGCATGTGCCAGTCAAACCAACGATCAGAATCGATCTAGATGGAGTGTGCCAGCATGTGCCACTCATTTATTTCACGAAATCCCACCAGATCTGGTGGAAAACCAACCCGAAAGCTCAATGGCGGTGATGTGAAGTTGGCACCGCCATCTTGAAAAATGCATGTGCCAGTCAAAACAACGATCAAAATCGATCTAGATGGAGTGTGCCAGCATGTGCCACTCACTATTTTGAAAGAATTCCGCTTAGTTTAGGACAAATCGATGCTCGAAAGTTCGACATGGCGGTGATGTGAAGTTAGCACCGCCACTAAAAGTTTTTTTCCAAAATACACAATCAAAACATACGAAACACGCACAACAGATAGAAGACCATCAAAAACATTGTGCCAGCAAGTTTCAGCACCTAAATCCCCGTACTTCCGGAGAAATCAGTCCCCGAAAACACAAAATGGCGGTGATGTGAAGTTAGCACCGCCACTAAAATTCTTTTTCCAAAATACACAATCAAAACATACGAAACACGCACAACAGATAGAAGACCATCAAAAACATTGTGCCAGCAAGTTTCAGCACCTAAATCCCCGTACTTCCGGAGAAATCAGTCCCCGAAACCACAAAATGGCGGTGATGTGAAGTTAGCACCGCCACTAAAATTTTTTTTCCAAAATACATAATCAAAACATACGAAACACGCACAACAGATAGAAGACCATCAAAAACATTGTACCAGCAAGTTTCAGCACCTAAATCCCCGTACTTCCGGAGAAATCAGTCCCCGAAATCACAATGGCGGTGATGTGAAGTTAGCACCGCCACTGAAGTCTTTTTTAAAATACGCAAATAAAACACACGAGATAAGTACAACTGGGAGATGATCATCAAAAACATTGTGCCAGCAAGTTTCTTCTCCTAAGACGCCGTACTGGTGGAGAAATTAGCCCCCGAAAGCTCAATGCGCTGGCGGTGATGTGAAGTTGGCACCGCCACTGAAGTCTTTTTTCAAAATACGCAAATAAAACACACGAGATAAGTACAACTGGGAGATGATCATCAAAAACATTGTGCCAGCAAGTTTCTTCACCTAAGACGCCGTACTGGTGGAGAAATTAGCCCCCGAAAGCTCAATGCGCTGGCGGTGATGTGAAGTTGGCACCGCCATCTTGAAAATTGCATGTGCCAGTCAAACCAACGATCAGAATCGATCTAGATGGAGTGTGCCAGCATGTGCCACTCATTTATTTCACGAAAATCCCACCAGATGTGGTGGAAAACCAACCCGAAAGCTCAATGGCGGTGATGTGAAGTTGGCACCGCCATCTTGAAAAATGCATGTGCCAGTCAAAACAACGATCAAAATCGATCTAGATGGAGTGTGCCAGCATGTGCCACTCACTATTTTGAAAGAATTCCGCTTAGTTTAGGACAAATCGATGCTCGAAAGTTCGACATGGCGGTGATGTGAAGTTAGCACCGCCACTAAAATTTTTTTTCCAAAATACACAATCAAAACATACGAAACACGCACAACAGATAGAAGACCATCAAAAACATTGTGCCAGCAAGTTTCAGCACCTAAATCCCCGTACTTCCGGAGAAATCAGTCCCCGAAACCACAAAATGGCGGTGATGTGAAGTTAGCACCGCCACTGAAGTCTTTTTTTAAAATACGCAAATAAAACACACGAGACAATTACAACTGGGAGATGATCATCAAAAACATTGTGCCAGCAAGTTTCTTCTCCTAAGACGCCGTACTGGTGGAGAAATTAGCCCCCGAAAGCTCAATGCACTGGCGGTGATGTGAAGTTGGCACCGCCATCTTGAAAATTGCATGTGCCAGTCAAACCAACGATCAGAATCGATCTAGATGGAGTGTGCCAGCATGTGCCACTCATTTATTTCACGAAAATACCACCAGATCTGGTGGAAAACCAACCCGAAAGCTCAATGGCGGTGATGTGAAGTTGGCACCGCCATCTTGAAAAATGCATGTGCCAGTCAAAACAACGATCAAAATCGATCTAGATGGAGTGTGCCAGCATGTGCCACTCACTATTTTGAAAGAATTCCGCTTAGTTTAGGACAAATCGATGCTCGAAAGTTCGACATGGCGGTGATGTGAAGTTAGCACCGCCGCTAAAATTTTTTTCCAAAATACACAATCAAAACATACGAAACACGCACAACAGATAGAAGACCATCAAAAACATTGTGCCAGCAAGTTTCAGCACCTAAATCCCCGTACTTCCGGAGAAATCAGTCCCCGAAACCACAAAATGGCGGTGATGTGAAGTTAGCACCGCCACTAAAATTTTTTTTCAAAATACGCAAATAAAACACACGAGATAAGTGCAACTGGGAGATGATCATCAAAAACATTGTGCCAGCAAGTTTCTTCTCCTAAGACGCCGTACTGGTGGAGAAATTAGCCCCCGAAAGCTCAATGCGCTGGCGGTGATGTGAAGTTGGCACCGCCATCTTGAAAATTGCATGTGCCAGTCAAACCAACGATCAGAATCGATCTAGATGGAGTATGCCAGCATGTGCCACTCATTTATTTCACGAAAATCCCACCAGATCTGGTGGAAAACCAACCCGAAAGCTCAATGGCGGTGATGTGAAGTTGGCACCGCCATCTTGAAAAATGCATGTGCCAGTCAAAACAACGATCAAAATCGATCAAGATGGAGTGTGCCAGCATGTGCCACTCACTATTTTGAAAGAATTCCGCTTAGTTTAGGAGAAATCGCTGGATGAAAGTTCGACATGGCGGTGATGTGAAGTTAGCACCGCCACTAAAAGTTTTTTTCCAAAATACACAATCAAAACATACGAAACACGCACAACAGATAGAAGACCATCAAAAACATTGTGCCAGCAAGTTTCAGCACCTAAATCCCCGTACTTCCGGAGAAATCAGTCCCCGAAACCACAAAATGGCGGTGATGTGAAGTTAGCACCGCCACTAAAATTTTTTTTCAAAATACACAATCAAAACATACGAAACACGCACAACAGATAGAAGACCATCAAAAACATTGTGCCAGCAAGTTTCAGCACCTAAATCCCCGTACTTCCGGAGAAATCAGTCCCCGAAAACACAAAATGGCGGTGATGTGAAGTTAGCACCGCCGATAAAATTCTTTTTCCAAAATACACAATCAAAACATACGAAACACGCACAACAGATAGAAGACCATCAAAAACATTGTGCCAGCAAGTTTCAGCACCTAAATCCCCGTACTTCCGGAGAAATCAGTCCCCGAAACCACAAAATGGCGGTGATGTGAAGTTAGCACCGCCACTAAAATTTTTTTTCCAAAATACACAATCAAAACATACGAAACACGCACAACAGATAGAAGACCATCAAAAACATTGTGCCAGCAAGTTTCAGCACCTAAATCCCCGTACTTCCTAGAAATCAGTCCCCGAAACCACAACATGGCGGTGATGTGAAATTAGCACCGCCACTGAAGTCTTTTTTAAAATACGCAAATAAAACACACGAGATAAGTACAACTGGGAGATGATCATCAAAAACATTGTGCCAGCAAGTTTCTTCTCCAAAGACGCCGTACTGGTGGAGAAATTAGCCCCCGAAAGCTCAATGCGCTGGCGGTGATGTGAAGTTGGCACCGCCACTGAAGTCTTTTTTCAAAATACGCAAATAAAACACACGAGATAAGTACAACTGGGAGATGATCATCAAAAACATTGTGCCAGCAAGTTTCTTCTCCTAAGACGCCGTACTGGTGGAGAAATTAGCCCCCGAAAGCTCAATGCGCTGGCGGTGATGTGAAGTTGGCACCGCCATCTTGAAAATTGCATGTGCCAGTCAAACCAACGATCAGAATCGATCTAGATGGAGTGTGCCAGCATGTGCCACTCATTTATTTCACGAAATCCCACCAGATCTGGTGGAAAACCAACCCGAAAGCTCAATGGCGGTGATGTGAAGTTGGCACCGCCATCTTGAAAAATGCATGTGCCAGTCAAAACAACGATCAAAATCGATCTAGATGGAGTGTGCCAGCATGTGCCACTCACTATTTTGAAAGAATTCCGCTTAGTTTAGGAGAAATCGCTGGATGAAAGTTCGACATGGCGGTGATGTGAAGTTAGCACCGCCACTAAAAGTTTTTTTCCAAAATACACAATCAAAACATACGAAACACGCACAACAGATAGAAGACCATCAAAAACATTGTGCCAGCAAGTTTCAGCACCTAAATCCCCGTACTTCCGGAGAAATCAGTCCCCGAAAACACAAAATGGCGGTGATGTGAAGTTAGCACCGCCACTAAAATTCTTTTTCCAAAATACACAATCAAAACATACGAAACACGCACAACAGATAGAAGACCATCAAAAACATTGTGCCAGCAAGTTTCAGCACCTAAATCCCCGTACTTCCGGAGAAATCAGTCCCCGAAACCACAAAATGGCGGTGATTTGAAGTTAGCACCGCCACTAAAATTTTTTTTCCAAAATACATAATCAAAACATACGAAACACGCACAACAGATAGAAGACCATCAAAAACATTGTACCAGCAAGTTTCAGCACCTAAATCCCCGTACTTCCGGAAAAATCAGTCCCCGAAATCACAATGGCGGTGATGTGAAGTTACCACCGCCACTGAAGTCTTTTTTAAAATACGCAAATAAAACACACGAGATAAGTACAACTGGGAGATGATCATCAAAAACATTGTGCCAGCAAGTTTCTTCTCCTAAGACGCCGTACTGGTGGAGAAATTAGCCCCAGAAAGCTAAATGCGCTGGCGGTGATGTGAAGTTGGCACCGCCACTGAAGTCTTTTTTCAAAATACGCAAATAAAACACGCGAGATAAGTACAACTGGGAGATGATCATCAAAAACATTGTGCCAGCAAGTTTCTTCACCTAAGACGCCGTACTGGTGGAGAAATTAGCCCCCGAAAGCTCAATGCGCTGGCGGTGATGTGAAGTTGGCACCGCCATCTTGAAAATTGCATGTGCCAGTCAAACCAACGATCAGAATCGATCTAGATGGAGTGTGCCAGCATGTGCCACTCATTTATTTCACGAAAATACCACCAGATCTGGTGGAAAACCAACCCGAAAGCTCAATGGCGGTGATGTGAAGTTGGCACCGCCATCTTGAAAAATGCATGTGCCAGTCAAAACAACGATCAGAATCGATCTAGATGGAGTGTGCCAGCATGTGCCACTCATTTATTTCACAAAAATCCCACCAGATCTGGTGGAAAACTAACCCGAAAGCTCAATGGCGGTGATGTGAAGTTGGCACCGCCATCTTGAAAAATGCATGTGCCAGTCAAAACAACGATCAAAATCGATCTAGATGGAGTGTGCCAGCATGTGCCACTCACTATTTTGAAAGAATTCCGCTTAGTTTAGGACAAATCGATGCTCGAAAGTTCGACATGGCGGTGATGTGAAGTTAGCACCGCCACTAAAATTTTTTTTCCAAAATACACAATCAAAACATACGAAACACGCACAACAGATAGAAGACCATCAAAAACATTGTGCCAGCAAGTTTCAGCACCTAAATCCCCGTACTTCCGGAGAAATCAGTCCCGAAACCACAAAATGGCGGTGATGTGAAGTTAGCACCGCCACTGAAGTCTTTTTTAAAATACGCAAATAAAACACACGAGACAATTACAACTGGGAGATGATCATCAAAAACATTGTGCCAGCAAGTTTCTTCTCCTAAGACGCCGTACTGGTGGAGAAATTAGCCCCCGAAAGCTCAATGCACTGGCGGTGATGTGAAGTTGGCACCGCCATCTTGAAAATTGCATGTGCCAGTCAAACCAACGATCAGAATCGATCTAGATGGAGTGTGCCAGCATGTGCCACTCATTTATTTCACGAAAATACCACCAGATCTGGTGGAAAACCAACCCGAAAGCTCAATGGCGGTGATGTGAAGTTGGCACCGCCATCTTGAAAAATGCATGTGCCAGTCAAAACAACGATCAAAATCGATCTAGATGGAGTGTGCCAGCATGTGCCACTCACTATTTTGAAAGAATTCCGCTTAGTTTAGGACAAATCGATGCTCGAAAGTTCGACATGGCGGTGATGTGAAGTTAGCACCGCCACTAAAATTTTTTTTCCAAAATACACAATCAAAACATACGAAACACGCACAACAGATAGAAGACCATCAAAAACATTGTGCCAGCAAGTTTCAGCACCTAAATCCCCGTACTTCCGGAGAAATCAGTCCCCGAAACCACAAAATGGCGGTGATGTGAAGTTAGCACCGCCACTAAAATTTTTTTTCAAAATACGCAAATAAAACACACGAGATAAGTGCAACTGGGAGATGATCATCAAAAACATTGTGCCAGCAAGTTTCTTCTCCTAAGACGCCGTACTGGTGGAGAAATTAGCCCCCGAAAGCTCAATGCGCTGGCGGTGATGTGAAGTTGGCACCGCCATCTTGAAAATTGCATGTGCCAGTCAAACCAACGATCAGAATCGATCTAGATGGAGTATGCCAGCATGTGCCACTCATTTATTTCACGAAAATCCCACCAGATGTGGTGGAAAACCAACCCGAAAGCTCAATGGCGGTGATGTGAAGTTGGCACCGCCATCTTGAAAAATGCATGTGCCAGTCAAAACAACGATCAAAATCGATCAAGATGGAGTGTGCCAGCATGTGCCACTCACTATTTTGAAAGAATTCCGCTTAGTTTAGGAGAAATCGCTGGATGAAAGTTCGACATGGCGGTGATGTGAAGTTAGCACCGCCACTAAAAGTTTTTTTCCAAAATACACAATCAAAACATACGAAACACGCACAACAGATAGAAGACCATCAAAAACATTGTGCCAGCAAGTTTCAGCACCTAAATCCCCGTACTTCCGGAGAAATCAGTCCCCGAAACCACAAAATGGCGGTGATGTGAAGTTAGCACCGCCACTAAAATTTTTTTTCAAAATACACAATCAAAACATACGAAACACGCACAACAGATAGAAGACCATCAAAAACATTGTGCCAGCAAGTTTCAGCACCTAAATCCCCGTACTTCCGGAGAAATCAGTCCCCGAAAACACAAAATGGCGGTGATGTGAAGTTAGCACCGCCGATAAAATTCTTTTTCCAAAATACACAATCAAAACATACGAAACACGCACAACAGATAGAAGACCATCAAAAACATTGTGCCAGCAAGTTTCAGCACCTAAATCCCCGTACTTCCGGAGAAATCAGTCCCCGAAACCACAAAATGGCGGTGATGTGAAGTTAGCACCGCCACTAAAATTTTTTTTCCAAAATACACAATCAAAACATACGAAACACGCACAACAGATAGAAGACCATCAAAAACATTGTGCCAGCAAGTTTCAGCACCTAAATCCCCGTACTTCCTAGAAATCAGTCCCCGAAACCACAACATGGCGGTGATGTGAAATTAGCACCGCCACTGAAGTCTTTTTTAAAATACGCAAATAAAACACACGAGATAAGTACAACTGGGAGATGATCATCAAAAACATTGTGCCAGCAAGTTTCTTCTCCAAAGACGCCGTACTGGTGGAGAAATTAGCCCCCGAAAGCTCAATGCGCTGGCGGTGATGTGAAGTTGGCACCGCCACTGAAGTCTTTTTTCAAAATACGCAAATAAAACACACGAGATAAGTACAACTGGGAGATGATCATCAAAAACATTGTGCCAGCAAATTTCTTCTCCTAAGACGCCGTACTGGTGGAGAAATTAGCCCCCGAAAGCTCAATGCGCTGGCGGTGATGTGAAGTTGGCACCGCCATCTTGAAAATTGCATGTGCCAGTCAAACCAACGATCAGAATCGATCTAGATGGAGTATGCCAGCATGTGCCACTCATTTATTTCGCGAAAATCCCACCAGATCTGGTGGAAAACCAACCCGAAAGCTCAATGGCGGTGATGTGAAGTTGGCACCGCCATCTTGAAAAATGCATGTGCCAGTCAAAACAACGATCAAAATCGATCTAGATGGAGTGTGCCAGCATGTGCCACTCACTATTTTGAAAGAATTCCGCTTAGTTTAGGACAAATCGATGCTCGAAAGTTCGACATGGCGGTGATGTGAAGTTAGCACCGCCACTAAAATTTTTTTTCCAAAATACACAATCAAAACATACGAAACACGCACAACAGATAGAAGACCATCAAAAACATTGTGCCAGCAAGTTTCAGCACCTAAATCCCCGTACTTCCGGAGAAATCAGTCCCCGAAACCACAAAATGGCGGTGAAGTGAAAATAGCACCGCCACTGAAGTCTTTTTTAAAATACGCAAATAAAACACACGAGATAAGTACAACTGGGAGATGATCATCAAAAACATTGTGCCAGCAAGTTTCTTCTCCTAAGACGCCGTACTGGTGGAGAAATTAGCCCCCGAAAGCTCAATGCGCTGGCGGTGATGTGAAGTTGGCACCGCCATCTTGAAAATTGCATGTGCCAGTCAAACCAACGATCAGAATCGATCTAGATGGAGTGTGCCAGCATGTGCCACTCATTTATTTCACGAAAATACCACCAGATCTGGTGGAAAACCAACCCGAAAGCTCAATGGCGGTGATGTGAAGTTGGCACCGCCATCTTGAAAAATGCATGTGCCAGTCAAAACAACGATCAAAATCGATCTAGATGGAGTGTGCCAGCATGTGCCACTCACTATTTTGAAAGAATTCCGCTTAGTTTAGGACAAATCGATGCTCGAAAGTTCGACATGGCGGTGATGTGAAGTTAGCACCGCCACTAAATTTTTTTTTCCAAAATACACAATCAAAACATACGAAACACGCACAACAGATAGAAGACCATCAAAAACATTGTGCCAGCAAGTTTCAGCACCTAAATCCCCGTACTTCCGGAGAAATCAGTCCCCGAAACCACAAAATGGCGGTGATGTGAAGTTAGCACCGCCACTAAAATTTTTTTTCCAAAATACACAATCAAAACATACGAAACACGCACAACAGATAGAAGACCATCAAAAACATTGTGCCAGCAAGTTTCAGCACCTAAATCCCCGTACTTCCGGAGAAATCAGTCCCCGAAATCACAACATGGCGGTGATATGAAGTTAGCACCGCCACTGAAGTCTTTTTTCAAAATACGCAAATAAAACACACGAGACAAGTACAACTAGGAGACGATCATCAAAAACATTGTGCCAGCAAGTTTCTTCTCCTAAGACGCCGTACTGGTGGAGAAATTAGCCCCCGAAAGCTCAATGCGCTGGCGGTGATGTGAAGTTGGCACCGCCATCTTGAAAATTGCATGTGCCAGTCAAACCAATGATCAGAATCGATCTAGATGGAGTGTGCCAGCATGTGCCACTCATTTATTTCACGAAAATCCCACCAGATGTGGTGGAAAACCAACCCGAAAGCTCAATGGCGGTGATGTGAAGTTGGCACCGCCATCTTGAAAAATGCATGTGCCAGTCAAAACAACGATCAAAATCGATCTAGATGGAGTGTGCCAGCATGTGTCACTCATTTATTTCACGAAAATCCCACCAGATCTGGTGGAAAACCAACCCGAAAGCTCAATGGCGGTGATGTGAAGTTGGCACCGCCATCTTGAAAAATGCATGTGCCAGTCAAAACAACGATCAAAATCGATCTAGATGGAGTGTGCCAGCATGTGCCACTCACTATTTTGAAAGAATTCCGCTTAGTTTAGGACAAATCGATGCTCGAAAGTTCGACATGGCGGTGATGTGAAGTTAGCACCGCCACTAAAATTTTTTTTCCAAAATACACAATCAAAACATACGAAACACGCACAACAGATAGAAGACCATCAAAAACATTGTGCCAGCAAGTTTCAGCACCTAAATCCCCGTACTTCCGGAGAAATCAGTCCCCGAAACCACAAAATGGCGGTGAAGTGAAAATAGCACCGCCACTAAAATTTTTTTTCCAAAATACACAATCAAAACATACGAAACACGCACAACAGATAGAAGACCATCAAAAACATTGTGCCAGCAAGTTTCAGCACCTAAATCCCCGTACTTCCGGAGAAATCAGTCCCCGAAATCACAACATGGCGGTGATATGAAGTTAGCACCGCCACTGAAGTCTTTTTTCAAAATACGCAAATAAAACACACGAGACAAGTACAACTAGGAGACGATCATCAAAAACATTGTGCCAGCAAGTTTCTTCTCCTAAGACGCCGTACTGGTGGAGAAATTAGCCCCCGAAAGCTCAATGCGCTGGCGGTGATGTGAAGTTGGCACCGCCATCTTGAAAATTGCATGTGCCAGTCAAACCAACGATCAGAATCGATCTAGATGGAGTGTGCCAGCATGTGCCACTCATTTATTTCACGAAAATACCACCAGATCTGGTGGAAAACCAACCCGAAAGCTCAATGGCGGTGATGTGAAGTTGGCACCGCCATCTTGAAAAATGCATGTGCCAGTCAAAACAACGATCAAAATCGATATAGATGGAGTGTGCCAGCATGTGTCACTCATTTATTTCACGAAAATCCCACCAGATCTGGTGGAAAACCAACCCGAAAGCTCAATGGCGGTGATGTGAAGTTGGCACCGCCATCTTGAAAAATGCATGTGCCAGTCAAAACAACGATCAAAATCGATCTAGATGGAGTGTGCCAGCATGTGCCACTCACTATTTTGAAAGAATTCCGCTTAGTTTAGGACAAATCGATGCTCGAAAGTTCGACATGGCGGTGATGTGAAGTTAGCACCGCCACTAAAATTTTTTTCCAAAATACACAATCAAAACATACGAAACACGCACAACAGATAGAAGACCATCAAAAACATTGTGCCAGCAAGTTTCAGCACCTAAATCCCCGTACTTCCGGAGAAATCAGTCCCCGAAACCACAAAATGGCGGTGAAGTGAAAATAGCACCGCCACTGAAGTCTTTTTTAAAATACGCAAATAAAACACACGAGATAAGTACAACTGGGAGATGATCATCAAAAACATTGTGCCAGCAAGTTTCTTCTCCTAAGACGCCGTACTGGTGGAGAAATTAGCCCCGAAAGCTCAATGCGCTGGCGGTGATGTGAAGTTGGCACCGCCATCTTGAAAATTGCATGTGCCAGTCAAACCAACGATCAGAATCGATCTAGATGGAGTATGCCAGCATGTGCCACTCATTTATTTCACGAAAATCCCACCAGATGTGGTGGAAAACCAACCCGAAAGCTCAATGGCGGTGATGTGAAGTTGGCACCGCCATCTTGAAAAATGCATGTGCCAGTCAAAGCAACGATCAAAATCGATCTAGATGGAGTGTGCCAGAATGTGTCACTCATTTATTTCACGAAAATCCCACCAGATCTGGTGGAAAACCAACCCGAAAGCTCAATGGCGGTGATGTGAAGTTGGCACCGCCATCTTGAAAAATGCATGTGCCAGTCAAAACAACGATCAAAATCGATCTAGATGGAGTGTGCCAGCATGTGCCACTCACTATTTTGAAAGAATTCCGCTTAGTTTAGGACAAATCGATGCTCGAAAGTTCGACATGGCGGTGATGTGAAGTTAGCACCGCCACTAAATTTTTTTTTCCAAAATACACAATCAAAACATACGAAACACGCACAACAGATAGAAGACCATCAAAAACATTGTTCCAGCAAGTTTCAGCACCTAAATCCCCGTACTTCCGGAGAAATCAGTCCCCGAAACCACAAAATGGCGGTGATGTGAAGTTAGCACCGCCACTAAAATTTTTTTTCCAAAATACACAATCAAAACATACGAAACACGCACAACAGATAGAAGACCATCAAAAACATTGTGCCAGCAAGTTTCAGCACCTAAATCCCCGTACTTCCGGAGAAATCAGTCCCCGAAATCACAACATGGCGGTGATATGAAGTTAGCACCGCCACTGAAGTCTTTTTTCAAAATACGCAAATAAAACACACGAGACAAGTACAACTAGGAGACGATCATCAAAACATTGTGCCAGCAAGTTTCTTCTCCTAAGACGCCGTACTGGTGGAGAAATTAGCCCCCGAAAGCTCAATGCGCTGGCGGTGATGTGAAGTTGGCACCGCCATCTTGAAAATTGCATGTGCCAGTCAAACCAACGATCAGAATCGATCTAGATGGAGTGTGCCAGCATGTGCCACTCATTTATTTCACGAAAATACCACCAGATCTGGTGGAAAACCAACCCGAAAGCTCAATGGCGGTGATGTGAAGTTGGCACCGCCATCTTGAAAAATGCATGTGCCAGTCAAAACAACGATCAAAATCGATCTAGATGGAGTGTGCCAGCATGTGTCACTCATTTATTTCACGAAAATCCCACCAGATCTGGTGGAAAACCAACCCGAAAGCTCAATGGCGGTGATGTGAAGTTGGCACCGCCATCTTGAAAAATGCATGTGCCAGTCAAAACAACGATCAAAATCGATCTAGATGGAGTGTGCCAGCATGTGTCACTCACTATTTTGAAAGAATTCCGCTTAGTTTAGGACAAATCGATGCTCGAAAGTTCGACATGGCGGTGATGTGAAGTTAGCACCGCCACTAAAATTTTTTTTCCAAAATACACAATCAAAACATACGAAACACGCACAACAGATAGAAGACCATCAAAAACATTGTGCCAGCAAGTTTCAGCACCTAAATCCCCGTACTTCCGGAGAAATCAGTCCCCGAAACCACAAAATGGCGGTGAAGTGAAAATAGCACCGCCACTGAAGTCTTTTTTAAAATACGCAAATAAAACACACGAGATAAGTACAACTGGGAGATGATCATCAAAAACATTGTGCCAGCAAGTTTCTTCTCCTAAGACGCCGTACTGGTGGAGAAATTAGCCCCCGAAAGCTCAATGCGCTGGCGGTGATGTGAAGTTGGCACCGCCATCTTGAAAATTGCATGTGCCAGTCAAACCAACGATCAGAATCGATCTAGATGGAGTGTGCCAGCATGTGCCACTCATTTATTTCGCGAAAATCCCACCAGATCTGGTGGAAAACCAACCCGAAAGCTCAATGGCGGTGATGTGAAGTTGGCACCGCCATCTTGAAAAATGCATGTGCCAGTCAAAACAACGATCAAAATCGATCTAGATGGAGTGTGCCAGCATGTGCCACTCACTATTTTGAAAGAATTCCGCTTAGTTTAGGACAAATCGATGCTCGAAAGTTCGACATGGCGGTGATGTGAAGTTAGCACCGCCACTAAATTTTTTTTTCCAAAATACACAATCAAAACATACGAAACACGCACAACAGATAGAAGACCATCAAAAACATTGTTCCAGCAAGTTTCAGCACCTAAATCCCCGTACTTCCGGAGAAATCAGTCCCCGAAACCACAAAATGGCGGTGATGTGAAGTTAGCACCGCCACTAAAATTTTTTTTCCAAAATACACAATCAAAACATACGAAACACGCACAACAGATAGAAGACCATCAAAAACATTGTGCCAGCAAGTTTCAGCACCTAAATCCCCCGAACTTCCGGAGAAATCAGTCCCCGAAATCACAACATGGCGGTGATATGAAGTTAGCACCGCCACTGAAGTCATTTTTCAAAATACGCAAATAAAACACACGAGACAAGTACAACTAGGAGACGATCATCAAAAACATTGTGTCAGCAAGTTTCTTCTCCTAAGACGCCGTACTGGTGGAGAAATTAGCCCCCGAAAGCTCAATGCACTGGCGGTGATGTGAAGTTGGCACCGCCATCTTGAAAATTGCATGTGCCAGTCAAACCAACGATCAGAATCGATCTAGATGGAGTGTGCCAGCATGTGCCACTCAGTTATTTCACGAACAGCCCACCAGATGTGGTGGAAAACCAACCCGAAAGCTCAATGGCGGTGATGTGAAGTTGGCACCGCCATCTTGAAAAATGCATGTGCCAGTCAAAACAACGATCAAAATCGATCTAGATGGAGTGTGCCAGCATGTGCCACTCACTATTTTGAAAGAATTCCGCTTAGTTTAGGACAAATCGATGCTCGAAAGTTCGACATGGCGGTGATGTGAAGTTAGCACCGCCACTAAAATTTTTTTTCCAAAATACACAATCAAAACATACGAAACACGCACAACAGATAGAAGACCATCAAAAACATTGTGCCAGCAAGTTTCAGCACCTAAATCCCCGTACTTCCGGAGAAATCAGTCCCCGAAACCACAAAATGGCGGTGATGTGAAGTTAGCACCGCCACTAAATTTTTTTTTCCAAAATACACAATCAAAACATACGAAACACGCACAACAGATAGAAGACCATCAAAAACATTGTGCCAGCAAGTTTCAGCACCTAAATCCCCGTACTTCCGGAGAAATCAGTCCTCGAAACCACAAAATGGCGGTGATGTGAAATTAGCACCGCCACTGAAGTCTTTTTTAAAATACGCAAATAAAACACACGAGATAAGTACAACTGGGAGATGATCATCAAAAACATTGTGCCAGCAAGTTTCTTCTCCTAAGACGCCGTACTGGTGGAGAAATTAGCCCCCGAAAGCTCAATGCGATGGCGGTGATGTGAAGTTGGCACCGCCATCTTGAAAATTGCATGTGCCAGTCAAACCAACGATCAGAATCGATCTAGATGGAGTGCGCCAGCATGTGCCACTCATTTATTTCACGAAAATCCCACCAGATCTGGTGGAAAACTAACCCGAAAGCTCAATGGCGGTGATGTGAAGTTGGCACCGCCATCTTGAAAAATGCATGTGCCAGTCAAAACAACGATCAAAATCGATCTAGATGGAGTGTGCCAGCATGTGCCACTCACTATTTTGAAAGAATTCCGCTTAGTTTAGGACAAATCGATGCTCGAAAGTTCGACATGGCGGTGATGTGAAGTTAGCACCGCCACTAAAATTTTTTTTCCAAAATACACAATCAAAACATACGAAACACGCACAACAGATAGAAGACCATCAAAAACATTGTGCCAGCAAGTTTCAGCACCTAAATCCCCGTACTTCCGGAGAAATCAGTCCCCGAAACCACAAAATGGCGGTAATGTGAAGTTAGCACCGCCACTAAAATTTTTTTTCCAAAATACACAATCAAAACATACGAAACACGCACAACAGATAGAAGACCATCAAAAACATTGTGCCAGCAAGTTTCAGCACCTAAATCCCCGTACTTCCGGAGAAATCAGTCCCCGAAATCACAACATGGCGTTGATGTGAAGTTAGCACCGCCACTGAAGTCTTTTTTAAAATACGCAAATAAAACACACGAGACAAGTACAACTAGGAGACGATCATCAAAAACATTGTGCCAGCAAGTTTCTTCTCCTAAGACGCCGTACTGGTGGAGAAATTAGCCCCCGAAAGCTCAATGCGCTGGCGGTGATGTGAAGTTGGCACCGCCATCTTGAAAATTGCATGTGCCAGTCAAACCAACGATCAGAATCGATCTAGATGGAGTGTGCCAGCATGTGCCACTCATTTATTTCACGAAAATCCCACCAGATCTGGTGGAAAACTAACCCGAAAGCTCAATGGCGGTGATGTGAAGTTAGCACCGCCACTAAAATTTTTTTTCCAAAATACACAATCAAAACATACGAAACACGCACAACAGATAGAAGACCATCAAAAACATTGTGCCAGCAAGTTTCAGCACCTAAATCCCCGTACTTCCGGAGAAATCAGTCCCCGAAAACAAAAATGGCGGTGATGTGAAGTTAGCACCGCCACTAAAATTTTTTTTCCAAAATACACAATCAAAACATACGAAACACGCACAACAGATAGAAGACCATCAAAAACATTGTGCCAGCAAGTTTCAGCACCTAAATCCCCGTACTTCCGGAGAAATCAGTCCCCGAAACCACAAAATGGCGGTGATGTGAAGTTAGCACCGCCACTAAAATTGTTTTTCCAAAATACACAATCAAAACATACGAAGCACGCACAACAGATAGAAGACCATCAAAAACATTGTGCCAGCAAGTTTCGGCAATTTAATCCCCCGAACTTCCGGAGAAATCAGTCCCCGAAACCACAAAATGGCGGTGAAGTGAAAATAGCACCGCCACTGAAGTCTTTTTTAAAATACGCAAATAAAACACACGAGATAAGTACAACTGGGAGATGATCATCAAAAACATTGTGCCAGCAAGTTTCTTCTCCTAAGACGCCTGGTGGAGAAATTAGCCCCCGAAAGCTGAATGCGCTGGCGGTGATGTGAAGTTGGCACCGCCATCTTGAAAATTGCATGTGCCAGTCAAACCAACGATCAGAATCGATCTAGATGGAGTGTTCCAGCATGTGTCACTCATTTATTTTACGAAAATCCCACCAGATCTGGTGGAAAACCAACCCGAAAGCTCAATGGCGGTGATGTGAAGTTGGCACCGCCATCTTGAAAAATGCATGTGCCAGTCAAAACAACGATCAAAATCGATCTAGATGGAGTGTGCCAGCATGTGCCACTCACTATTTTGAAAGAATTCCGCTTAGTTTAGGAGAAATCGCTGGATGAAAGTTCGACATGGCGGTGATGTGAAGTTAGCACCGCCACTAAAATTTTTTTTCCAAAATACACAATCAAAACATACGAAACACGCACAACAGATAGAAGACCATCAAAAACATTGTGCCAGCAAGTTTCAGCACCTAAATCCCCGTACTTCCGGAGAAATCAGTCCCCGAAACCACAAAATGGCGGTGATGTGAAGTTAGCACCGCCACTAAAATTTTTTTTCCAAAATACACAATCAAAACATACGAAACACGCACAACAGATAGAAGACCATCAAAAACATTGTGCCAGCAAGTTTCAGCACCTAAATCCCCGTACTTCCGGAGAAATCAGTCCCCGAAACCACAAAATGGCGGTGATGTGAAATTAGCACCGCCACTGAAGTCTTTTTTAAAATACGCAAATAAAACACACGAGATAAGTACAACTGGGAGATGATCATCAAAAACATTGTGCCAGCAAGTTTCTTCTCCTAAGACGCCGTACTGGTGGAGAAATTAGCCCCCGAAAGCTCAGTGCGATGGCGGTGATGTGAAGTTGGCACCGCCATCTTGAAAATTGCATGTGCCAGTCAAACCAACGATCAGAATCGATCTAGATGGAGTGTGCCAGCATGTGCCACTCATTTATTTCACGAAAATCCCACCAGATGTGGTGGAAAACCAACCCGAAAGCTCAATGGCGGTGATGTGAAGTTGGCACCGCCATCTTGAAAAATGCATGTGCCAGTCAAAACAACGATCAAAATCGATCTAGATGGAGTGTGCCAGCATGTGCCACTCACTATTTTGAAAGAATTCCTCCTAGTTTAGGAGAAATCGATGCTCGAAAGTTCGACATGGCGGTGATGTGAAGTTAGCGCCGCCACTAATATTTTTTTTCCAAAATACACAATCAAAACATACGAAACACGCACAACAGATAGAAGACCATCAAAAACATTGTGCCAGCAAGTTTCAGCACCTAAATCCCCGTACTTCCGGAGAAATCAGTCCCCGAAACCACAAAATGGCGGTGATGTGAAGTTAGCACCGCCACTAAAATTTTTTTCC
Source organism: Prostheceraeus crozeri (assembly GCA_907163375.1). Lineage (NCBI taxonomy): Eukaryota > Metazoa > Platyhelminthes > Polycladida > Euryleptidae > Prostheceraeus > Prostheceraeus crozeri. The sequence goes on along the minus strand of CAJQUW010005871.1, from coordinate 97,733 downwards.
AAAATACACAATCAAAACATACGAAACACGCACAACAGATAGAAGACCATCAAAAACATTGTGCCAGCAAGTTTCAGCACCTAAATCCCCGTACTTCCGGAGAAATCAGTCCCCGAAAACAAAAAATGGCGGTGATGTGAAGTTAGCACCGCCACTAAAATTTTTTTTCCAAAATACACAATCAAAACATACGAAACACGCACAACAGATAGAAGACCATCAAAAACATTGTGCCAGCAAGTTTCAGCACCTAAATCCCCGTACTTCCGGAGAAATCAGTCCCCGAAATCACAACATGGCGGTGATGTGAAGTTAGCACCGCCACTGAAGTCTTTTTTAAAATACGCAAATAAAACACACGAGATAAGTACAACTGGGAAATGATCATCAAAAACATTGTGCCAGCAAGTTTCTTCTCCTAAGACGCCGTACTGGTGGAGAAATTAGCCCCCGAAAGCTCAATGCGCTGGCGGTGATGTGAAGTTGGCACCGCCATCTTGAAAATTGCATGTGCCAGTCAAACCAACGATCAGAATCGATCTAGATGGAGTGTTCCAGCATGTGTCACTCATTTATTTCACGAAAATCCCACCAGATCTGGTGGAAAACCAACCCGAAAGCTCAATGGCGGTGATGTGAAGTTGGCACCGCCATCTTGAAAAATGCATGTGCCAGTCAAAACAACGATCAAAATCGATCTAGATGGAGTGTGCCAGCATGTGCCACTCACTATTTTGAAAGAATTCCGCTTAGTTTAGGAGAAATCGCTGGATGAAAGTTCGACATGGCGGTGATGTGAAGTTAGCACCGCCACTAAAATTTTTTTTCCAAAATACACAATCAAAACATACGAAACACGCACACCAGATAGAAGACCATCAAAAACATTGTGCCAGCAAGTTTCAGCACCTAAATTGCCGTACTTCCGGAGAAATCAGTCCTCGAAAACAAAAAATGGCGGTGATGTGAAGTTAGCACCGCCACTAAAATTTTTTTTCCAAAATACACAATCAAAACATACGAAACACGCACAACAGATAGAAGACCATCAAAAACATTGTGCCAGCAAGTTTCAGCACCTAAATCCCCGTACTTCCGGAAAAAATCAGTCCCCGAAAACAAAAAATGGCGGTGATGTGAAGTTAGCACCGCCACTAAAATTGTTTTTCCAAAATACACAATCAAAACATACGAAACACGCACAACAGATAGAAGACCATCAAAAACATTGTGCCAGCAAGTTTCAGCACCTAAATCCCCGTACTTCCGGAGAAATCAGTCCCCGAAACCACAAAATGGCGGTGATGTGAAGTTAGCACCGCCACTGAAGTCTTTTTTCAAAATACGCAAATAAAACACACGAGATAAGTACAACTGGGAGATGATCATCAAAAACATTGTGCCAGCAAGTTTCTTCTCCTAAGACGCCGTACTGGTGGAGAAATTAGCCCCCGAAAGCTCAATGCACTGGCGGTGATGTGAAGTTGGCACCGCCATCTTGAAAATTGCATGTGCCAGTCAAACCAACGATCAGAATCGATCTAGATGGAGTGTGCCAGCATGTGCCACTCATTTATTTCACGAAAATCCCACCAGATGTGGTGGAAAACCAACCCGAAAGCTCAATGGCGGTGATGTGAAGTTGGCACCGCCATCTTGAAAAATGCATGTGCCAGTCAAAACAACGATCTAAATCGATCTAGATGGAGTGTGCCAGCATGTGCCACTCACTATTTTGAAAGAATTCCGCTTAGTTTAGGACAAATCGATGCTCGAAAGTTCGACATGGCGGTGATGTGAAGTTAGCACCGCCACTAAAATTTTTTTTCCAAAATACACAATCAAAACATACGAAACACGCACAACAGATAGAAGACCATCAAAAACATTGTGCCAGCAAGTTTCAGCACCTAAATCCCCGTACTTCCGGAGAAATCAGTCCCCGAAACCACAAAATGGCGGTGATGTGAAGTTAGCACCGCCACTAAAATTCTTTTTCCAAAATACACAATCAAAACATACGAAACACGCACAACAGATAGAAGACCATCAAAAACATTGTGCCAGCAAGTTTCAGCACCTAAATCCCCGTACTTCCGGAGAAATCAGTCCCCGAAAACAAAAAATGGCGGTGATGTGAAGTTAGCACCGCCACTAAAATTGTTTTTCCAAAATACACAATCAAAACATACGAAACACGCACAACAGATAGAAGACCATCAAAAACATTGTACCAGCAAGTTTCAGCACCTAAATCCCCGTACTTCCGGAGAAATCAGTCCCCGAAACCACAAAATGGCGGTGATGTGAAGTTAGCACCGCCACTGAAGTCTTTTTTCAAAATACGCAAATAAAACACACGAGATAAGTACAACTGGGAGATGATCATCAAAAACATTGTGCCAGCAAGTTTCTTCTCCTAAGACGCCGTACTGGTGGAGAAATTAGCCCCCGAAAGCTCAATGCGCTGGCGGTGATGTGAAGTTGGCACCGCCATCTTGAAAATTGCATGTGCCAGTCAAACCAACGATCAGAATCGATCTAGATGGAGTGTTCCAGCATGTGTCACTCATTTATTTCACGAAAATCCCACCAGATCTGGTGGAAAACCAACCCGAAAGCTCAATGGCGGTGATGTGAAGTTGGCACCGCCATCTTGAAAAATGCATGTGCCAGTCAAAACAACGATCTAAATCGATCTAGATGGAGTTTGCCAGCATGTGCCACTCACTATTTTGAAAGAATTCCGTTTAGTTTAGGACAAATCGATGCTCGAAAGTTCGACATGGCGGTGATGTGAAGTTAGCACCGCCACTAAATTTTTTTTTCCAAAATACACAATCAAAACATACGAAACACGCACAACAGATAGAAGACCATCAAAAACATTGTGCCAGCAAGTTTCAGCACCTAAATCCCCGTACTTCCGGAGAAATCAGTCCCCGAAAACACAAAATGGCGGTGATGTGAAGTTAGCACCGCCACTAAATTTTTTTCCAAAATACACAATCAAAACATACGAAACACGCACAACAGATAGAAGACCATCAAAAACATTGTGCCAGCAAGTTTCAGCACCTAAATCCCCGTACTTCCGGAGAAATCAGTCCCCGAAACCACAAAATGGCGGTGATGTGAAGTTAGCACCGCCACTGAAGTCTTTTTTAAAATACGCAAATAAAACACACGAGATAAGTACAACTGGGAGACGATCATCAAAAACATTGTGCCAGCAAGTTTCTTCTCCTAAGACGCCGTACTGGTGGAGAAATTAGCCCCCGAAAGCTCAATGCGCTGGCGGTGATGTGAAGTTGGCACCGCCATCTTGAAAATTGCATGTGCCAGTCAAACCAACGATCAGAATCGATCTAGATGGAGTGTGCCAGCATGTGCCACTCATTTATTTCACGAAAATCCCACCAGATATGGTGGAAAACAAACCCGAAAGCTCAATGGCGGTGATATGAAGTTGGCACCGCCATCTTGAAAAATGCATGTGCCATTCAAAACAACGATCAAAATCGATCTAGATGGAGTGTGCCAGCATGTGCCACTCACTATTTTGAAAGAATTCCTCCTAGTTTAGGACAAATCGCTGGATGAAAGTTCGACATGGCGGTGATGTGAAGTTAGCACCGCCACTAAAAGTTTTTTTCCAAAATACACAATCAAAACATACGAAACACGCACAACAGATAGAAGACCATCAAAAACATTGTGCCAGCAAGTTTCAGCACCTAAATCCCCGTACTTCCGGAGAAATCAGTCCCCGAAAACAAAAAATGGCGGTGATGTGAAGTTAGCACCGCCACTGAAGTCTTTTTTCAAAATACGCAAATAAAACACACGAGACAAATACAACTGGGAGATGATCATCAAAAACATTGTGCCAGCAAGTTTCTTCTCCTAAGACGCCGTACTGGTGGAGAAATTAGCCCCCGAAAGCTCAATGCGCTGGCGGTGATGTGAAGTTGGCACCGCCATCTTGAAAATTGCATGTGCCAGTCAAACCAACGATCAGAATCGATCTAGATGGAGTGTGCCAGCATGTGCCACTCATTTATTTCACGAAAATCCCACCAGATCTGGTGGAAAACCAACCCGAAAGCTCAATGGCGGTGATGTGAAGTTGGCACCGCCATCTTGAAAAATGCATGTGCCAGTCAAAACAACGATCAAAATCGATCTAGATGGAGTGTGCCAGCATGTGCCACTCACTATTTTGAAAGAATTCCTCCTAGTTTAGGAGAAATCGCTGGATGAAAGTTCGACATGGCGGTGATGTGAAGTTAGCACCGCCACTAAAATTTTTTTTCCTAAATACACAATCAAAACATACGAAACACGCACAACAGATAGAAGACCATCAAAAACACTGTGCCAGCAAGTTTCAGCACCTAAATCCCCGTACTTCAGGAGAAATCAGTCCCCGAAACCACAAAATGGCGGTGATGTGAAGTTAGCACCGCCACTAAATTTTTTTTTCCAAAATACACAATCAAAACATACGAAACACGCACAACAGATAGAAGACCATCAAAAACATTGTGCCAGCAAGTTTCAGCACCTAAATCCCCGTACTTCCGGAGAAATCAGTCCCCGAAACCACAAAATGGCGGTGATGTGAAAATAGCACCGCCACTGAAGTCTTTTTTAAAATACGCAAATAAAACACACGAGATAAGTACAACTGGGAGATGATCATCAAAAACATTGTGCCAGCAAGTTTCTTCTCCTAAGACGCCGTACTGGTGGAGAAATTAGCCCCCGAAAGCTCAATGCGCTGGCGGTGATGTGAAGTTGGCACCGCCATCTTGAAATTTGCATGTGCCAGTCAAACCAACGATCAGAATCGATCTAGATGGAATGTGCCAGCATGTGCCACTCACTATTTTGAAAGAATTCCTCCTAGTTTAGGAGAAATCTCTGGATGAAAGTTCGACATGGCGGTGATGTGAAGTTAGCACCGCCACTAAAATTTTTTTTCCAAAATACACAATCAAAACATACGAAACACGCACAACAGATAGAAGACCATCAAAAACATTGTGCCAGCAAGTTTCAGCACCTAAATCCCCGTACTTCCGGAGAAATCAGTCCCCGAAATCACAACATGGCGGTGATGTGAAGTTAGCACCGCCACTAAAATTTTTTTTAAAATACGCAAATAAAACACGCGAGACAAGTACAACTGGGAGATGATCATCAAAAACATTGTGCCAGCAAGTTTCGTCTCCTAAGACGCCGTACTGGTGGAGAAATTAGCCCCCGAAAGCTCAATGCGCTGGCGGTGATGTGAAGGTGGCACCGCCATCTTGAAAATTGCATGTGCCAGTCAAACCAACGATCAGAATCGATCTAGATGGAGTGTGCCAGCATGTGCCACTGATTTATTTCACGAAAATCCCACCAGATCTGGTGGAAAACCAACCCGAAAGCTCAATGGCGGTGATGTGAAGTTGGCACCGCCATCTTGAAAAATGCATGTGCCAGTCAAAACAACGATCAAAATCGATCTAGATGGAGTGTGCCAGCATGTGCCACTCACTATTTTGAAAGAATTCCTCCTAGTTTAGGACAAATCGATGCTCGAAAGTTCGACATGGCGGTGATGTGAAGTTAGCACCGCCACTAAAATTTTTTTTCCAAAATACACAATCAAAACATACGAAACACGCACAACAGATAGAAGACCATCAAAAACATTGTGCCAGCAAGTTTCAGCACCTAAATCCCCGTACTTCCGGAGAAATCAGTCCCCGAAACCACAAAATGGCGGTGATGTGAAGTTAGCACCGCCACTAAAATTCTTTTTCCAAAATACACAATCAAAACATACGAAACACGCACAACAGATAGAAGACCATCAAAAACATTGTGCCAGCAAGTTTCAGCACCTAAATCCCGTACTTCCGGAGAAATCAGTCCCGTACTTCCGGAGAAATCAGTCCCCGAAACCACAAAATGGCGGTGATGTGAAGTTAGCACCGCCACAGAAGTCTTTTTTAAAATACGCAAATAAAACACACGAGACAAGGACAACTGGGAGATGATCATCAAAAACATTGTGCCAGCAAGTTTCTTCTCCTAAGACGCCGTACTGGTGGAGAAATTAGCCCCCGAAAGCTCAATGCGCTGGCGGTGATGTGAAGTTGGCACCGCCATCTTGAAAATTGCATGTGCCAGTCAAACCAACGATCAGAATCGATCTAGATGGAGTGTGCCAGCATGTGCCACTCATTTATTTCACGAAAATCCCACCAGATCTGGTGGAAAACCAACCCGAAAGCTCAATGGCGGTGATGTGAAGTTGGCACCGCCATCTTGAAAAATGCATGTGCCAGTCAAAACAACGATCAAAATCGATCTAGATGGAGTGTGCCAGCATGTGCCACTCACTATTTTGAAAGAATTCCGCTTAGTTTAGGAGAAATCGCTGGATGAAAGTTCGACATGGCGGTGATGTGAAGTTAGCACCGCCACAATTTTTTTTTTCAAAAATACACAATCAAAACATACGAAACACGCACAACAGATAGAAGACCATCAAAAACATTGTGCCAGCAATGTTGTCCCCGAAAACACAAAATGGCGGTGATGTGAAGTTAGCACCGCCACTAAAATTTTTTTCCAAAATACACAATCAAAACATACGAAACACGCACAACAGATAGAAGACCATCAAAAACATTGTGCCAGCAAGTTTCAGCACCTAAATCCCCGTACTTCCGGAGAAATCAGTCCCCGAAACCACAAAATGGCGGTGATGTGAAGTTAGCACCGCCACTGAAGTCTTTTTTAAAATACGCAAATAAAACACACGAGATAAGTACAACTGGGAGATGATCATCAAAAACATTGTGCCAGCAAGTTTCTTCTCCTAAGACGCCGTACTGGTGGAGAAATTAGCCCCCGAAAGCTCAATGCGCTGGCGGTGATGTGAAGTTGGCACCGCCATCTTGAAAATTGCATGTGCCAGTCAAACCAACGATCAGAATCGATCTAGATGGAGTGTGCCAGCATGTGCCACTCATTTATTTCACGAAAATCCAACCAGATATGGTGGAAAACCTACCCGAAAGCTCTATGGCGGTGATGTGAAGTTGGCACCGCCATCTTGAAAAATGCATGTGCCAGTCAAAACAACGATCAAAATCGATCTAGATGGAGTGTGCCAGCATGTGCCACTCACTATTTTGAAAGAATTCCGCTTAGTTTAGGAAAAATCGCTGGATGAAAGTTCGACATGGCGGTGATGTGAAGTTAGCACCGCCACTAAAATTTTTTTTCCAAAATACACAATCAAAACATACGAAACACGCACAACAGATAGAAGACCATCAAAAACATTGTGCAGCAAGTTTCAGCACCTAAATCCCCGTACTTCCGGAGAAATCAGTCCCCGAAAACAAAAAATGGCGGTGATGTGAAATTAGCACCGCCACTGAAGTCTTTTTTAAAATACGCAAATAAAACACACGAGATAAGTACAACTGGGAGATGATCATCAAAAACATTGTGCCAGCAAGTTTCTTCTCCTAAGACGCCGTACTGGTGGAGAAATTAGCCCCCGAAAGCTCAATGCGCTGGCGGTGATGTGAAGTTGGCACCGCCATCTTGAAAATTGCATGTGCCAGTCAAACCAACGATCAGAATCGATCTAGATGGAGTGTGCCAGCATGTGCCACTCATTTATTTCACGAAAATCCCACCAGATCTGGTGGAAAACCAACCCGAAAGCTCAATGGCGGTGATGTGAAGTTGGCACCGCCATCTTGAAAAATGCATGTGCCAGTCAAAACAACGATCAAAATCGATCTAGATGGAGTGTGCCAGCATGTGCCACTCACTATTTTGAAAGAATTCCGCTTAGTTTAGGAGAAATCGCTGGATGAAAGTTCGACATGGCGGTGATGTGAAGTTAGCACCGCCACTAAAATTTTTTTTCCAAAATACACAATCAAAACATACGAAACACGCACAACAGATAGAAGACCATCAAAAACATTGTGCCAGCAAGTTTCAGCACCTAAATCCCCGTACTTCCGGAGAAATCAGTCCCCGAAACCACAAAATGGCGGTGATGTGAAGTTAGCACCGCCACTAAATTTTTTTTTCCAAAATACACAATCAAAACATACGAAACACGCACAACAGATAGAAGACCATCAAAAACATTGTGCCAGCAAGTTTCATCACCTAAAACCCCGTACTTCCGGAGAAATAAGACCCCGAAACCACAAAATGGCGGTGATGTGAAAATAGCACCGCCACTGAAGTCTTTTTTAAAATACGCAAATAAAACACACGAGATAAGTACAACTGGGAGATGATCATCAAAAACATTGTGCCAGCAAGTTTCTTCTCCTAAGACGCCGTACTGGTGGAGAAATTAGCCCCCGAAAGCTCAATGCGCTGGCGGTGATGTGAAGTTGGCACCGCCATCTTGAAAAATGCATGTGCCAGTCAAACCAACGATCAGAATCGATCTAGATGGAGTGTGCCATCATGTGCCACCCTCTCTTTGGAAAGTGTTATTCCTAGTTTAGGAGAAATCTCTGGTTGAAAGTTCGACATGGCGGTGATGTGAAGTTAGCACCGCCACTAAAAGTTTTTTTCCAAAATACACAATCAAAACATACGAAACACGCACAACAGATAGAAGACCATCAAAAACATTGTGCCAGCAAGTTTCAGTGAAGTTAGCACCGCCACTAAAATTTTTTTTAAAATACGCAAATAAAACACGCGAGACAAGTACAACTGGGAGATGATCATCAAAAACATTGTGCCAGCAAGTTTCTTCTCCTAAGACGCCGTACTGGTGGAGAAATTAGCCCCCGAAAGCTCAATGCGCTGGCGGTGATGTGAAGTTGGCACCGCCATCTTGAAAATTGCATGTGCCAGTCAAACCAACGATCAGAATCGATCTAGATGGTATGTGCCAGCATGTGCCACTCATTTATTTCACGAAAATCCCACCAGATCTGGTGGAAAACTAACCCGAAAGCTCAATGGCGGTGATGTGAAGTTGGCACCGCCATCTTGAAAAATGCATGTGCCAGTCAAAACAACGATCAAAATCGATCTAGATGGAGTGTGCCAGCATGTGCCACTCACTATTTTGAAAGAATTCCGCTTAGTTTAGGAGAAAACGCTGGATGAAAGTTCGACATGGCGGTGATGTGAAGTTAGCACCGCCACTAAAATTTTTTTTCCAAAATACACAATCAAAACATACGAAACACGCACACCAGATAGAAGACCATCAAAAACATTGTGCCAGCAAGTTTCAGCACCTAAATTGCCGTACTTCCGGAGAAATCAGTCCCCGAAAACACAAAATGGCGGTGATGTGAAGTTAGCACCGCCACTAAAATTGTTTTTCCAAAATACACAATCAAAACATACGAAACACGCACAACAGATAGAAGACCATCAAAAACATTGTGCCAGCATGTTTCAGCACCTAAATCCCCGTACTTCCGGAGAAATCAGTCCCCGAAACCACAAAATGGCGGTGATGTGAAGTTAGCACCGCCACTAAAATTTTTTTTAAAATACGCAAATAAAACACGCGAGACAAGTACAACTGGGAGATGATCATCAAAAACATTGTGCCAGCAAGTTTCGTCTCCTAAGACGCCGTACTGGTGGAGAAATTAGCCCCCGAAAGCTCAATGCGCTGGCGGTGATGTGAAGGTGGCACCGCCATCTTGAAAATTGCATGTGCCAGTCAAACCAACGATCAGAATCGATCTAGATGGAGTGTGCCAGCATGTGCCACTCATTTATTTCACGAAAATCCCACCAGATCTGGTGGAAAACCAACCCGAAAGCTCAATGGCGGTGATATGAAGTTGGCACCGCCATCTTGAAAAATGCATGTGCCAGTCAAAACAACGATCAAAATCGATCTAGATGGAGTGTGCCAGCATGTGCCACTCACTATTTTGAAAGAATTCCTCCTAGTTTAGGAGAAATCGCTGGATGAAAGTTCGACATGGCGGTGATGTGAAGTTAGCACCGCCACTAAAATTTTTTTTCCAAAATACACAATCAAAACATACGAAACACGCACAACAGATAGAAGACCATCAAAAACATTGTGCCAGCAAGTTTCAGCACCTAAATCCCCGTACTTCCGGAGAAATCAGTCCCCGAAAACACAAAATGGCGGTGATGTGAAGTTAGCACCGCCACTAAAATGTTTTTTCCAAAATACACAATCAAAACATACGAAACACGCACAACAGATAGAAGACCATCAAAAACATTGTGCCAGCAGGTTTCAGCACCTAAATCCCCGTACTTCCGGAGAAATCAGTCCCCGAAACCACAAAATGGCGGTGATGTGAAGTTAGCACCGCCACTGAAGTCTTTTTTAAAATACGCAAATAAAACACACGAGATAAGTACAACTGGGAGATGATCATCAAAAACATTGTGCCAGCAAATTTCGTCTCCTAAGACGCCGTACTGGTGGAGAAATTAGCCCCCGAAAGCTCAATGCGCTGGCGGTGATGTGAAGTTGGCACCGCCATCTTGAAAATTGCATGTGCCAGTCAAACCAACGATCAGAATCGATCTAGATGGAGTGTGCCAGCATGTGCCACTCATTTATTTCACGAAAATCCCACCAGATCTGGTGGAAAACCAACCCGAAAGCTCAATGGCGGTGATGTGAAGTTGGCACCGCCATCTTGAAAAATGCATGTGCCAGTCAAAACAACGATCAAAATCGATCTAGATGGAGTGTGCCAGCATGTGCACCCACTATTTTGAAAGAATTCCTCCTAGTTTAGGAGAAATCGCTGGATGAAAGTTCGACATGGCGGTGATGTGAAGTTAGCACCGCCACTAAAATTTTTTTTCCAAAATACACAATCAAAACATACGAAACACGCACAACAGATAGAAGACCATCAAAAACATTGTGCCAGCAAGTTTCAGCACCTAAATCCCCGTACTTGCTGAGAAATTAGTCCCCGAAACCACAAAATGGCGGTGATGTGAAGTTAGCACCGCCACTAAAATTTTTTCCCAAAATACACAATCAAAACATACGAAGCAAGAACAGCAAATGGTAGACCATCAAAAACATTGTGCCAGCAAGTTTCTACTCCCAAGACACCGTGCTTGCTGAGAAATCAGTCACCGAAATCACTATTTGGCGGTGATGTGAAGTTAGCACCGCCATCTTGAAAAATGCATGTGTCAGTCAAACCGACGGTCAGAATCGATCTAGATGGAGTGTGCCAGCATGATTTCAGAAAAATCCCACCTCAGTCGGTGGAAAACCAACACGAAAGCTCAATGGCGTTGATGTGAAGTTGGCATCGCCACTGAATGTTTTTTTCCAAAATTGGGACCACTCAATGGAGGTATTGTAAAATTTTCCACTTGAACATTAAACCGTTTGCTTACTGGCTACACAGATGTCAATGCGAATACGAATATCTCGACAGGTGAATACCGTCATGTGCCTGAACTGTTAACAGAAAGCTGAAGCTATTAGTTTGTTCAAAACTCTGTAAGACAGTGAAGGCATTTGACGAGTGTATGCAATGACATAGCTAGGAAGACTTACTTTCTTATTAAAGGCCATTGATGAATAGCATGCAATTTGTTTATGTTTCCCCGCATGAAGGACAGTTCGCGACTTCCAACGGCAAAGCTGTTGGTAATGGTTTGAATTTTTCATTTTAGGACTAACGACGTCCCATGATTGGTCAGATTTCGGTTACCATATGATCAATATATCGATAAACATTTTCATTTGTTTGCCGTGGAAAATATATTCACGGCATGCGATTAATTACAGCCTGTACAACTTAAAACAAGAATGATTAAATAAATGTGTTTATGAAATAATGAAAATACCCTAGAAATAGATTAGATTTTGTGACTTCCAGCTAGATCATATGAAGTATATGAGTCTCAATATCCCTTCAATTTTGAGTATGCTTGCACATCCAGTGAATCAGAAATTCTTGAAGTCAATTGAAACATTGATAGAAAACAATGTTGGCAATATCTACAATCATCATTATTAGTGTCATGATGTGCGTACATCTTTATCACATTTGATGATCTTGATGAACAATTGAAACAATAGCATTAGGAGATCGAAGGGCATATTTTCCAGCGTTGTCAGACTGCTTCATCGAAGAAGCATGATGCTCAATTGAGTTTGTGGTGCTTTCGGACATAGAGTAGGGATATATGGGATATCCTAATATACTCACTCTATGCTTTCCAAAGTGCGCAATATTTTTGGAAAGGAATTATCAAACTACATCGTTCAAACCATAGAGTAGGTTCTAACCTACAGTGGAAACAGATTCTTATAAAATTGAGGAAATCCCAGTATTCTTGAGGATGGATGCCCATCGAGGTTTCGAAAAACATCAGTCGAAGGGCTGGTTTTATAACACAATTAATTGTCTGGAAAATTTTTATCTTTTCTCTCGATCCGCACATAATTGCAAGAATTTTAAAAATTCCACAGGTGTGTGTGTTTTACTGCATTATCTCATATTAAGAAATCTTCATTATTAGGCTATAAAATTTTTCACGTGCATTGCACTTCAGTTTTGTATCTTTCAAAAACTCATTTTTTTAAATGCTTATCGTTTGTGTGTGCTGCTGATTGCCCGATTTTTTAAATATATAAAAAAACGTGAGGTCGAATGAATGTATATGTGTGAATAGCAGAAACCACTATTCCACTAACTCTTCTCAGTCACCGCATTATCAGCTATTTATATAACCAATTTGAAAAGTGATATACTGATAATGTATCAGCTAAATTTTTCTGACGGATGCAGGTTGATCAATATGTATCATTTATCAGTGTTTCTTGAGATAGAATTTTTTGATCACCGGTAAGGTATTGTCGTCAGATTTCCCACTTAGTGCTATTTGCATCTACTTTACTTGTGATTATATCTAGCTTTTGATAATGATATGGCAATTGATGATAAATAAAGCGATTTTGTGAATTATCGATCATTTATCGACCATGATGCCTGTTCGTGACGACAGAATAGAGCCGGCTTCAGTTGTCCATTTAGTTGTGATTCGCTGATACTGGTTTTGACATGCCAATCCTAAGTTCACAAAATGCTGACGTCAGCACATATTTAATAGATTTTTGCCATTGATGAAGCGGCTGCTGCATGATACGTCTGGCGCATGAGATCTGCGTTTTTCAAATTTCATGAGCATGCTCGTACAGTGAAATAATTTTTGGGGATAGATATCAATATTTTTCGTTTTTTCATATCACTGCTGTATAGTTTTGGAGGATAATATTTGGCTTGTATCCAGCGAACCCATCAGGGACCGAATGGATTTCCGAACAATCGGAGTGTCTATTCAACAAATTAAAAGTAGGGACCTAAGAATCGGCGAATTTTGAGTCAAATCGAATCAGGTCTTGATTCACGAATCGAATCATAGAGGACTTAAATAGGCCTTGTTCATCTTCAAGTAGAACTTTAATAATGTAATAAGCCGTCAAATTGAAGTGTCTCCATTTTTCTGAGATCAGTGAAATCTAATGGCTTTGTAACGACGGTATATACAGCATATTTCAAATTAACATTGACGTTAGATCATTAATAAGATGAATGTTTACTTTGACAACATGCCTTAAACTTCCCATTTTCCGTTTTGTCAAATTTTATAGGAAAAAGTCCTTTGAACAAACAATTGGATTCTGTAACATCTGATCTAATCTAATCTAAGCTGCTATCTTGACAACTCTATGCTGCATTAATCAGTATACACATTCATGCACAATATAAAGGGTACATGGGTTCTCGGTTAAAAACACAGCGTACGCGCATAAGAAAACTGAGTGTGTATTCAAACCATGAACATATTCAAACAAAGTTAAAGAATAGAAATATGTAATATCTCATAGAGTGTGATATTACAGATTCTATGGTTTATGTCGTTATACTCAGATCATAAGCTGTGGCCTATGGGAAAATCTTATTAAAGATTAAAAACTAAGTTTTCTACGTATGCTCATATAACCCTTGTTCCGGACACCCGATGAATTTCATTTCAAAGGTAAAGATGATTCAGGATAAGAGGGGCATATCTTCTCTGTCAACCATATGGCCTACTGGCAAATCTAAATAGGCCGCTATCTACTTCAAATGAGTTATTATGAAGTATATAGGACACGGTCAGAAAGATCGATCGAGTCCGAAGCCCTAACACGAGCATTATATAGCAGATGCAGTTATTAATGATGTTGCACGTGCTGTAACTGATTCGACTTTTGTTCAGCAAGCGACGCTCTTAACACTTTCAGTGAGAATCCAGCATCTCAAACACATTGCAATATCACTTTCAGGTAGCAACGAAGATGAACAGGTTAAATCAAAAGAATGCAGTTAAAAATAGTTTTTGGTCACTCACCGATTCACTTTGTTGATCACTTTGTTGTCTATGCACAGTAATAGGCTAACTGTGCATAGACAACAAATAGCGCACTCCAACTATGCCATACTGAATGTGAGCAAGCACATAGCTTCTTGTGCAAGATCAATAACACCAAAATTCGAAGCAGCTCCAATTTACCAGCTAAGTCCAAATGCTACTAAAATGGACCGAGAGAGACAGGAGCAAATCTTTATTTCTATGCTTAAGCCTAGTTTGAATTCTCTCTGATTTGTATTTTTATTTCTATTGACTAATATGGTTTCTGTATTATTTTGTATAATATATCTTCATTCCATGAGTAGCTCCCATAGAAGGGAGTGAAACCGGTTGGAATATCATTTGACTTTTCCTTGAGTTTATATCTAATTTATTACTTATATATACTTTATATATGTATACTTTTATATATATATATATATCAAATCTCAAAAGATGTAACCACCGCGAGATATGTTTCGGCCTGTTGGGCCTCATCAGTCGTGGGTAGGTTTGAACCAGCGACGTTGGAGCTAGAGGACGTGCAAGCATACCCTCTAACAACAAGGCCACCGGACCATCTGTTGAGAACGTGAATTAGCCAGGAAGGCACTGCTTTAACGCAGGCACGTGGAGGGCGGACTCCTTTCTGCAATCACTTAATACCGCATCCGAGATTGAGGCGCTTCACGCAGGCACTACTCATTACATGTTTAGAAAAGTAACCTGGCAATTGATAAATTTATCAATTCTGCGAACAATCTGTCTCGGAAGAATTCCTCGCGAAACTTCCTCTGCACCGAAACAGCGCTTTGCATTGAGTCGAACCACACTGCGCATTTCGCACGTTCTTTCACTGTGAGAGCCATGACTTGGAATGACAAAGTCTCTCTGATTGTTGAGTAGCCAAAATGAAATCTGACAAAGTTGTCGGAAATTTAAACGCACTCGTTTACATCTTTTTCGCACACTGCTCTCGTGATAATTAATGTCTAAATTAATTGGTAGATTTCATGCTGAAGTCTGAGTTTCAAGAAAGTTAGGATGCTTATTTATCAGTGCTTCATCTAGATGGCATAGATGATTCACGACTTTCCTTGGCAATTGGAACCAAAACAACTGAGATCCATTGGTGGGTGCACATTATCTGAACAGTTTTGGTAAAACTGGTTGAAGCTCTGGTGAAGGTTGTTTATACTGAAACCGAGATACCACCTGCTCCACTAGACTTCCGCCTATCGCGTCCAAAAATGCGGGTGGTTTGGCACCTGCAATGATCTTGACAAATCAAAGAAAATTAGTTTCAGAAAATCTGTTTTTTCCACTATATTCAATCAACGAACTAACAGCATTTCATGTATCCTTTTTCAGGTATCGACTCATGGGAATCAATTTCTATTGCGACCGAGCGCAGCATTACAGGTCTGTGCTTATGATAAAGAATCAGAAGCAGATGTTCGACGACCTACGCCCGGACGTTCTTCTACTGGCGGCGATTAACGATTTTGTGTCGTCCATATTTTACATCATTCACTGAAGTAAACATCCTTGGAACCACCGTTGTTTTCAGCCTCCATTTGGAAAAAGTAAAAGCACAAGTCCATACAAAAAACGATCGTAAGTGCCTATTGCAACATTTCACCTGCATCAATTCCAGCCGTTGGTTTTCCACCGACTGTGGTTGGATTTTCGTGAAATAAATGAGTGGCACATGCTGGCACACTGCATCTAGATCGATTCCGATCGTTGGTTTGACTGGCACATGCATTTTTCAAGATGGCGGTGCCAACTTCACATCACCGCCATTGAGCTTTCGGGTTGGTTTTCCACCGACTGTGGTTGGATTTTCGTGAAATAAATGAGTGGCACATGCTGGCACACTCCATCTAGATCAATTTTGATCGTTGTTTTGACTGGCACATGCATTTTTCAAGATGGCGGTGCCAACTTCACATCACCGCCATTGAGCTTTCGGGGTCTAATTTCTCCACAAGTACGGCGTCTTAGGAGAAGAAACTTGCTGGCACAATGTTTTTGATGATCATCTCCCAGTTGTAATTGTCTCGTGTGTTTTATTTGCGTATTTTAAAAAAAGACTTCAGTGGCGGTGCTAACTTCACATCACCGCCATTTTGTGGTTTCGGGGACTGATTTCTCCGGAAGTACGGGGATTTAGGTGCTGAAACTTGCTGGTACAATGTTTTTGATGGTCTTCTATCTGTTGTGCGTGTTTCGTATGTTTTGATTGTGTATTTTGGAAAAAAGACTTCAGTGGCGGTGCTAACTTCACATCACCGCCATTTTGTGGTTTCGGAGACTGATTTCTCAGCAAGTACAGGAATTTAGGTGCTGAAACTTGCTGGCACAATGTTTTTGATGGTCTTCCATCTGTTGTGCGTGTTTCGTATGTTTTGATTGTGTATTTTGGAAAAAAAATTTTGGTGGCGGTGCTAACTTCACATCACCGCCATGTCGAACTTTCAACCAGCGATTTCTCCTAAACTAGGAGAAATTCTTTCAAAATAATGGGTGGCACATGCTGGCACACACCAAATGCATGGATCTGTTAGGTTTATTTGAGTGGCACATTCCATTTTCAAGATGGCGGTGCTGAGTGGCGGTGCTAACTTCACACACAGGCTATTTCGGACTACGAAGCGAATCAATAACTGCTGCTGGCACGCTCGTGTTCTTGTATTGTATGACAATTTCTTGGAAAACTGAAGGATTGACAGCGTTCTATAAATAGCTCCAGTGAGTCGTTTCAACCCTTTCAATGATGATTTGATTCAACCCAGCAAGTGCATGTCAGAAAGAGGACATTGCACGATAAATAATCGTTTTGATCAGTAATGAAAATTGTAAAATAGCGAAATGAAAACACGTAAATTACATTTACTCCAGCATTAAAGTAAATATGATTAGTTTTATTCAAGAAAAGTAAATTTTAGTCAATAAAAGTGGTCCGCACATAGAGGTCATTTTATATTTTGGACCATTTTTCGGTGGTCCAGGTCCGGATATAGAGGTGGTCCGCTTAAAGAGGTAAAATCACATTACATTTCGATGGGAGGATTTTAGGTGGTCCGAGTATAGAGGTGGTCCGCTTATGGAGGTGGTCCGGAAAGGAGGTTCTACTGTATATATTTGTGCTAGAGGATGGAGACCTCCCTTATACATTCCATATTTGCCTAATCCATTAAATGCGCGTCTCATTTTTGCTGAAGCGTTGATTTTGTGATTTTCACAATTTCCGTTTTTGGTATGAATGACACCTAAAATTTTCAGTTTTCAACATTTTCTAATTTTTTCTTCAACGACATAAAATTCGGTTTGGTTTCTAAGACTGTCACAGTCACATGACAAAACTTTTGGTTTATGACCGCTAAATTTGAACATCCACTTTTCAGCATATTGTTTGGCAAGATGCAATTGCTTTTGTAGTCATGTGGGTGAGCCACTCATGATGTGACATCGTCCGCATAAGTGAATGGACTGAATGAGACGTCATAAAATTTCAGGATATAACTAGAAGATGAAATCATTCTTAAAATTTTGTCTGAAGACATCGAGTAGAGCCAAGGGGAAAGTATGCTTCCCTGCCGTACTACTCTGCTCTTTGAACAAAAATGAGGTTTGAAATTTTACCTTTCCAGGATATCCTGATGTTGAGAGAGTTACACCACCGTTTAAGTAAAACCCACAGTCCAACTTTTCTGTCATTCATTGTGCGATCAAATCCATTCAGTCGATCCATAGCTTGTAAAAAGGATTCTAGCATGCCTTATCGAGTCAAAACATTTTTCTGAATCTAGGGAAGCCATGTGATTTTGAATGATAATATTGTAAAATGCAATCGTTGATAGTTACTGATAGCATGTCTATTCCAAACGACTTCTGAAATCTACTTTGTGATGAGGATAGTCGAATTTCTTTACTAATTTCTTTCAAAATGATCACTTCTAATATTTTTGAAAATGTTGTGCTGACTGCCTTGTATCAACAACTTTTTTGGGGTCCTTTCTTGATTTAGCAGAAACATACATGATTGCCAAATCAAAACTGGAGGGAGTCAAAGTTAGGGACAGAATTTGATTGAAGATATCAGCCAAACTTTCGAGGAGGACATCATCTCTACCCATGTTGAGATAGTTATCTCATCTGCGCATGGACAAGATTTTTAATTCAACTTGCTGACTGCATCATTTACGTCGCAACTAGTAATGATTTTATGACTGAAGTTACTATTTTTGGACCTTTCTGAAAATATTTTGTCTGCTATTGCTTCAATATTTGATTGAAAAGTATTCAGACTCGACTGTGTTCTTCTCAAGCAATTTTTGAAAATGGGTCACAAGAGACGACATTGATAATGTTCCTAAAGCATGTTGGAATTACAAAGGTTATTAATGTTATCGATGAGAGATTCTAAGCATGTGGTTAAGGCATTTTTCTTATTGCGGCGAATCCCGTGCCCTTAGGTCTTCTAAGTACTGGAGAAGAGAAGTAGGCTGCTCTTTCTGAAGAAACTTTGGAGACACGACCAAAATCTTGAAGTGTATCGTTCAAGCCAAGTGGGGAAGATTGTACACAGTGTTTTTATCCAAAAATCCTCTTTCTCCAGAAGCTCCTTATCTCTAAGGTCAGAGTTATCAGAAAAGTTGGAATCTGTTGGATATGTGATCTAACCCCATGTTGTTTATGCTATTTTTCTCCACGTTTGTATCTCAGTGAATGACAGACTTCTTCATGAAATAATGACAATTCACAATACTGACAATCATAGTTAGTAGTGCTTATAGCTAACCATCTGCTATCCATGTTAGAGTGATACATTTTTCTTTTTGTCCGTGAATCAGAGCAATGTGTAACAGTTTTCTTACAAGTGCGCCCGGATGTGTGTTTTTCTATTAACTTTGATTCGTTGGTTACTGTACTCCCGAGCATCTGCACGCAATATGTTTGTTACGTTTGCATTTGTATTTAAGTAAAGTTCTCACATCTGCGCAATGTCACCGTCACCCTTCCCAGAATTGTCTGAGACGAACTCTGCACAAGCGTGAATATATTACAACTGCTTGTTTTTACTTCCCTGCGAAATTGATGGCCATGTCATCAAACTCAACAGAATCAACATGGTCTATCATTTGCAATTTAATATCACAAAAATTATGACCATCTTGTCTAAAGTGCTCATAACGGAAAGTGGTTGGTTTTGAGGATGCATGGTGACGGTGACCATTCAATTATCCAACATATAGAGATTGGGTAGTCTTGGCAACATATTCGAACCCACATTCGCTGCAAGAAATGAGACAGATTACAAAACTGGATTTGCAATCGAAAGGATCACTTAAATCTATTAGGAAAGTCTGTGTTTGAGAAAAAAGCAAGATTTATATATAGAAGAGACCTACAGCACAAGCAACCTTTTCTATTGCAACTGTCAATAGAAAAGGTACCTACCCGTGTTGTCGGCTACATAAGCCTTTTTCTTAATATTGTAAGGGTAAGGGTACTTAATTCTAGTAGCCACAAGCAAAGTTTTAATGCTACCCCTTGTCGAATAAGGCAAAATTCTAGGACTATGTGCTGTCAAAGTCCAAGAGCAATAGGCCTGACTGTAACCCACTGACGAGGGCTGCCTCGCTTAGGTGGGCGTTAACAGCCAATGGATCTAAACAAACCCTCCTACTACACTAGCTATGCTTGGCGATTAGGATTACGGCCAAACTCCAATGGAAGAAGCATTCGCCTTGAAAATGCCAACCCTCAAGTTTGCACCACGTTCCGCTAGACGATATTTTGCAAGGATTCTATCTGATGCTCTGAAAGAGGTTTGCTGCAGCAATTCAGTGGAAGCTTTGGCAAAATTTTTGTGCTTCCGAAATGCGATTTGCCTTCGGTTAACCGTGACGGAAAGCGCCACAAACTACCATCTGTTAGTCATCTTTGTGAGCAATGGTCTAGCGGAGAATCCTCTAAGCCTTGGTCTGAGGATGACGTTCTCAATATGCCAAATGAACAGCGATGTCGACGCAGAGAGGCAGCAGTCAATTTTGCAGTAGAAGGACTTTATTGGAAAGCTAGTCGAGTTTTAACGTCAAAAGGACTACCACCCAATACTTCGGCTACATGTACTTTGCTTGAAGAAAAGCATCCATAATCAAATGTACCAATCGTGTAAGATTCAACGTGAATAGGTCGGACATTCATAATGACAGAAAACGGAAAATTTCTTCGACCAAGATATCTATTTTTTTGTTTTAGTAGATATCTTGGTCGAAGAAATTTTCCGTTTTCTGTCAAATGTACCAATGGTCAAGAATTCCAATAAACCTCCTCGTTACAGTTGAATGCAGACTTTGATGTTATCAAGATATTGGGCACATTTCCCAAGGACACTGCTTGTGGGCCTTCAGGACTAAGAGTACAACACCTAATTGATGCTTCAATTGAAATTCTTCAGACACCAGTAACTACTTCTCTGCGACATGTCATCAACATTCTTTTTGCTGGGAACGCTCCCTTGACCTTGGGTCACACAATTGCAGGCACCAATCTTATCCCACTACAGAAAAATGAAGTGGACATGCGTCCTATTGCTGTTGGTGAAATTATTCGGCGATATTAGCCAGTAAATGTGCCTGTCATCAAAGTTTAGATAAGATGATGAACTTCTTTAAACCAATTCAATTTTGAGTTTTTTGCCCGGCAGAGGCTGAAAATTGTCCAGTGATTGCGAAGCGTCGTGTCACAACATTGGATAAATCAAGATTTCGTCATTTGTAACGTTGATATGCAAAACTCATTCAATCGTGTTTGCCGGCAAGCTATATCAGATCAGTGTTGTGAATTCTTTCGAAACTTAATGCCTTGGACAACCCTTTGCTATTCACAGCACCCTATCCTTATCATTCGATGGGTCAATTGAAGTCAATGTATGGAGTCCAGCAAGGAGATCCGATAGGTCTATTTCTTTTTGCTCTTTTGCTTCACTACGTCATACAGAATCTTCTCATGACAATCGTCTAAATTTTCATGCCTGTTACTTTGATGATGGCATCATTTGTGGGAATATAGGGATGACGTTCTCAATATTTTGTCGAAAAATGCCCCATTCTACGAGCAGGATAGGTACAAGGGTAGGTATATGTATAAATTCTGTCATATTAATTGGTACATGTGTGAATTCTATCGTAATGGATAGGTACATGTGTTTGGTACACTCGCTTGAGTACAGTGTGTTTCGTTCGGAACGTCTATTACCAAACTTGTATGAATTAATTTTGAATACGAATAGGGTTGAGAGCAAGAAGCTTTAGTTTGTAAAATGCTAAAACTGTTTTTATTTGGTTCTAAGTACCTACTTGGGTTCGCACCGATAGACGTGCGTTGATTGATTTTGAATGAGTTTACCCATTTGCGACTGTGATAATTATTTATATGCAGCCATATTTAAATATGAAACTTTAATGCACATTTATAATTTTGTTACTTCCCAACAACAAAAACCAGAATTATGTTCGAAGTGAAAAAGACAACAGGTCTACGATGTAAGTATAATAAGGCGTGAAAAATAAATGAAGGGTGCAACTCACGTCCCTCGGGGACTCCATAATTGTGGAATATTATGCATCGTCATCGCTACACCATCGTCAACATTCTCCGACGCATCAGACTCTACGCCAAAATCGATCTCGCAACATTACATCAACAAATTCCAAGCAGCAAGTATTATCTGGGTCGACCGCAAATGTTAGTGGTAAAGGTGAGCAATTTACGGAATCTTCAACTCTTCCCAAATGGAACTGTACAGATTCTCGGCGCCCTTTCTCATTCATTAGCGCGGTTAATGCGCTTAGAGCTGCAGAAACTGCTACGACGGATATGGAAGAGAAATAGTATATCCATTCTTAAACTCTTTCATTGTGAGTCCGTTGGTATCGTCTGTGTTGTAAAAGCCAAAGACATTCATATAATCAACATAACTACGCAGAAATTGATAAGAAATAAAATCTGGTTTATAGGGTGGACCATGAATGACTAACACCATTTACACGCAAAGCAATTTCACTTAAATTGTTGTGTTTGAAGTTGAAAGGATTCTTCTTGACATTACCATTGAATGCATCATTTTCAAGCATTACTGCCATGAGGAGCTTTGGCGCTTCCGATGGAAGGAGACCATCTTTCATAAAACTCTTTTGATCTTTAGGAATAGTAAATGTGAGAAGCTTTTATGTTGAATGGGATAAATGGCATTGTTGCGGTTAAGACCCTCAGCGTGCCCTCTAGTTACACTTGGATTAGCCGCCACTCGAGGAATGTATACTGTAATATCTTCCATATGAATTTTCAATTTCACAACTGAAGCAAATGCATTCAACAAAAATTCAGACTTCTTCAATGCAAGTTTGAGTCACATGCTGGTATTACAGAGTAAAAATTTTGATTGTTTGAAGAAGTCTAAATTAAGCGGACCATGTAGCTGACATACTTTACTATCTTTAATCAAAGCAGATCGCTTTACAAAATCAGTGTTTGTCTCACTATCAAATAGTGCTGCTTGATCTCTATACCATCCCATTGCTTCCATATGACTGTTTTGAGCTGCTGGATGAAACTGTGATAGAGCATTCAAATATACTTTATAGGGATAATCGCTTTGATAACCTTCCACCTGTTGCTCTCCAATAGTTAGAGAAACATCGCGAAATAATGTAGCCACCGGTAAATTGTTCAGACCAACTTTATGTGCATCTTCAATTTTAGTTCCATCTTCTTGTTGAATTCTAAACCTCACATCAACCATCGCATTACTCAAATCAATGTAGTCATCGCTAGCGCCAGGAATAACAAATTCAATAGGACCAGTATTCTCAGCTGTACGAGGATGATAGTCTGCAATACTTGAACAAAGAATATCTGTCTGTATTGCTTGTTGATCAAACAAACAAAACCCTGAAGTTTTACACACCATGATTAGAAGTTATGACAGCGTCGTCGTTTAGCACTTGATGAAGGATGAGAGCGCGCGCGACGTTTGCGTGAATGCCTTTTCTTAGTTTTGTTTGAAGTTTGCTTCTTACCACCTCCGCGCTGTTTTCTTTTTCTTCTAACATTCATTCGTTTAGGTGCTTTCTTTTGTTGAGTAGCACTAAACGTTTGCTGTAATGTTCTTAAACCGCGTTCCTTCCCACGATTTCATAAACTACTCTTTACATTTTTACCACTGGTAATATCATCAACAACATCACCAGCAAAGCCAACAGCATTATTCAAAAGAGTTCGTTTTAAAGATCTTCCGACAATAGATAGGAGAGGTGCTACAACAGATTTCAGCGCACCAAATATGCTACCTCCACGTTGACGGCGAGTACCGGTGTAAATTGCACCCACGCCACTTAGATAGGAGGGACGTGAATAAAACGATGAAGTCGGATTCATAACTTAGACCTTGGAATTACAAGTTATATATTTGCATAAATCACTGACGATCGTGTAGATGAAAGATGTTTGCACGGTGCATCCAAGAGTTCATACTTGAAGGATAACCGACCGATTTAACAAGACACCATTCTTCACCTTGTCATTTTTACATCGAATGATTTCTCTACTAAATATGTTTCACTTTGAGTGACCAACTCAATCTCATCACGATAAAAGCTACCATCAATTTCTTCATTATCGTAATCTTTCAACTTGCAAGTTGATGGGGAGTCTTTTTTATTGATACTTGAAACTGTGAAAATTTCTTCTGTCCAATTCGGGAGATAACCTTTGGCAAAAACACTCTTTACTTTTGATATGCGAACTTTATCACCTATTTTCACATCACTTTTTGCATTATTACGCTTGCGTTGGAATGTTTCACGCACTCTATCTACGTTGTCAGCATTCACATCCGCTGGTCTGAGTCAAATAGAACGATGAATAGAGTGATTGTAGGCATGTATCGTATCTTGTTGAACCTTTGTCCAATTTTGTGTTAAGTTGGCAGTGAAATGTCGCCACAAGCGACTTTTTTAATATGCGATTAAAGCGTTCAACGAGTGCAGCTTTATAAGCACTCTTTACACTAAACAACTCAATGTCATGCCTCTCAAATAATCTTGTCACATGCTGATTTTCAAACTCTTTTCCTTGATCACTCTGAATTCTCTTTGGAATGCGGCCCTCTCGGAAAATTGACTGGAATGCCCTTACTACTGGTTTACCTTCTTTAGTTTTTAAAGGTTGAGCCCACGCATAACGCGAGAAAATATCAATTACGGTTAAGATAAAATTGTGTCCCGAGTTATGTTTTGAAATAGCGGCAACGTCACACAGATCTGCTTGCCACTGTTCATCAATGTCATGAGCAATATAATGACGGGTCCGGTACTTCTTTTTCGCTTGTTTGTGGAGTGTATATATAGCTTGACCCTTTAACTATTGTTTAACTTGTGAGTGTGGAAGACCGCTCGCTTTTGACAATTTCTTTATAGATGCAAATCCTGCCGGATGTTTTACATCATAATATATTGACTTTAAATGTTCATCCGATGACGACTGACTCCTTCTCCTTCTTCTCATGTTTTTGCTTTCTTACCTTTTGCATTTACAGCAACCACAGGATTTATGGGATTTACTTAGGAGTCTCATTGTGAGAGCAGGCACAGCAAGTACTAGCTACAGCTACATTTACTTCCAGCTGCTCATTACATGGTAAACAACACATCTGCTTCATATTAATAGTCTGAGAACATGTATTTCTTTGGAGGAGTTCTTCTACGTCGTTCTCTTCCCCCTGTTTGCTTGATCGATGTGGGAGGGGATATAGAAGGTGATCTCTTAAACCAATTTCTTGGCATTTTAATTTTGCTCTGAACATGTGAAGTAGATGAAGCAGCATCAACTGCTAAAATATAATCAAGTTCTTTCAATGCTTCATTATTTGTTACAACTTTAACCACTCTATCCCTGTCAAAAGACCAAATTACAGAAGTCGTAACCTCCTCGAATGAAACTTTATTCCTTTGCTTTCAAACTTGATATTATTCTTTCTCTTTTAGTCTTTCAGGCTTTTGGATATTAATAAGCTCTCGCAAATGTGAGTTGACTTTACAGAAGTTGCTTTCCCAAACTTTGCTCCCGAAAAACACTTAACAGAGTTAATCAGCGACGAGACACAGATCTTACCGTCCCTGAAACTTACTTTACTGTCAGTGACTACACGCTTTGGTCTAACTAGCTCTGATCTTACCTCGTCACCGACTCTTCGTTGGTAGCACTCCACCCGTAGATGTAAACCTGCTGCTAGCCACGTCGCCCCTCGGTAGATCTTCAGCCGTCGACCCCGTCCAAATTCAAAACCTTCCCTTATATACCATCACTCCTAGTCGCCGACAACTTTCAAAACCGTTCAAAAGCTCTGCCATCATTACATACTACATAGCTCGTTATCCTCTCTTACTAAACATAGCATTTCACGAAACATGGCTCAAACCAACTTAGAACCTCTGTAAAGCCAGCGCAGATATCTAATGAGATGCAATCCATCTCTACATGTGTGCTGGGCGGTGAAAACTCCAATAGGGAGGAAAACGCTAAGCACACATACCTTCATATTATTAAATATAATAGAAAACGAACCATAATAAAACAGGTACAACAGCTCTTGAGCGTTACAAAAAAGTTGACGTCACTGATCTTCTCCTTCTGGCAACTCTCACCGATGTCATGAAAAGAAAACAGAAAAACCGTTAACATTCTTGCAGATATTTCATAACATGAATATTCCCCCTTGAACAGTTCCCGGTTCAACCCTCTAACAATAAAATTATGATACACGAAAAAAAGACAATGATGACATCACGATTATTACATTAATTACACCCTAAAACACATAGCTTATTCACCGGCCTTCTGTAAACTTTTCTCTCAACTCTAACGTCCAATGCCTTTACTCGCCCATCACTACCTGGAAAAGCGTTCACTATCTGACCCAAACGCTACCTTCGACTAGTCTGGATCGGGTCAAGCATCATCACTACATTTCTTTCCTTCACGTTGGTACTATCATCATTCCATTTGGACAGTATCAAATACTGATGCAACACTTCTTTCCTCCACCTTTTCCAATAATGCTCAACCTACATCTGAATGAACTTCCATCTTTTCCTAGATGTTACATCACTCTCATTTGCTTCAATAACATTGCCTGGATTCACGCAGCCGATCAAAAAATTATTTGGCGTAAGGGGTAACTCATCATTGATGTTCTCACTAACCGTTGTCAATGATCTGGAATTTAGTAAAGACTCTACTTGACAAAATGCTGTTACCAACTCTTCATAGTTGACATCGCTACTCGTCAATACATGCCCTAACGCTCTCTTCGCCGCCTTTACCATGATCTCAGACACACCGCCAAAACGGGACGCATATGGTGGATTAAAACGCCGTTTAATTGGTTGACGCACTCCTTCATTAACCTGCCCTGTGTTGCGTAGAACCATGTCTCTTAGTTCGCGTGCCGCACTAACAAACGTCTTGCCATTGTCAGAAACCATCTCTTCCGGACAACCCCTTCTGTCTATCATTCTAGAAAAGGCATGGATAAAACTTGCTGTCTCTAAGGAATAAACCATCTCCAAATGTACTGCTCTGGTCTTCAAGCACGTAAACAACGCCAAATATCTTTTATTTCTCACCATGCCCCTACCTCGTTTTGTCATGAATGGACCTGCAAAATCAACAGCGGTTATTATAAAAGCTCTTAACGGTTGCGCAAACCTAAATTATGGAATTGGAGCCATCAAGGGTTGCTTCACTCTCATATTCTGGATCTTGCATCTCATACACGATTTTTTTACCTTCTTTATCAACACTCTAGCTCCGACCACCAAAAACGTCTACACAACTCGTTCATCGCTGCATTGACATCAACTGGATGACCATACTTCTCATGATACTCTTTCACTATCAACCAAGTAGACCTGTGATCTCAATGTAAAATTATTGGAAACTTAAACTCATCATCTAGCCACATAATGTTCTGCAAGCGTGATCTTGCCCTCATCAAACCTTCATCATCTATGAATGGATGCAACTTCAAAATATTGCTACTCTTGGAAACTCTCTTGTCATTTTGCAAACTTTCAATCTCTTTATCAAAACGTTCTCTCTGACAGATCTTAGTAAAAGTTACCTCTGTTTGTCTCAGTTCCTCAACTTGCAACTCTTTGCTCACAATTCTGACTTTCTTATCTACTTGGCAATTCTTCAAAAATCTTTTTACATATGCAAAACGTCTCAACAATCTCTGTTTATCTGACCAGGCTGCCGAATACAATGGAAACTCATCTGATGTGATTAGTACACTTGCTGACTCTAAAACACTCGCCTTTTCTTCTCTTTCTTCTACACTTTCTTCTTCAACTTTATTCTTAGGCCAACTATCTTCACTCAGCCCCAAAAAGCTAGGCCCGTTCCAACACACTTCATCACTACATAAATTTTCAATGTCTCTACCTCTTGTTGGAATATCGGCTTCATTAAGTGTGGTTGGAACATATCGCCATTGGTTAGCATTACTCACTGTCTGGATCTCACTAACTCTGTTGGAAACAAATGGCTTGAAAATCTTTGCTGGACGCTTTACCCAGTACAAGACGTTCATTGAGTCTGTCCAAAACGTCACTTCTTTAACATTCTTCCTCATTACATTACATACGTTCACAGCTAATCGTACAGCAATAGTCGCTCCCATCAGTTCTAACTGTGGAATGGACCTACTCTTCAATGGTGTCACTCTGGTTCTCGAAGTGACCAAACTTGTTCTTATCTTTTCATTACGTTCTGATCTTATGTACACGACCGCGGCATAGGCCTCACGGAACGCGTCACAGAAAACTTGCAAGCTGTACTTGAATTCTGAAGACAATCCTAACCATCTTGGTACTTTTAAGCTACTCAAACTCCTTAACTGCTGGCGCCACGTGCTCCATTCTACCTCTAGGTCATCTGGTATCTTTTCATCCCAAGATGTTCCTGCTGTCCACACTCTTTAAAAGATCGCCTTAACTGTTATCATAAATGGATCTAACAATCCTAGAGGATCATAGACCCACGCCAACAGCCTTAAAACTTCTCTCTTAGTTATTGACTTTTCGTCTTTGTCTTCATTTACATTCACTGTATAAAAAAATTCGTCAGTCTCAAAGTCTAAGGACAGACCCAATACCCCTGTAACTGGCAATTCAAAAATGTTATTTATTTGCTTGGCTCTTCTTTCTTGCCGCACAGACTTTAAAGCTGACCGTGCATTTGTCATCCATTTAGTTACTTTCATACCTGCGTCAGCAAAAACTTTCGTCGCCTCATCTATCAACTCATTTATGTCACTTTCACTTTCTCTGGAATCAGCAAGGTCATCTACATACATTGAGTTTCTAAGTGTCTCTACAGTGGCTCTATACGTTTGGTCATATCTCTTCGCATGACTTTGGACAATATACAGTGCAATGTACGGCGCGTCTGAACGTCCGAATAGAGTTCTCGGCCACTCGAAGATCTTATCTTCCCAAATGAAACGACAATACTTAGCAGATCTTAGTGCGATTTGGACGTACATTTCAGAGATGTCACCTATTACACAAAACTTAAACTTCCTAAATCTTATCAATACGTCAATGATGTCATTTTGTAACTTTGGACCTGGCAGAATTTGGTTGTTCAAACTTTCCTTCCCATACTTCGCTGAACAGTCAAATACCAAACGAACTTTAGTTGTCTCTTTCTCATTACGTATTATAGGAAAATATGGAATATAATAGCCTCCATCGTTCTCTTTTGGGGCAATTTCTTTTATATAGCCCTTCTCTTTGTATGACATTATGATCTCTTTACATCTTAAGAAATTGTCTTCATTCTTTTTTAGACAGCTTATCATACCGTTGGTTCTTTTCCTAACAGCTTCCATATTTTCCTTTAAGATAGGTTGGTGCTTCCAAATAATTGGGGCTTGATATCGTCCGCCCTCAAACTTTAATTCTTTTTCAAGAATGTTATTAGCCAGCTTCTCATCAGAGGTCAGGATCTTACTTTCTTTGACATTATCTTTAATTCCCAAAACATCCAACTCCCATAATCGACTAACGTCTGACTCAAGTTGGTCTTCCATATTGCAATGGTAGTTAACTGTTCAGTAGTAACTGCCTTCGTCTTTCCTACACACGTCCAACCCAAAGGTGTTAACTTAGCTACTGGTTCATGCTTCTTCCCTCTGATCTCTTTAAACACTCGATGATAAAAGACCAAATCTGCCTCTATCAACATCTCATGATGGTCTCTCTGTGCCAATTTCGGAAAGGTAACATTCTTTATGTGACACCATTCCTTCTTAACGTTTTCCTGTGGATCGGTCTAGATTTCATTAATAAGGAGCTAATGGACAACATAACTTCGCTACTTTTGTACTCCCCGTTTACGTTCTCTAGACAATCTTTTGCAGTGTGGTTTAATTTTAAACACACTCTGCATAAGCGATTCTTGAATACAAAATCATTCCTTTCTTTGACATTCAGCATTTTAAAATCGTTATAATTATCCAAGTAATGACTCTCATTTTCATTGAGCTCTCTTTGATAGTAAATACATTTAGGATGGAAAGCACCTGCTCCATTGTGAAAACTTTTGCATTTAACAGCTTCATTAATAACTTGAACACATGCATTCATAGGTGGTTTAGCTCTAACTTTACTTTCAACATAAGTACTCTCTATGACTTTAGACCACTCGGTTAGAAATTCAATTAGAGATTCAAAATTCTCTCTTACCTTGTGATCTAAAGTCCATTTCACGTACTGCCGTAGAAGCTCACTGGCCAGTCGTTCCTTTGCCGCGTAAAACAGTGAGTCGCTGTGTCCGTCGATCGAAGATTTGCCTGTCACCAACATCGAACCTTCCAAAACCGTTGTAAACCGCCGCAACTCCACCAGGTTTTCGCCGTCGATCGTCTTTCCAATTCTCACCTTCCGTACTATCTCTGTCACCTGTCGCTGCTCTCCACCGTAAACTGAGTCCAGTCTCGCTAAGCACACGTCATAAGAACTCTCTGTTGGGGGATAATTACTTACTAGCTCTCGAGGGTCACCATCAAGACACGAAATCAATCTCAGCATTTTCACTTTACCAGAAAACGGTTGGGAATGTACAGTAGCATCGAATATTGACCTCCACTTAAAATAATCTTTCCCAGAAAACTTTGGTAAACTTAACTTTTCTAAACAGCACTCACTTTTGTTACTTTTGACTTTCGTCTCGAACTTAGCTTTAAATATTCATTAATTTCATCATTGATGCTGTTTATCTTCTCATCTACGACGTCAATACCTTTCTCCTTTACATTCGCGTCGGTTTGTCTATCGTCGCCGATTAACAATGTGACCAACGCATAAATTTCATCTACCAAAAGGTCTCTCTTTTCAGACAAAACATTCTGTAAAGCCAAAATCTCTCTTTCTTTCTCATTCTTATTTATGAGTGCTCTTATCTCATTCATCACTTTAGTAATGTGGCCCTTTATACCAGCAACTCTGCGGGATAGACTGATAATGTCCGTCATCTTATCCCACTTCTGACACCAAATTTATGTTGCACCTTTTACCACTCTATCCCCGTCAAAAGACCAAATTACAGAAGTCGTAACCTCCTCGAATGAAACTTTATTCCTTTGCTTTCAAACTTGATATTATTCTTTCTCTTTTAGTCTTTCAGGCTTTTGGATATTAATAAGCTCTCGCAAATGTGAGTTGACTTTACAGAAGTTGCTTTCCCAAACTTTGCTCCCGAAAAACACTTAACAGAGTTAATCAGCGACGAGACACAGATCTTACCGTCCCTGAAACTTACTTTACTGTCAGTGACTACACGCTTTGGTCTAACTAGCTCTGATCTTACCTCGTCACCGACTCTTCGTTGGTAGCACTCCACCCGTAGATGTAAACCTGCTGCTAGCCACGTCGCCCCTCGGTAGATCTTCAGCCGTCGACCCCGTCCAAATTCAAAACCTTCCCTTATATACCATCACTCATAGTCGCCGACAACTTTCAAAACCGTTCAAAAGCTCTGCCATCATTACATACTACATAGCTCGTTATCCTCTCTTACTAAACATAGCATTTCACGAAACATGGCTCAAACCAACTTAGAACCTCTGTAAAGCCAGCGCAGATATCTAATGAGATGCAATCCATCTCTACATGTGTGCTGGGCGGTGAAAACTCCAATAGGGAGGAAAACGCTAAGCACACATACCTTCATATTATTAAATATAATAGAAAACGAACCATAATAAAACAGGTACAACAGCTCTTGAGCGTTACAAAAAAGTTGACGTCACTGATCTTCTCCTTCTGGCAACTCTCACCGATGTCATGAAAAGAAAACAGAAAAGCCGTTAACATTCTTGCAGATATTTGATAACATTATTCAAAGCAAATTTGGAACATTGTGCTTTTTCAATAGTTTGAGAAAGTAAGACCAACCGGGTGGGACATAGCCTTGACGGCGCTTTCCTGCGTGTTGCATGCTGAATCAAGTCTTCATAACGTGAAGCGTTAATAATTTCATTATCATCTAAAATGATTTCTCCTCTATCATTCACAGTGAGATATGGTTCAATGCTGTTGAAAAGGGACGTTGCATGTGCGCGAGATGCTAAAGGTGTAGCAGTCGAAACAGAGTCACGCATCTTATTCCTCAAACTTTTTAATTCTTCGACAGTTTCCGATTGTAATGATACAGCACGATGTGGATCTTTGATATGCACAATTTGCTGATAATTTAATTCATTCCTAAAAATTTGATTTGCGAGAGGTTGTCTTTCTTGTTGCATAGCAGTCAATTGCACATATTCATCCTGAGGAATAACAACCATGCGATAATAAGAACTCATAGTTTGTAGATAATCACAGGCTCTTTCAAAATGTTACTTCGAAATCTAAATTCTTCCGGACACTCTTGTGTAGAATCAATAAATAAGTAACCGTGTGGTTTTTCAGTTGCTGTTTGAAAAATTTTAGTTAAGGCTTTTGAACCTCTTGACGCAACTTGTCGCGCTAAAATTTCAAATTGACTTCTATCTCGTGGATTCTTAAAAATAGCGTAATAGTGTGTATTCAGGTTTCGTGTGCGGGCTTCTTTCCCATTAAGAAACAAATTTTGCGTGATATAGATTATAAAGCATCTTTTGGGATGTGCTGTGCGAGTGAACACATCTGTAACATCTTTAGAATTCTTGCCTTCTTTTAATAGATCATCCAATACAAGGACATCATTGAACTGAATCTTATCCAGTGGAATAATTCCTTCATTTCGAATAAAGTTGCGACGTTGCAATTCCTGAAAGAGTGACGGTTGATAAATGCCATAACACCAAATCACTGGATTGATAGGTTCCTTAAGCAACTCTTTTCTTTTATCTAGGAAATTCAGAGTGAAAGCAGTTTTACCTGCATGGGATGGACCTGATGCAGTCAGTCAGAACTTTATCACATTGAAGTCTGAAATCCATTTTATTACTTTGGGATTCAACATTTGCATAATTAAAGCTTAGGACCAAAGATGCTACCCAATAGGTTACCTACTACAGGAGCTAACATCGGAAGTAACACTGAAAGGAAACCATCCTTTTGTGTTGTAGTTTTCCTCTTTCTTTGAAGGGTGACTTTAGGATTGGATATGAATCGTAATTTTGTAGCATGTCGCTTAAGTAGTAACTTTCTTATTTGTGGTGATAATTTCTTTGTCCTCAAACTTCTCACATGAGAAACAATTTCTCGAATAAATTTATCATTAGCATGTTGTATAGCATTATATCGATGATTTCCGTTCATTTGTTGAGGAGCTCGAATGGCCTCAGAAAATTTTGAAGACTTTCGACTTTTACGTTTCGCCATTTTTCTCTTAACAATTGTTAAAATTTGATTTTTACTCACTTGTATAGGTGCTAACTTTTATGACAGAAGTGACACTCAAAATGAGCTACATCACAGTGGCTACAATGACAAAGTTGAATACAGTATCGTATGAAACAGCGCTGACAGAAAGTATGCTTAAATCTCTTAAAGATGCGTTTTTCACTCCCATCCTTTCGCTTACATGCATCGCGCATATTTTCACTCTTACTAGCAACTTCTAAAGCAAGTCTGTTTGAAGATATGAACTTGCTAGCCTTTTCTAAATAATAGACACATGTACACAAAAAATATACTTCGAGAGTAAGCAGACACAACTCGAAAACCAATTGTGTTACGATCAAGTACCAATGCATCTTTAAGTTTCTTTTATGCAAAGTTGAATGTGAATATGTGAAATCGCTTCAATCACTAGACTGCTACCATGATGGTTAAATGCATCTAGACGTTGAGCAATTTTTCCCATATGTCTTTCAAAAAATTCTTCGGGATTATCTACAACTTCCATCGAATAAGAAGCAAAGTGGAAGAAACGATCTGGTACCTCTTCTTTCCCAAAATGACTGAAATGAAGTTTTGCAACTAATCTCGCCATTACAATTCTATTAGAAAACGCATCCATTAACTTTAAAAATAGGGTGCTAGTATCACCAATAACTGATTTGATGTTGATCTCATCTTTATGAAAAGTTATCACATTATCTTGAATAGCTCCCTTTAAGCTTTGTCTATTAAAACTTAATGTTCCACAATCATTTGAGAAAGACAT
>CAJQUW010005871.1:35705-63540 GCA_907163375.1 Prostheceraeus crozeri | reverse complement strand
AGGTAGAGCAGCAACTCAGCATTTATTAAATCTCCAATATGTATACAGTTTCGATTTTATAAATGAACTCGCCTGAACACAGTTGGGTATTCTCACCAAATCTAAGATATGCAATTTTTTGCAGTATTTAAGAAATTTCCACGGAATTGACTGACCATGATAGTAAATGCATAAGGAATGATAGTATCTACAGATCCTCCGTGTTATGATAGCCTTGGAGAGGTAATGCTTGTTACATT
Organism: Prostheceraeus crozeri; assembly: GCA_907163375.1. Taxonomy (NCBI): domain Eukaryota; kingdom Metazoa; phylum Platyhelminthes; order Polycladida; family Euryleptidae; genus Prostheceraeus; species Prostheceraeus crozeri. The sequence continues at coordinate 63,301 of CAJQUW010005871.1, read as the reverse complement.
AGCAATTAGATAGGTTGCTACTTCCATGCTCAGCCTCAGGAGTATTTTCTTAAGCGTGATCATATCACGTGCAGCCTGCCACTGTAGAGAAAAATAACATAATCAAATACAATGATTTCAATTAACTTTAAAAGATGGAAATGCGTTAAAATAATTATAAGTCGCCGACGTCTTGTTAATGGCAGCCTTCAATCTTAACTGCCGAAAATTAGCATCTGATCATACACAAGGCAGTGGTCCTTCACTCAGTTGACGAGCTTCCTTGCCAATCGAATGGATTCAACCACAAGCTGAATTGCTTTATTCTGATTGATGTATTCAATTTGGATTATTGTAAATTTATTAGTGGCAGTGGCTGTCTCAACGGCCGAGCTGGTACAATTTTGTTTTCACGGCCATTACGACACGCTGGCTGAAACGGTAGCCAAAGACAATGCTGATGGTTTCTTACTGAACTTAAGACAGAAATTATATCTTGTAAATGAAACATTCAATTGAGTGTTTGATATATTGTTTGTTAGGGAGTCGCCTATAGCTAAGAAATGTATTTGCCTCACGTATCAAGAAATCACTGAGCGTCTCATAATACTAGGCGACGAAACAAGATCAAGAAAGCAAGCTAGGAGGTGATGCAGAACAATGCAGAGAGGTTTGATGGATTCTGACACAAACTTTTGTCATATTGAGTGCATTGGAGTCTCCTTATAACTGAGAAGTTTGAGGCGTAGCAATGGACATGGAAGAGCATTGGAGCGGGGTAGTAGCCGGGACCCATAAATTCTACCGGTGAAGCCGACGCAACAGCCACTGTATGTACATAAATAAGATTTCACCTGCTATGAACATCATGTGGAGCCAATAAGTATTCATTGTGCACTGTCATGGACCGCGGAAGTGGGGGGGGGGGCAGGGGAGGCCAGGCCTCCCCTCGAAAAATTTGCCGGGGCCACATGTGTGTTTGGCCACCCCTCAAATTTGACCTGTTAAAATATTCATCTTGATGATCATTTGCAATCTGATACTTTGTTAAATAAGTACAAAGTCGGGAGATGAAACGACCTCTATCGCGCTGCATCATTTCCGCTTACATCACCGACAGAAAGTTAATCACACATGAACACATGAGCAACCACCTCCGAAAAGTGTTTATTTATGATACTGCCGGCAACTGCTGAGATATTACGCATTCATCTTTGTGCACTTGATTTAGATGTTCTCCTCATTAACTCTGCGAGTCCTGACGCAAGAAAGTCGACAAAGTGCTTTCAAATCCGTGCGACCCATGGACCATCCACCCACATGTGAAGTGGCTCACCAATTGGAAGGCTTGCAACATGTGCTTCCTATTCGATTCGCTCTCAAGATATCTTAAATGTTGGTGGACTACTTATGCATCAAAGGAGAGACCATAGTTCACTTCAAACGTGTCGTGCACATATAGCAGATTTTGTTAAACGCTTAGCGGATTTTCTGCACTTTGACTTGAATTCACGGTAAATGAAATGCAATATAAATTGATGAAATTGATATTTTCACACTCAAAATCGGTGGTACAAAGCGGTATAGAGTAACCCCTTCAGCGGCTCCAGAACCCCAGTCGCTGTGTCGTTCCTGGAAGCAGTTACGACTAACGTCGACGTGAGAGACCTCAGCCCCGCACTCCTGTCCGGGTGTTTCTCTTTGGTGGGAACGCGGAAGAGATCCGCTAATGAAGCAGTCGAAGGAAGAATAGCTCATGGGCTTAGCGCACCACCGATCCGGCCAATAGAAGTAGGATGACCCTCAGAAACGGTTGGCCACCAGTAGTAGTAAGTAAAACTCCACTTCTGGATAGCGCAAGATGGCCGCCGTCGCAGACGTCCCCCCCCCTCTGGACCGTCAGAGTGTCGTGGTCGGCCGCCGTGGTGCTTCGGGTCTGACGTCCCCCCCCCTCTGGCCGACCGTCGTGTAGCGCGCGGTGATGTGTAGGTTGGCGTGGTGTGCCGGCCAGGTTGGGAGGGTGGACTGTCGTAGCTCACCTGAAAAAATCCTAAGTGTCAGAGTGGCTTTGTATGGGTAAAATTTTGAAAATTTTCCAAAGTGTGGAATTTCGACCTGGGACCGTCACCAAAACATTTTTCATCAAATTTCACTGACCTCCCCCCCCCGACAGCAATCTTCTAACTTTGGTTCTAGTGAACGGATTTTGTTCGTTCGAGTTGCATTGGAAAGAGGAGAAAAAACTGCTCGACAACATTTTTTGTTGCGAGTCAATCGGACCAGCCGTTCAAAAGTTAGAGCGGTTACAAGATTTTAGGTCGGAGCTCGCTCACCTGAAAAAATCCTAAGTGTCAGAGTGGCTTTGTATGGGTAAAATTTTGAAAATTTTCCAAAGTGTGGAATTTCGACCTGGGACCGTCACCAAAACATTTTTCATCAAATTTCACTGACCTCCCCCCCTATCTGGACAGCTAGCTTCGATCTTGGCTTCTAGTGGACGGATTTTGTCGTGCCATAGCTCGTTTGAAAGCTAAGAGTGAGACAAATTCAGTGAAAGAAACGGCTTGTTCATATCTGTCTTCGTTTAGATGTGAGGCGCCATTTAAGATTTTGGGACATTGGCGAAAAACGACAGAGTTAGAATTTGGGACGTTTTGGGCTGTAGCTTCAAAACGAAGCATCGGATTGGAAAACGGATTTCAGATTTGGAATCAGCGTGAAATTCTGCATCGGTATGTTGAGTTTCAAGTCAATCGGAGAGAAAAAGTTTCGCTGACGTCCCCCCCCCCGGCACCGATCTTCCAACTTTGGTTCTAGAGATCGTAGAAAGTCGTGCAATAGCTCGTTTGAAAGCTAAGAGTGAGACTAATTCACTGAAAGAAACGGCTTGTTCATATCTGTCTTCGTTTAGATGTGAGACGCCATTTAAGATTTTGGGAGATTGACGAAAAACGATAGAGTTAGAATTTCCCAAGAAACAGCTCCAGCGGGCGAATGAAGGCTCGGATTGGTAAACGGAGGCCAGATTTGGAATCAGCTTGATGTTATTGTCCAATGAGGATCATCATCCAATGAGAATCAAGCATTTCTATATAAATAGCGAGCCTTCCACAGTGAGAATCATTCCATCGTTGAATCACACGAGTGACGGACGCACATTTCCTCTCTCTAGTTCCCTATTCTATTATCCAACTAAAATGGTAAGTCGCTACTTTCCTCCCTCTCCTCCCTTGAACGTAAACTTAATACAATCTTTTTTCATTTTCAGGCATCTACTCCATCTGCTGCGCTAGTAGGACAAAATGGCGGTCAAACGTTACAAGGTTCGCTACGATCAGATCATCTACAACTGAGGCCAGTGGAAGAAACAACCAAGGTACATAATCCTACACCGCTACAGCGTAAATTTAAACAAGTCTTGCGTTATGACGATCATGGCGTAGTACTCCAAACGGGAATGCTCCCTTCCACGGATGTCAAGATAATGCACAATCAGTATGGGGACTACATACTGATCCCCGTGAGTCCGTACATTCGCCACCAACTTGATATTATTGAGGAGTACGTGACATTAAATATGGACATTCCTACTCCTCTTGCTCAAGAGTGGAAGGCGAGAGATGACAAGGATACTCCCTATAGAAAGATTTGGGATGGTAATCACATTTGCCTACCGGTATCACATTGGTGCACTTACTATAAGAAGGAGGGAGATCATTCAACACCCATCACATGCGACGAGCTCGGAGAAGGTACTTGGGATATCCTTTTCAAAGTGAATGGGCTATATTATGGTCGGCATAAGGATAATAAAATAGCCTCTCTCTCCATGCATATGGAATCCATCCTATATATTCCAAAACCACCCAACGTGGACGACATAATTGATCAAATCCTTAACAGCAGTGGTACGAAGCGCAAGTCGGAGAAGAATGCTGCATCAAAACGCAAATCAAAGAAGGAGAATTACTAGTCCTTTCCTAACTCTACCCTATGACAATTCGCTTATGTGCTTTGAGTGTCGTAGACGTGGTCTTATTAGATACATTTTACTTCTTCGTTGCCATCATATCATTTGTGTATTTTGTCGAAAAAAGCATCGATGTAATTCTTCATTTTGTAATATGTTATAGAACGTTTCCTTAGATGTGTATATTTCCGTTTTAGGCTTCTATCATCATTTTTATGGATTGTGAGGGTGAACCTGTACAGGAGCTCAGTGCTATTGCTATGAACAATTGGACATATCAGATTGTCAGTGTCTATCATCAACATGCCAACTGCAATCCCAATGTTGATCAATGGGCGAGAAAACACATTCATGGACTTAATCTGAAATATTTGCAAGACTATGGCTTTTCTTGTGAGACTGCTCTTCCTATTGACTTTAAACGATGGTTAGCTGCTTTCAATGTTATACGCATCTTTTGTAATAATCCTGGTAAGGAGAGGAAAGTATTTCCTAATTTAATCATTGATGATATTTTGCTCCCACCTTGGGATAGTAGAGTGAATCAACATTATCATGAAGTCACGAAACGTTTTAAGGATTTGTGTGTTCCTATTTTGTCTGTTCGTTGTAGTAGCTACATTCATAACCAATGCTTCTTTCCTCCTTACCTCAGCACTGCCAAAGTCCTGTATGGTTATCATTGCTCGCTGTATGATAGTTACCAGCTGTATCTATTTTATCTCTTTCAAACCATTGATTTATAATGCATGCTTGTTACCGTTATTCAATAAATGTTACTATGAGAAGAGTTGTTTTCATGCAATGGATGGGTTAGTTAAAGGGCGATCATGTCTTTCTCAAACGACTGCGGAACATTACATTTTCATAGGCAAAGTTTAAAAGGAGCTGTTCAAGATTATGTGATAAATTTTCATAAAGATGAGACCGACATCGAAGCAGTGGTCGATGATGCTAGCACTCTATTTCTAGAGTTAATGAATACATTCTCTGATAGCATTGTCATGGCGCGATTAGTTGCGAAAATTAAGTTTAGTCATTTTGGAAAGGAAGAGGTGGAAAGTCGCTCTTTCCATTTTGCTTCTTATTCAATGGAAGTGGTAGATCACCCCCAAGAATTTTTTAAAAGATGATAAAAATTGGTGAACGTCTTAACGCATTCAACCATCATGGTAGCAGTCTAGTGATTGAAGCGATTTCAGATATTCACATTCAACTTTCCATAAAGAAAAATTGAAAATGCAGTGGTACTTGATTGTAGCACAACTGGTTTTCGAGCTATGTCTGCTCACTCTCGAAGTATATTCCTTCTGTACATGTGTCTATTATTTAGAAAAGGCAAATTCATATCTTCAAAAAGACTTGCTATAGACATCAGTAACGGTGAAACTATGTGTTGTGATGTATGTAAGCGAAAGGATGGAAATGAAAAGCGCATCTTCAAGAGATGTAAGCATGCTTTTTGTCAACGCTGTTTCATACGTAATTGCATTCAACTTTGCAAATGTAACCACTGTGACATTGCTCATTTCGAGTGTCACTTATGTCGCAATAGTTAGTACCTATGCAAATGTGGTAAAGTTAGGTTTTAGCAAAGACTAACACGGAAAATGGCGAAACGTAAAATGGCGAAACGTAAAAGTCAAAAGTTTTCGTCAGCCATTCTCTCCGACGAATGAAAGCAAATCAGCGATACAATGCTTTACGACATGCCAACGATAAATTCATTCATGAAATTATTTCTCATGTGAGAAAGTTGAGGACGAAGAAATTAGCGCCAAAACAACGAAAGTTACTTAAGCGATATGCTACGAAATTGCGTTTCATCTCCAATCCTAAAGTCACCCTTCAAAGAAAGAGGAAAACTCTAACACAAAAGGGCGGTTTCCTTTCAGCAATACTTCCAATGATAGCTCCTGCCGTGGGCAACCTATTGGGTAATATCTTTGGCTCTAAGCGTTAATTATGCAAATGTTGAATCTCAAAGTAATAAAATGGATTTCAGACTTCAATGTGATAAAGTTCTGACTGTATCAGGTCCATCTCATGCAGGTAAAACTGTTTTCACGCTGAATTTATTGGATAAAAGAAGGGAGTTGTTTAAGGAACCTATCAATCGAGTGATTTGGTGTTATGGTATTTATCAACCGTCGCTGTTTCAGGAATTGCAAAGTCGCAACTTTATTCGACATGAAGGAATTATTCCAGTGGATAAACTTCAGTCTAATGATGTTGTTGTATTGGATGATTTATTAAAAGAAAGTAAGAATTCAAAAGATGTTACAGATATGTTCACTCGTGCAGCACATCATAAAAGGTGTTTTATCATCTATATCACACAAAATTTGTTTCCTGATGGAAAAGAAGCTCGTACACGAAACCTGAATACACACTATTATGCTATTTTCAAGAATCCGCGAGATAAAAGTCAATTTGAAATTTTAGCGCGACAAGTTGCACCCAGAGGATCAAAAGCCTTAATTGAAATTTTTCAAGCAGCTACTGAAAAACCATACGGTTACTTATTCATTGACTTTACGCAAGAGTGTCCGGAAGAATTTAAATTTCGAAGTGATATTTGAAAACTCCCATGATTATCTACAAACTATGAGTTCTTATTCTCGCATGATTGTTATTCCTCAGGATGAATATGTACAATTGACTGCCATGCAGCAAGTAAAGCAACCTCTTGCAAATCAAATGTATAGGAAAGAAATAGATTATCAGCAAAATGTTCACATCAAAGATCCACATCGTGCTGTATTATTACAATCGGAAACTGTTGAGCAATTGAAAAACTTGAAGAATAAGATGCGTGACTCTGTATCGACTGCTACACCTTTAGCATCTCGCGCACATGCCATATCTCTTTTCAACAGTATTGAACCCCATCTCAATGTAAATGATAGAGGAGAAATCATTACAGATGAAAATAAAGTGATTGATGCTTCACGTTATGAAGACTTGATTCAGTATGCGACACGTAGAAAGCGCCGTCAGGGCTATGTTCCACCTGGTTGGTCATACTTTCTTAAACTATTGAAAAAGCATAATGTGCCAAAATTTGCTTTAAATAATGAGACATTGAAAGAACTTGATTCAACAGTGGCTACTGCTCCAATGCTTCAGACGATGAAAATGCCAACAAATTGGTTTAAGACGTCACCTGCTACATCCCCTCCCACACTCACTAAGCAAACAAGAGGAAGAACTCGACGTAGATCTACATCATCACTAAAACTAGTAAAAGGAAAACGTAAAACAGCTCCTCCTAGGAAATACATGTTCTCAGACTATTAATATGAAGCAGATGTGTTGCTTGCCATGCAATGAGCCGCCAGAGGTGAATGTCGTTGTCACTTGCACTTGCTGCGCCAGCTCTCACAATGAAACCCCTAAGCAATGTGAACACGATTGCAAAACCGCTAAAGCTAAATGCTGCAGTTGTTGTAAATGTAGAAAGGCAAGAAAACAAAAGGATGAGAAGGAGAAAAAAGAGTCAGTCGTCATCGACTGAACGTTTGAAGTCAATCTATTATGATGTAAAACATCCGGCAGGATTTGCATCTATCAAGAAATTATCAAAAGCGAGTGGTCTTCCACAATCACAAGTGAAACGATGGTTAAAGGGTCAGGCTACCTATACACTCCACAAACAAGCGAAAAAGAAGTACCGCACCCGCCATTATATTGTTCATGACATCGATGAACAGTGGCAAGCAGATTTGTGTGGTGTTGCCTCCATTTCAAAACATAACTCGGGTAATAATTTTATTTTAACCGTCATTGATATTTTCTCGCGTTATGCGTGGGCTCAACCTTTAAAAACTAAAGAAGGGAAAGGAGTAGCAAAAGCATTCCAAACAATTTTTCGAGAAGGTCGCATTCCAAAAAGAATTCAGAGTGATCAAGGAAAAGAGTTTGAAAATCAGCATGTGACAAGATTATTTGAGAGGCATGACATTGAGTTGTTTAGTGTAAAGAGTGCGTATAAAGCTGCACTCGTTGAACGTTTTAATCGCACATTAAAAAATCGCTTGTGGCGACATTTTACTGCCAACTTGACACAAAATTGGACAAAGGTTCTACAAGATACACTCCATGCCTACAATCACTCTATCCATCGTTCTATTGGACTCAGACCAGTAGATGTAAATGCTGACAATGTAGATAAAGTGCGCGAATCATTCCAACGTAAACGCACTCATGTGAAAAGTGATGTGAAAATTGGTGATAAAGTTCGTATCTCAAAAGTGAAAAGTGTTTTTGCTAAAGGGTACCTTCCGAATTGGACAGAGGAGGTATTTACAGTATCAAGGATTAATCAAAAAGACTCTCCGACCACCTACAAGTTGAAAGATTACGATAATGAAGAAATTGAGGGTAGCTTTTACCGCGATGAGATTGAGGTAGTCACTGAAAGTGAAACATATTTGGTAGAGAAAATCATTCGACGTAAAAAACGGCAAGGTGAAGAATGGTGTCTTGTTAAATGGACTGGTTATCCTTCAAGTATGAACTCTTGGATGCGTCGTGCCGACATCTTTCATCTAAGTGATCGACAGTGATTCATGCAAAGTTGTAACTAACAATGTTTAGGATTTGAGCTATGAATCCAACTGCCTCATTTTATTCACGACCCTCCTATGTAAGTGGTGGAGGACAAATTTACATCGGCGCTCGCCGCCAACGTGGAGGTAGCATACTTGGTGCACTGAAATCTGTTGTAGCACCTCTCATATCCAATGTCGGTAGATCTTTAAAACGAAATGTTTTAAGTAATGCCGTTGGCTTTGCTGGTGATGTTGCTAGTGATCTTTCCAGAGGTAGAAGTTTTAAGAGCAGTTTGTTGAATCGTGGGAAGGAACGCGGTTTAAAAACATTGAAGCAGACCTTTGCTGGTGTTACTCAAGGAAAGAAATCACCTAAACGAATGAAAAAAAGAAGGAGGAAACATCGCGGAGCTGGTAAGGTGCGATCTTCAGTCAAAAGGCATTCACGCAAACGTCGTAGAGGCTCTAATCATTCATCAGGCGCTAAACGACGACGCTCCTATAACTTCTAATCATGGAGTGTAAAACTTCCGGTTTTTGTTTGTTCGATCAACAAGCCATACAGACAGATATTCTTAGTTCAAGTATTGTAGATTATCATCCTCGAACAGCTGAGAATGCTGGCCCCATTGAATTTGTTATTCCTGGTGGTAGTGATGACTACATAGATTTGAGTTATGCGATGCTTGATTTGAGGTTTAGAATTCAGCAAGCAGATGGAACTGCTATTGACGATACACATAAAGTTGGGCTGAACAATTTACCATTGACTACATTACTTCGCGATGTTTCTCTAACGATTGGAGAGCAGCAGGTGGAAGGTGGTCAAAGCGATTATCCCTATAAATCATATTTCAATCATGTATCACAGTTTCATACAGCAGCACAAAAAAGTCATATGGAAGCCATGGGATGGTACAGAGATGAAGCAGGAAAATTTGATGTTGAAACAAACAGTGGCTTTGTAAAGCGATCTGCTATGATTAAAGGTAGTAGAGTATGTCAGCTATATGGTCCGCTAAATTTAGACTTCTTTAGACAGTCAAAGTTTTTACTCTGTAATACCAGCATGCGACTCAAGCTGACATTGAATAAGCCTGAATTTGCGCTGAATGCATTTGCTAAAGTTGACAATTTTAGAATTCATGTGGAAGATATTGCACTTTACATTCGCCGAGTAGTACCGAATCCAAGTGTCATTAGAGGACATGCTGAAGGTCTTAACCGCCAAAATGCCATTTACCCCGTTCAGCATACAAAGCTTCTCACCTTTAAAATTCCTAAAGATCAAAAGAGTTTCATGAAAGATGGCCTCTTTCCATCGGAAGCACCGAAGCTCCTCATGGTGGCAATGGTTGAAAATGACGCATTTAATGGTAATATAAAGAAGATTCCTTTCAATTTTAGACACAATCAGTTAAGTGAAATTGCTTTACGTGTAAATGGTGTGAGACATCCTGGTCCACCCTACAAACCAGATTTTGCTGCGGATCAATTTATGCGCAGTTATGTTGATTTTATGGATGTCTTTGGCTTTTACAATACGGATGACACCAACGGACTGACTATGAAAGAGTTTAAGAGTGGATATACTATTTATGCATTTGATTTGACTGCTGACAGCGATATTAGTGCACCCTATCGTCAAGCGAACGTGCCTCTTAATATTCGTTTGGATTTGACGTTCAAAAGAACACTACCTGAGACGATCAATGTATTAATTTATGCAGTCTTCGATTCAAACATTGAAATTATAAAGTATCGTGACGTGATTCTTCAGTATAATCGTTAATGAGTTGGTTGACTGCTGACGATATTAAGACTAAAGTGCAGCGTAATGCAGACGAAGCGACGTTGAAAGCTTTCGATAATGTCTATTCACTCGATACCTTACCACCTGCAGTAAATCACTATCCCATCTTTATTGTGCTAAACACTCATTCTCAGAATTTAGGCGGTGAGCATCGGAAAGCGATCTTTATTGGAGAAGACCGACGTGGTGAACTATTTGACTCTCTTGCTCAACCTCCAAATATACCAACACAGCAGTGGTTGAGAAAACATACGCGTCAATATCAGCGAAATGAACGCATACTACAACATCCACTTTCATCAACGTGTGGTGCTTTTGTACTGTACTTCATCTTAAAACGTTTACATGTATCTCGATTTGCATCTATTATTCAAAACTTTTCATGTAATCCATCCTCTAATGAAAAAATGATTTGTAAGTTCTATCATGATTTGAAATAAAAACATCATGTTGGAAAAATTGTTTTTTATTTTACAATCCGCTGGGTACGTACATACTCAATGAGATAGTCTAGGATCACATTTGCTTGTACATGAGATTTTAGTTCAGTAATGATCACTTTACTATTATGAAAGATTGCCACATGCACAGGTAACCAACAACTAATGAGAGCTGCAGGAAAAAGTTCGGGTTCATAACACAAATTGTAACTGCTGGTACGAATCTTCAAAAATGATAGACTGTCACTCAATTGAGTAGAGATCACCATATTGTCCACAGTCAGATTCGACATCACACACCTCTCCCTCTTCCATATCCGACGTAGTAGTCTCTGTAGCTCTAAGCGCATTGACTGCGCCGATGAATGAGAAAGGGCGCCGAGAATCTGTACAGTCCCATTTGGGAAGAGTTGAAGACTCCGTGAATTGTTCATCTTCACCACTAACATTTGAGGACGGCCCGGGTAATACTTGCTGTTTGGAAGCTGTTGGTGTAATGTTGTGAGATCGATTTTGGTGTAGAGTCTGAAGCGACGGAGAATGTTGACGATGGTGTAGCGATGGCGCTTCATGATGAAAGAATGAGTAAATTGAGCGATGTACCTTCCTTTCATACTTTTCCCAACTACCTTGATGAAATGTGAAGTTAGTATGAAGTTGGGAATGATAGAGTTGAATTCGCCGATTGTTGACGCGCAGCCAGATGCGATTTCCAATACGTGAATGTCTTTTCATATAGAAGTATTTCAAGTCCTTCATGATATGATGTAGAGATTGAAAATGACGATAAGATAAAGCAAACTCTCTTCTCACATTTCCAGTTGAATCTTTGAAATAGACGTTTCGATCATGATCCGTTTCAATACGTTGTAGGGAATCTAATTTCCAACTCATGATGTGTGGTAGTCATGTCTGATTAAGATTTGCATAGTAGGGCGATGAACTCACGACGAATAAATGTCATGATGGAGCGATGTATATATCTTCTATACTTCTCCCAATTGTATTTGCGAAATGAGAAACAGTTTGCGGAATGAGAATGGTAGATTTGAATTTCATTTCTGTAATGTTGAAGCCAAACTTGATCACCCAAGGAGATGAATCTTAATGTTTCAAAATATTCCAAATCCCTCATGATATCATTGAGGTTGACAAATTGTCGCCATGTTAATGTAATTCCTCTTGATGTATGACCATGAGAATTTTTGAAATGTACGTTTCCATCACGATCAACTCTGATATATTGTAGAGAGTCCAAAATCCAAGTCTTCATGATGTTATGCAAAGTTGCAGATCAGCAATATAAAAATGTCGTTTTATCATATTTTGCTTAGCAATGCGGCTACAAAGAGATTTACTAGTAATCGAGCCGCACTCTTTTCTACTCCCATTGATCATGCACAACAGCTAAATGGAAATTGGGAAGTGGGTGTCACTCAACTTGTTTATAGAAACTGTGTCTATACTTTTGATCATGAGGTGATGACTATTAATATGAGGCGTACAGCTGCTTATCAATGTGAAAAGGGGTGCCGAGTATACATTCCACAGTGGCCAAAGAAAGATCTCTTATCATGTAAAAAGTTTATATATGATTTCTTGAATAAAGCGAGTAAACATATTGTCCAATTTACTCCGCACAATGATGATTATAATTTTGTACATCATGTAGTTGAGAAAGATTGGATTGTTGGTTTAAGTCCAAGTTTAAGAAATGATTTAGGTTACCTCGCTAGCGCCTTAACAAGCTATGATAATTTTAACGTTAATTACCACATAAGTGGTCATAAACAGTTAATATATCGAGAGGAAGCTTATTATGTAGATCTTATTCCAAGAAATGAGAAGACGTTGGTGAAGAAGATTGTGATTAAGCCAAGAAAGACAAACATGACTCCTGAAACATTATTGAAGAAATTTAATTATCTCCTTCGAGTTGATGGCAAACAAGTGGCAACATTGACTTATATTAAATCATCTAATCATATTGCAATAAGCAAATTAAATGATGATGATCTAGTATTAGTTTGTTCAAAAGATTTTCATCAGTTCTTACGACATCGTTCTGCAGCTGTTCATGGAAAATCTGATATGCAACATTTACCATGTGAAAGGTCAAATCAATTTGATACAGAATGGACCGTATCTTTATACAGAAAGTGTGTAGAGCCTTTAGGTGGTATCTTACATGAAACAAGAGTGTTGATGCCTCGCATTATTACTTCGGTTAAATTGGTTGTAGATTATTTAAATGAAGTGATTAATGAGCAACATATTTCATTTTCTGAAAAAGAAGGTACTTTGTCTCTCACTATAAGTGGAAAAGGTATTGAACTAATTATGAATAAAACTCTAATGGACATTTTGGGTTTTGATCAAAATATCTTTAAAAGTGGTACTGTAACCAAAGCTAGCGCAGACATGTCGCTATCGCGTCGTATTAACTATTTTCAGATATATTCCAATATTGGTGAAGATGTACGTGTGGGAGATGTTGAAGCTCCATTGCTAGCAATGATACCATACCAGCCAAAAAGCTGCAGTATTTTATCTGAGCATACTTTCAAGAAAGTGCATTATACAAAGCTGAAATCAAACTACATCCCACAAATTGATATTGCCATTTATGACGATGCTGGTGCGTTGATTCCTTTTCATAAAGATGCTGTGACAAGTATCACACTCCATTTCCGAATGAAGAGTTAATGCAAACGTATGCTAATATATTTTTCCAATGTGAATAATATGGAAAGTGAAAATAAGGACTCGTTTCTAATCTACTTGCCCAGTAATGCTTCTATGAATAAATTTCCCAAAAATAAACCATCAGACTATCGAGTAGAATTAAATCGGCCACTGCATTTAGAAGGTGAATGGGAGGTTGGCGTTTCTAGTATTTGCTATGATAGCAATATTCAGAATGTGAATGATTTGGAAGAAATGATATTGACTCTTCGCACCCATGATGGAATAATGACGAATAATGCATTTCAGTTCCCATACAATTTAACATCAGATGGAAAGTGGAACTATGAATGGATTCAGATAAAATCAGATTCTTATGAACCATTTGGGAATGAGAAAATTATTAAGGCATTCAACAGTGGTAATACTTCCATCATGAAGAATAAAAATCAGAAAGCTTATGAATTTACTATCTATCATTGGAGTGGGAGACAGTTCCTCCGCTTTCATTCTTTTACTAAAGGTCTTACGCTGAGGTTGGATAATGAATTCTATCCACATCTTGGTTTTGGTCATGGACTACATCTAACATCAATTGCTACTGCAAATGTTAAAAAAGTTTATTCAAATCGAATTAACAAATTTCATTATAGATTTAAAATATTTGATGAAGATGTTGTAGAATGCGAAGAACGCATCATTTTGAAAAAGCGTGGTGTTCAACCTTTATCACTTATTGAGTTAGTAAAACGATGGAATGAGACTGTGGGTAAGAAGTATGGAGAGAAAATTATGGCGAACAAAAATAAGTTGGTTATTCAGAAATATAATGACAAACTTACAGTTTATTTCTCTCCAACCTTGCGTCATTTTGTAAGACATTATACACCTATTATTGGAAGCGGTGTGGTGTATGCTTCTCATGAATATCACACTAAAGCTGATTCAGTTAATGATGAATGGTGGGTGGACATCTATGGCGATCGCATCAAGAAAATTTACCAGTCTTATCAAGAATCTAGAGTTGCTATCAATATAATGCCGCGTCTATATCATACAGTTGAAAGCTTCATTCATGTAGTAAATCCTTATATACAACAGAAGTTGAAGCATGTGATGAAAAGTAAATATGATGTAAAGACACACCACATTTCGTTTTCAATTGAAAATCAACGCGTTGTTCTGAGACTGGGTGATGACATTCAATGTCAATTGAGTAAAAATTTGAAAAAACTCTTTGGTTTTTCAATGCTACAAACAGTGTTTGCTGCTGCGCATACGATTGGTATAGAAACACCAATGACACTTGATAAACATGAACAGCACCTTTACATTCAAAGTGATTTGATTCTACCTATTTCTGTTGGTGAGAAAAAAGAATACATTTTACGTGATTTCATTCATGATAAAGACGCTTCATATGGAATAGTCGAGAAGATTTTTGAATCTATTTTCTATCATCCCGTCGTCAAACAAACTATACCCTCTATTGCTATCAAAATTACCAATGGTTTACAAGAGTGCATCCATGTGAAAGATACTAAATCCCTCGTAACTTTAGTGTTTCGGAAAACAAAGTGAAGTCATTGTGATATGTTTATTGAAATAAAAATATGTATATGAAAAAGTCTTTTCACAGATATAGGGGGAATGAGCTAACTGTAGGCATATATTCACAAGGAAGAAACGATCTCATGCGATACATAAAACAACCATGTATATCTACAAAAAGCGACATCAAAATACTGAGTTAAAGTTGATTATGTCAATACATCTCCTGAATGTGGTAGCGTGAGTTTTATTCTTTTGGGTGGTGGTATGTTTGTGTCAGGATGTCCATGTGGAAGAGATGTGTTATGTCCTATCCAACACCTCTTATCCTCCCATGCTGAAAGTGCTCGTTTCTTGAACGTGTACGTTTTCACAGTATGAACTTGAGATTTTAAGATTGTCATATTGACAAACGTTATATTTTTATTTTTATAGGCCTTCTTATAGGAGCGATGTTTCATTTTATGAACAATGGATTTTGATATACCTTTAGCACGCTTAATACTATCTGCACATTCTTTTAATTTCATGGAATACATTTTAGGACGGAGGAGAATCATTTCATCTATTTCCTTTCCTGCTGTTTCATCCTTAAAACAACCAAGTTTGGCTTTATTCTGTATGGAATAGAGTGGATGAGTGGGATTGTAGTTAGATGTGTCGAAATATTTTTCTAATGACTTGCCTACTTCATTAAAATTTAAATCTTTTTGAGTGGTAATTCCTAAAAAGAAACTATCTGTATCACCACCCAGCAAGCGAACCTCTTTTACGAGAGGGCATGTTTTTAATATTTTGTAGAAGAGTTGATACATTTCAAGCTTGGAATAATCTAAAACGGCTTGCCCAATATAGATGGGTTTGCACAACTCAACTTCTGATTTTATCATTTTAACACCTACAAGATCCTCATCGATGATGTCTCTATCAATGAAAAGAGGTGATGAGGTCAATTTGTGATATTTTTGTTCATCAACGACTAGTTTGTAGTTCATACGTTTTCTAACATCCTCCATGGTCTTTCCGAATAGACTGTTATTCTTATATTTATAAAAATCCTTTTCAAAATTATTTTGGGCGAGTGCACGTTTTTGACTGTTACTATCTATGTAGGGTTTGAGGAAGGCTTTCTGTCTAAATTTGATAATGCGGTGAACTGACTTTAGAAGCATGCCCATTTCTAAATAGAATTTTAGTATGCAGAAGTGTACGAGATAATTTTTCTTATCATATTGGGTGAGTAAAAGTTTGCGGCATGGTTTGTACCTTGGCTGTCCACACTCTGTTAAGTTATTATGAAATTGTGACATGAATGGTGAAAACATATCTTCAGTCACTTCACCAGATTCAGGTGCGAGTGGGAAATCAGCAGTTTTATTTTTAATGCTATTTGGATAAATCAAATCCACTTCAAAATAATATCCCAAATCACCTTCATCTGGAATCTTCAGTATGTTTGAAGGGTTGGAGTAATACTCAAGCTCATCTTGATTTAACCAACTAAACTCGGAATGAGGTAGTGGTTTAGACAGTGAACTACCATATAAATTATTTTGGTCATAGTACTTTAGGTGGATATGATCATCACCTACTGTTTCAGATTTTATATGATGTTTATTTACAAATGTGAGACCACCGCGTATTCCGCGCTCAAATATATTATACATCTCCGGGTCTTGTAAGAGATCAATGGTCTCACCAGTCATTTTAAAGGCTGATTTAAAGGACATGACTGGTAGACTGACAAAGTGGACAGGATCTAATTTGTCTTCTTCTAATGCCACTCGTCGAAATTCCTGAAAGACATCAGCCAGCAAAATGACATCTAATTCTAAGTAAGCGATCATATAATCGCCAAACGTTTTACATTCAAATTTTAACCATGCCTCTTGAGCATGTTCATAATCTTCTACTGGACAATCTTCACCCGTCAAATCGTTTTGGAATTTGTCAATGGAAGGAAGGGTTGTTTCATTCAGTTTAGACATTGAGCTAAAATACGCATAGGGAAAGACTCCTTTGCGAGTGATTATTTCATCCGTTAAGTTTGGATAGTGTTTCTTCAAAGTTTGACTATGGGGAAGAAACTTGAGATTACGAACGAGAGAAGCTAGTGACGCTGACATGAATTGGAATGAATCTAAAAATTTTATTTCGAAGAAGACTGTCTTATTTTCTTTAGTTTTATCTACTGGTACTTTTGCTGTCATTGCCATGAATTTTTCTCTCGTTTGTGCTATTACATTAAACTGCCACGATTTCATCTGGCTCAACCCTCCTTTTATGAGCATATGACTGTCATAGCCCTTAAAGTTATGAAAAATGACGGGTAGTACACGACGTCTCAACCTAAGTGAAAAGTTACATTTGGAGCAGAGTGCGTTTCTAAATTTACCAGTGATGTGATCATGATCACGCACTTTCTTAATTTTATCGTCATCAAACGTTTTATGACATTTAGGACAGGATGTGCAACTTTCAAATTTTTGTTTGTCTTCATCTGACATATGTAGTGACTTACGCTGCAATTGGGAATCATATGATTGTTGAAATTTAGCAGCTTTATCGAGAAATTCTAGAAATTTTGAAATGCAATCTTCACCTTGCCAAGTATGCATTTTGTTTTGTCTATTCCTAAAGTGGTCATGCCATACTTCATAGCAGGATATGGCTGCTGGCTTGTGGATGATATCATCAATGTAGCATTCTATGTCTGCGTAAATGACACGCAGGGACTTAATTCGTCACCATTATCCCTATGTGAAAATATTTTATCTTTGGGCATGCGTTCCATTTGTAATTTACCTCGCTTGCACCATTCATAGTGAGTTTCAAATTTATCTTTACTCCAAAAGGAGCGGATGCAGCGGTCGCATACAAAATGTTCACCTCTTTTAGAGTGCCCCAAGTGAGTGTACAAGCGAGAGATTTTGGGAATACCACAGTAGTGCCATTCCTCGCTATCATCTTGTTTTACTAATAAGAGGTTGACTACACGTTCATAACAAGTTGAACGTGAATTATAGCGGGCACCCTTCAACCCCTTCTCCCACACGTGAACGACAATTTTAATCTTATTATGTTTTTCGAACGTTTCTATATCTTTGATTTTCATGTTGTTACTATCACAACCTTCAAAGTCTAGTTCATCCTCCCACTGTCTATAGCTATAGGTATGATTTCGATTCGCGTTGATATCATTATAGTGAAGGATGGATAGGACTGCATATTTGAAACACTGTGATTTACAATCGACATTGATGACAGCTTTCTTATTATACAACGTTTTTGGTAGTTTAAATGTACCTCGAGCTGCATGACTTTCTAATAGTGAAATTTTGAATATGGCTGAGTCCACACCATCAAAAATGAGAGCGCTGTCGCGTTGATTGAATTTATCTACATTTGATTTTAAACATTGAATGTGAAAATTTAGCCAAGACTCGCAGTCTACAACTTCGGTTGCGGAAGAGGAAGGAACATGAAACTGTATTCTCTCCGTCACTTGACCCGTTTGAAAATCTATCTTAATATATTTTAGTTTAAGGTAGATGAGCGCCTTCATTCTAAAATTGTCTAAATTGTTGAAGAGCGCTTCGATAATGTTTGAATTTTGAAGGAGCCACTCAGGAAAATCTACTATTTGAGTATTGGACTCCATGCAGTAGTCGCGTACTAAATTATTATGTGAAACATTAATGAGGGAGATGGTAGAGGTACCGTTGGTGTAGTGATCATTTGCATGCGTGTGTTGAAGTCTGTGCGAAGATCGCTGAAAGTGACTATCAAAAGAAAGAGGGCACAAATCGCAAGGAAAGGAGATGTCATCGTCAGAATCAACTTCACCTCCGGAGATTGACGCCGCTTTGCGTTGACACACACGTTGTTTGATGTGTCGAAGGAGACTGTGCTTCCTTGTAAACATATGTCCGCAGTCGGCACATTCCCACTCGTTGCCTTGTCGCGAGAGTCCTGAGCTGGAACTCACATCACCTGAAAGAGAAATCATTCTTTCATCTCTGTTCAAGTCTCAGTGTATTGTTACAACCTACCTTGACTCAACAACTCTAAACTTTCCTCGAGAAGGGAGGGTGTTGGTGATGAAGTTGATGCCTGAAATTGAGGAAGATGCTATTAGCCACACGTTTGAGGGAGATGAGTGAAGAAATTTTCAACTTACCATTTCAACGAAATTATGTTTAAGCTTGATACTTCAACAAGATAGAGACTTCACTCAAATAATACGTCTCAAATTTGGAATTCACTTGTACGCCTCAAATAATAACAGAATTCGCTAGACAACAGTTCACTTATGCGTCTCAAAGACAGAGTGAAATGACACGAATGTCACTTTACATATATACTTTCATATTCATCATTCATTGGCTGTTCATTCTGATTGGTTGCTTGTTGATACTTAAGAATTAGAAAACATTTCAAAGTTATTATTCACAGTCAACATGACAAGCCATCCGACAACACCAAACAGAAAATTCTCTTCTCCATCCTCAACACCAAACGCTCCAACGAAGGTAGAGAAGGTGTTATTACCAGCGGACAACGAAGAGAGTGTATGTGAGAAGGAGTGTCCCGACTTAACAGGCGTGAGGTGGAAGTATCTCCAGTACGATACTGACGATGTGATGGAGATCACCAGCACGAAATTCCTCCACCAATTATGGGAGTGGTACACCCCTAACTCCCAGCCACGAACTATGGAGGAGTGGGAGTATATTGACAAAGTGAGGCTCGCAGTGGAAGAACGATTAAAGCAACTGAACTGTTTTTGTTATCTATGTGAAGCCAGACTCTGGGACGATATTGACGATGAAGACCTTTTGAAATACATGCCATAATAAATTTTTATTTCGTATTATCTTTGCTTTCATACTGACTTACTTGAATGGGGCTTCAGTGGATGATTTAACCATGTATACATTTTCATTTGGAAATAGTAGCACGCTTAGTCTAACTTGTAAATCTTAAAACATTTCATATGGACGATGATGGTAGATGAAATAGTGTCAAATAAATTAAGATAGCTTACACTTCTGATACAGGGATAGCAATCGACTGCGATCCATGTGTAAAGAGCCTGTTAGACTACGGATGGGCTTAAGTGGATGATTTAACATTGTATACTTTTTCATTTGGAAATAGTAGCACGCTTAGTCTAACTTGTAAATCTTAAAACATTTCATATGGACGATGATGATGATAGATGAAATAGTGTCAAATAAAATTAAGATAGCTTACACTTCTGATACAGGGATAGCAATCGACTGCGATCCATGTGTAAAGAGCTTGTTAGACTACGGAAGAGAGAAGTGTGTTATGTTGCGTGTGGCGCGTGAGTGTCCTCCCATTTCATTCCATTCATCAATTCGTCTCATTGATAGAGACAGGTAGAACTCATGGTTCTCATAACGTATGCAATGGAAAGTTTTAGGCAACCTTCGACAGTTGGCTAAATGTCGCCCTGGCGCGAATGCATACTACGTTGAGACAGAGGCAATCACTTGCAAACATGACGCAGAGAGGTTAAACAAGATTGACCATTGCCGAATGTCCCTTGCGGTATACATAGCTACGGGTTTCACCGCCGCCCTTCATTTGCAACGTTCAAGTTGACTGATAGCAGATTCAACTTAATGATAGTATTCGCCAGTCCGAAGACTGCCCAGGGCAAACCGCGAGGAGGTTCTATCATGTCTTGCCCCATGGTGGCCCTTAAGAGAGCCGATGGTTCGTTCTCGGTGACAATTAAGTTGACTATTGGCTTGAATAGTCAATAGGTATGACAGTTAGGTTGTCATAAACCCTGTGCCGCCTAAGCCGTGGTGGTGCATCTGGCACCTTTCGGATGCGGGTGGTATTTGGAGTCCACACCTCATCCGTCCAAACGATCCTCTTGATCTTCCCTTTCTTCTCATCCTCCTCATCCCACTCGTCGAGGATGACGAACTCGGGAATGGCGTTGTCTTCATCGATGAAGACGGGAACTTAATGATAGTATTCGCCAGTCCGAAGACTGCCCAGGGCAAACCGCATGGAGGTTCTATCATGTCTTGCCCCTAGGTGGCCCTTAAGAGAGCCGATGGTTCGTTCTCGGGAGTGAATTGATGGGGTGGTGAAGGCGGGCAAAGATCTGCAATGAAAATGATATGTATTAGAATAGGATATACTATCTTATTTACTTTTTCACTTACCAAGTTAGTCATCCTTTGGCAGTCTCGCGCGTTTCCGAATAGAGAATTTGTACAGATGGCCGCGCATTCTCAGGCTGGCGTGGAGGCATTTTTTCGTCGGATGACCATTGTAGCATAGGATAGATTCGTCTAAATTCTGGTTTACGAGTACTTCGCCGGCCAAATGATTATCCCGAATAGGGATGTGAAATTCAAACAAACGATCCTCATTCACACGTTCCCACTCATCCCTCATGCGCTCCAACTTCTCATACGCCTGCCTCTCATCACCCCGCCGAGCCACAGTCCTCTCCAACTCAACATTCCTCGCTCTCAACACACTCATCTCCTTCATCATCTCCTCAAACTTCGCTTCTGCATCTCTCATTCTTCTCTCCGCAGCACTCGCCCTCTTCTCACACTCATCATTCTTCTCTTCCAACTATCGCGTCTTATTCTTCAAATCAGTCACACTACGCCTCATTCTAATATTTTCATCCGCTACCTCCTTCGACTTCAGTTCCTTCTTTTTTAACTCATCCAACTCCTTCACAACTTCATCCTTCACTTTCTTCAAACTCTCATACTTATTAACCAACAAATCATGCGCCATCTGCTGCGAAACATGCCTCTTCTCTTCATCCTTCAACCACCTCGCCGACTGCACACGAATCCCACCACTCTTCACTTTTGGGGAAGATGAGCTCTTCGGGGGGTCGGTGATGACGATGTTTGACACCTCCGACGACGAAGAGCTCAACTTCCTCACACGCTTCCTCACACGCTCCCTATCTAAATCCACATCATCGTCATCATCACTCTCAAGCACTCTCTTTCGCTCAATCTCACCCTCCAACGACGCAACCGCTCTCGCCAACTCATCATTCTCAACAACATTCTCAGCCTTACCCTCTCGCTCGATCGCCAACATTCGCTCCCTCTCTTCCACAATCAACTGCGTAAATCTCAAATCAGTCACTAAACCACCACTACAGTCAGCATGCACTCTGTAGAAACGCGCCTCATCCTCATCACCCTTCAGCACTCTACACTTCACGCACGCAACCCTATTCAAGATAATCATGTGGCCGGTGCCCGCCTTCTTGACATGAGCCTTGGCGTCCGCACTGCGATTAATTCGCCCACATGAGCACATTTTGATATGGTATTTGCGGTTCCTGTCATTAGCCATGCCTGATTTTATTGTTAACTGTAAGATAATGAAATTTGTATAAGTTTGGAATCATGTAGTACAGTCATATTCCTAAAGAGTGTAGTGAGTGGCACTCGATCCCGTCGACAGCCCGAAGGCCTTGTACTGATCACTAGGGAAGTTAGAGATCTTCCCCGATACCCGCTCTTTACAGCTGAAGACATCATTGTCACTGCCCCGAAGTGGTAACAGGAACGCCGAGTCAAAGGTAGTGATCAGTAGCTGGGATCTAGCCCCTCAAAGCTGCCTTAGACTTAGTTAAATTTCAAATTTGATAGCAGATTTTAACTCAGGATACTTGACAACCTTAGTCTATATGTTAAAACTTTGAAAAAACTGAAAATTAAGAATTTGTAAAAAATTCCGCATTTTACTACTCATACTACTTTTAAAAAATTTAACCAGTAGTAAAGACACTATCAAACTCTATCACACAAACTTTGAAGTAAGAAGATAGCTTGCCTACTTCAAAAGATAGAGTCCTTTGAAACACCCGATATCGGGAGCTCAGAGCGACGACCGTCGCTTACCTCGTCTTTCGATGAAGTGATCAGACTTACGTTGTCGGGGGTTTATATATGCTCGGAAGAAAACTTAAAATGGCTCTATCTCCGAAAGTATTCATCGTAGCGACATGCGGTTTGTTGCAAACGATTCGTCTCATCATTCTCTATCATATGACACCTGAACCATTCTCATATGACCACGGGAAGTTGGTCCGTCAGCACATGTCCATGTAACATGCCACAAGTGAAAAAATTCCTAAGTGTGAGAGCTCCAGTGTGGTGAAAATTTTGAAAAATTTAAAACTTCCGAATTTCGACCTGGGACCTTTACCAAAACATTTTTCACCAAATTTCACTGACCCCCCCACCCCCCCCACGTTCAGAGGAATTTGATGAAAAATGTTTTGGTGACGGTCCCAGGTCGAAATTCCACACTTTGGAAAATTTTCAAAATTTTACCCATACAAAGCCACTCTGACACTTAGGATTTTTTCAGATGAGCGAGCTCCGACCTAAAATCTTGTAACCGCTCTAACTTTTGAACGAAGACAGATATGAACAAGCCGTTTCTTTCACTGAATTTGTCTCACTCTTAGCTTTCAAACGAGCTATGGCACGACAAAATCCGTCCACTAGAAGCCAAGATCGAAGCTAGCTGTCCAGAGGGGGGGGGAGGTCAGTGAAATTTGATGAAAAATGTTTTGGTGACGGTCCCAGGTCGAAATTCCACACTTTGGAAAATTTTCAAAATTTTACCCATACAAAGCCACTCTGACACTTAGGATTTTTTCAGGTGAGCGAGCTCCGACCTAAAATCTTGTAACCGCTCTAACTTTTGAACGACTGGTCCGATTGACTCGCAACAAAAAATGTTGTCGAGCAGTTTTTTCTCCTCTTTCCAATGCAACTCGAACGAACAAAATCCGTTCACTAGAACCAAAGTTAGAAGATTGCTGTCGTGGGGGGGAGGTCAGTGAAATGTGATGAAAAATGTTTTGGTGACGGTCCCAGGTCGAAATTCCACACTTTGGAAAATTTTCAAAATTTTACCCATACAAAGCCACTCTGACACTTAGGATTTTTTCAGGTGAGCTACGACAGTCCACCCTCCTAACCTGGCCGGCACACCACGCCAACCTGGCCGGCACACCACGCCAACCTACACATCACCGCGCGCTACACGACGGTCGGCCAGAGGGGGGGGACGTCAGACCCGAAGCACCACGGCGGCCGACCACGACACTCTGACGGTCCAGAGGGGGGGGACGTCTGCGACGGCGGCCATCTTGCGCTATTCAGAAGTGGAGTTTTACTTACTACTACCAGTTACTGTATGTTTAATGAGACAATTCAGCATTCCTCCCACCTGGGTCGGATGACCTGTTTGGGTGTAGTGTCGATCAAGCAACAACTTTGACAGTCAGAGAAGCTAGCAGGGACCCTGATCGGATCGACCATCTGAGAAGGACCGACCTGAGATTGAAGACGGAAGCTTAAAGTTGATTTCGATTAGGCAGCAGCTACGATTATGAGATGGTGGCACGTCTCATCTTGTGGGTAGCTTGAAAGTAGGATTAAATATGTTGAAATAATTACTCAAATGTCTACGCTTTCAAAGACACTCACACTGTAAAGCATACATTTAAATGCTCATTGCACATTATGCCCCCTGCAAGAATATAAAATTCGATGTACATGTAATTCTTCATGTCAAATGAGATTGCCATGAAGATTGCAGAGTGCCAGTTCGCCTGGGCATTGAATAGAAAAATGTCCTCAGACTTGAACAATTTAAGCACAACAATTCATTGGCAGCCGTAGACGCTGCGTTTCGCCCTACAAGGGCTCGTCAGTGCGGCTTGGAATGGCCCAAACTAGCTTTAAAGTGTCTAAAATGGCTTAAAATATCGCACGGCAAAGCCAGGATAAATAAATGCAGAGCAGCCTGTTGTACAGTCCTTCAGATTGTTCAGCCATTTTAGATATTTTAAAACTAGTTTGGGCCATTCCGAGCCGCACTGACGAGCCCTTGTAGGGCGAAACGCAGCGTCTACGGCTGCCAAGGAATTGTTCTAGTCTGAGGACATCTTTCTATCAAATGAAATTGGAATATAATGCCATGGCATATGGCTGACATTTTCTATACAAACATGTATAATAAATTCATAAACAAAGAGATCTAAGATCAAGTCCTGAGACATAACTGTGTTCTTTCCGGAGGTGACTCGGTTAGCAAGACTCTTATCACCATCTTCTGTTCCTGTGGCTAGTGCTGAAAGAACGATCAACAGCCTTCGAAGGCTGAAAAATTTGCAAAGAAGCAGCATTGTACAGGGAGGGCTTACCGTTAGGCAGTGCACAATATTCACAAGACATTGGTCGACAACATCGACACGGATGACTTATGTGACAATTTCATTACCTAGACAGATGATCCATGAATGGCAGTAATTTCAATTAGACATGTGATACAACTATACTAGCAGAGCATTGGTACTAGTTATATTTCACATGAAAGATGTTCAATTTGATCAACAGATTTTGTCTATCAATTCGTCGAATTTTATACATCTTCAACTTCTATCGAAGTCTGTGATTTATGAGTAGCTTTCATGATTATACTTTGCACTATATATATATCAATGATTATTACATTGCGATGGCGAAAAATGTTAATGAACAGTATCTTTTATGTACATGCAATCTTATTATTATGAAGCATTGCACTAATCTTATGCCCCCCTCGTGAAAAATTGTTCCGGGGGCCCTCCGCACTGTCTGCAATAAGTTTTTCAAATTTTCCATCTGATGTATTCGTATAATTGAAATTTCTTTTCCATCTGATTTGTTAAAGAGTCAATCGAAGTTACATCAGTAATTGTTGTATTGTTGCTAGGTCATTCCCACTGACTCGGGAGAGAGAAAACAACCATAGGCTAGGAATTTAATTCTTGCTGTTTTATCAAGTGCGCATACACATCTACATATCATCTTACATCCTAGATGCATATTACTACTTAAGTTTATATTGTAGTAGCACATATCATCTTATTTATGTACAGTACAACACAGAGTTGGAAGTGGGTCAACCAAACTTGACCCATAACCCACCTGACCCATGGCATATGTGACCCACGACCCACCTGACCCACCGACTTTTCACGAAGACATGACCCACGTCTGTGACCCACTTGACCCACATGCTGCAAGGGTGAATGATGTGAGTGTAATTTCCTTTTCTGGCATCATCTTTAGTTTCATTTTCATTCAAGATTCTAGGTCTATCTAGGTAGAGGCCTCGTAGTATCAAAAGTGTTGTTAAAATCTGTTGAGAAGATTCAAGTGTATCAGATCACTTGTCATATGGCAAACAGACATGTTACCTCATCAAAATTATCTTATAATTAAGTTCATGCACCACAAATGCCTAAGGTCCCAAAAAATTTAAACGATTCCGTTTCATGTTAGAATTCTTGACTATCCTTTTTCAGTGCTACCTATTCAACTCGAAGAGAGATGATCAGTTAGTTAAGTTGAGGGCCCAAAAGCCTAAATTTCAAATTTTACATTTCTTAATCAAATGAAGTCAAAGAATAAGATTGCAGTAGGCATAAATCATTTATTCATTCATTTATTATGTTGGATACCATAGAGTAGGTAAGTAGAAAGGAGTACTCCACTTTAAACACAGCGCCCCCCTCGTGAGCGTGAGTTCATGTTCTGGATCGACCGTCCGGGTAGGTCGCGATCGGCCGTCCTGGTCGGTCGTTGTCGTCCGTCCTGGTAGGGGCTGAAAGAAGGTTCGGAGGCTAGATTCGGAATCCTCGTGCAATTTTACATCAGTATGGTTATTTTCAAGTCAATCGGCGAGAAAAAGTTCTGACTCCCCCCTCTGGACAGTGACTTCGAAATCTTGGGTTGTAGGGATCGTAGAAAGTCGTGCGATAGCTCGTTTGAAAGCTATGAGTGAGACAAATTCACTGGACGAAACGGCTTGTCTCTACGTTCTTTCGTATAGGTTTGAGAGCGAAAAAACGATTTTTGAACATATCTGATAAACGACAGAGTTAGAATTTTGTGGTTTTTGTGCTCTTGTGGGCGAACGGAGCATCGTATGAAAAATCTGAGACCAGATTCCGAATCAGCGTGATGTTTAGCATCTATATGATGGTCGTGGGAGTGAAATAAAATTTTCGAATCTTTTATGTAGCGAATTTTTTCGAATTTTGGCGATGAATAACGGAGGATTGGAAGTGAGTGAAGACGTCGGGTTTCTTTTGGTGGAAACACCGCACTTTGTTCTCTAGGATCTTACATTTTCAGACCTGTGGAAGGCTTCGTTTCTAAATGAGAGCTTGCTCAAAATCGATTTTCATGCATTTTTACACGATTTTTCTCACGCAAACCGACTTAGAAAATTTCATTGCTTATATCAGCTAAGCTGTCAGACTTATAGGTTAGCCAGTATATGGCTTGTGATCACTTTGATCAAATAGGTCCAATACTTATAAACGGTGTATCTTCGGTTCTAGTGTACCGATTGAGTTGATTCAAAAAAGGTTCGATAGCTACTGATCAGAGCTATGTTTACAGACTATTTATAAAATTTCATAAGTAGCACTAAATGCCGAAAAATTCAAATCGGCTATTTTTTGATGTTTTATAAGGTTTTCAAACCTTCTAAATTCAATAAAGACA